>JAVLUX010000037.1:15935000-16535000 GCA_032164185.1 Moxostoma hubbsi
AGGCAGTTACTAAGGTGATACTCATAAGGCTCCTTGCAATCCTGTGTGAAATATGTCAAACCCTAAGTCTCTACGATGTTCTGGTTCAAAGATATGTGATTTGTTACTTGGTTGCTAGGGTAACCGCATCTGGTTGCTAGGCAGTTACCAGAGGGATACATATCAAGGCTACTTTCCATCCTGAGTGAAATAAGTGAAACAGGAAGTCTCTATGATTTTCTGGTGCAGAGATATGTAACTTGTTACTTGGTTGCTAGGGTAAACACATCTGGTTGCTAGGCAGTTACCAAAGTAATACTCATAAGGCTCCTTGCAATCCTGTGTGAAATATGTCAACCCCTAAGTCTCTACGATGTTCTGGTTCAAAGATATGTGATTTGTTACTTGGTTGCTAAGGTAACCCTGTCTGGTTGCTATGCAGTTACCAGAGTGATACATATCAAGGCTACTTTCCATCCTGAGTGAAATAAGTGAAACAGGTAGTCTCTACGATATACTGGTGCAGATATATGTGATTTGTTACTTGGTTGCTAGGGTAACCCCGTCTGGTTGCTAGGCAGTTACCAGAGTGATACATATCAAGGCTACTTTCCATCCTGAGTGAATCAAGTCAACCCGGAAGTCTCTATGATTTTCTGTTGCAGAGATATGTGATTTGTTACTTGGTTGCTAGGGTAATCACATCTGGTTGCTAGGCAGTTACCAGAGTGATACATATCAAGGCTACTTTCCATCCTGAGTGAAATAAGTCAACCCGGAAGTCTCTCAGATTTTCTGTTGCAGAGATATGTGATTTGTTACTTGGTTGCTAGGGTAATCACATCTGGTTGCTAGGCAGTTACCAGAGTGATACATATCAAGGCTACTTTCCATCCTGAGTGAAATAAGTGAAACAGGAAGTCTCTACGATTTTCTAGTGCAGATATATGTGATTTGTTACTTGGTTGCTAGGGTAACCCCGTCTGGTTGCTAGGCAGTTACCAGAGTGATACATATCAAGGCTACTTTCCATCCTGAGTGAAATAAGTGAAACAGGAAGTCTCTACGATTTTCTAGTGCAGATATATGTGATTTGTTACTTGGTTGCTAGGGTAACCCCATCTGGTTGCTAGGCAGTTACCAAAGTGATACTCATAAAGCTCCTTGCAATCCGGTGTGAAATATGTCAACCCCTAAGTCTCTACGAAGTTCTGGTTCAAAGATATGTGATTTATTACTTGGTTGCTAGGGTAACCCTGTCTGGTTGCTATGCAGTTACCAGGGTGATAACTTGTCAAGCCTCCTTTCCATCCTGAGTGAATAAAGTCAACCCGCAAGTCTGTATGATTTTCTGGTGCTGAGATATGTGATTTGTTATTTGGTTGCTAGGGTAACCCTGTCTGGTTGCTATGCAGTTACCAGGGTGATACTTATCAAGCCTCCTTTCCATCCTGAGTGAATTAAGTCAACCCAGATGTCTCTACGATTTTCTGGTGCAGAAATATATGATTTGTTAGTTGGTTGCTAGGGTAACCCCATCTGGTTGCTAGGCAGTTACCAAGGTGATACTCATAAGGCTCCTTGCAATCCTGTGTGAAATATGTCAACCCCTAAGTCTCTACGATGTTCTGGTTCAAAGATATGTGATTTGTTACTTGGTTGCTAGGGTAACCACATCTGGTTGCTAGGCAGTTACCAGAGTGATACATATCAAGGCTACTTTCCATCCTGAGTGAAATAAGTCAACCCGGAAGTCTCTCTGATTTTCTGTTGCAGAGATATGTGATTTGTTACTTGGTTGCTAGGGTAATCACATCTGGTTGCTAGGCAGTTACCAGAGTGATACATATCAAGGCTACTTTCCATCCTGAGTGAAATAAGTGAAACAGGAAGTCTCTATGAATTTCTGGTGCAGAGATATGTGATTTGTTATTTGGTTGCTAGGGTAACCCCATCTGGTTGATAGGCAGTTACCAGGGTGATACTTATCAAGCCTCCTTTCCATACTGAGTGAATCAAGTCAACCTGGAAGCTACTATACTGTGGCTATGAAGATTTTAGGTCATTACTTATTGGCTGCTTGATAAAAGAAATCCTCTGAGGGAGAGAGAGAGGGAGAGACGCAGGGCTGACAGGCCCTTTTTTGTCTGTGTGTGTGAAAACGTCAGTTGAGATTTAAATTTCTGAACATTCCGCAATGTTAAGTCAATGGGAGTTTTTCCGAGTTTTGATCGTCATTTTTAGGAAAACCGTAAGTCCGATCAGTTAGAAAAGATATAGCACACTATTCGGGATTAGTCTGAAGGTCTGTGCCGAGTTTGGTGCATGTAGCTTAAAAGCTCTAGGAGGAGTTACATTTAGAAATTTAGTCTCAGAATAATAATAATAATAATAATAAGTTTAAATAGGATTTCAGTAAGTTGGCTTTCTCAAGCCAACCTAATAACTAGATTAAAAAGTTTGAGTACAAACTTTAGGTTGGCTTGAGAAAGCCTAGCATAAAGTTTGAAGTAGTTGTAAAAGTTTGAAGATTTACGGTTTCTAGTTTGATGTAATTATAAGTAGTAGTTTTCAAAGTTCAAAGTTTAGAGATTATAAATCCATTCAGTCTATCAAATAGATTAGATAGATAGATAGATAGATAGATAGATAGATAGATATTGACCCTCAGATAGATAGATAGATAGATATTGACCCTCAGATAGATAGATAGATAGATAGATAGAGTATGACCCATAGATAGATAGATAGATAGATAGTTATTGACCATCAGATAGATAGATAGATAGATAGATAGATAGATAGATAGATAGATAGTTATTGACCATCAGATAGATAGATAGATAGATAGATAGACAGATATTGACCATTAGATAGATAGATAGATAGATAGATAGATATTGATCCTCAGATAGATAGATAGATATTGACCCTCAGATAGATAGATAGAAAGATAGAAAGATAGATAGATAGATATTGACCGTCAGATATATAGATAGATAGATAGTCATTGACCCTGAGATATAGATAGATAGAGTATGAACCACAGATAGATAGATAGATAGATAGTTATTGACCCGCAGATAGCTAGATAGATAGATAGATTGTCATTGACCCTTAGATAGATAGATATTGACCGTCAGATATATAGATAGACAGATAGTCATTGACCCTGAGATATAGATAGATAGAGTATGACCCACAGATAGATAGATAGATAGTTATTGACCCGAAGATAGTTAGATAGATAGATAGATAGATAGATATTGACCCTCAGATAGATAGATAGATAGATAGATAGATATTGACCATCAGAAAGATAGATAGATAGATAGATAGATAGATATATCATTTTTTACTTGGTTGCTAGGGTAACCCAATCTGGTTGCTAGGCAGTTTCCAGGGTGATCCTTATCAAGCCTCCTTTTCATTCTGAGTGAATAAAGTCAACCCGGAAGTCTCTATGATTTTCTGTTGCATAGATATGTGATTTGTTACTTGGTTGCTAGGGTAACCATATCTGGTTGATAGGCAGTTACCAGAGTGATATATATCAAGGCTACTTTCCATCTTGAGTAAAATAAGTGAAACAGGAAGTCTCTACGATTTTCTGGTGCAGAGTTATGTGATTTGTTACTTGGTTGCTAGGGTAAGCCCTTGTCGTTGCTAGGCAGTTACCAGAGTGATACTTATCAAGCCTCCTTTCCATCCTGAGTGAATTATGTCAACCCGGAAGTCTCTACGATTTTCTGGTGCAGAGATATGTGATTTGTTACTTGGTTGCTAGGGTAACCGCATCTGGTTGCTAGGCAGTTACCAGAGGGATACATATCAAGGCTACTTTCCATCCTGAGTTAAATAAGTGAAACAGGAAGTCTCTATGATTTTCTGGTGCAGAGATATGTGACTTGTTACTTGGTTGCTAGGGTAAACACATCTGGTTGCTAGGCAGTTACCAAAGTGATACTCATAAGGCTCCTTGCAATCCTGTGTGAAATATGTCAACCCCTAAGTCTCTACGATGTTCTGGTTCAAAGATATGTGATTTGTTACTTGGTTGCTAAGGTAACCCTGTCTGGTTGCTATGCAGTTACCAGAGTGATACATATCAAGGCTACTTTCCATCCTGAGTGAAATAAGTGAAACAGGTAGTCTCTACGATATACTGGTGCAGAGATATGTGATTTGTTACTTGGTTGCTAGGGTAACCCCGTCTGGTTGCTAGGCAGTTACCAGAGTGATACATATCAAGGCTACTTTCCATCCTGAGTGAATAAAGTCAACCCGGAAGTCTCTATGATTTTCTGTTGCAGAGATATGTGATTTGTTACTTGGTTGCTAGGGTAATCACATCTGGTTGCTAGGCAGTTACCAGAGTGATACATATCAAGGCTACTTTCCATCCTGAGTGAAATAAGTCAACCCGGAAGTCTCTCTGATTTTCTGTTGCAGAGATATGTGATTTGTTACTTGGTTGCTAGGGTAATCACATCTGGTTGCTAGGCAGTTACCAGAGTGATACATATCAAGGCTACTTTCCATCCTGAGTGAAATAAGTGTAACAGGAAGTCTCTACGATTTTCTGGTGCAGAGATATGTGATTTGTTAGTTGGTTGCTAGGGTAACCCCATCTGGTTGCTAGGCAGTTACCAAGGTGATACTCATAAGGCTCCTTGCAATCCTGTGTGAAATATGTCAACCCCTAAGTCTCTACGATGTTCTGGTTCAAAGATATGTGATTTGTTACTTGGTTGCTAAGGTAACCCTGTCTGGTTGCTATGCAGTTACCAGAGTGATACATATCAAGGCTACTTTCCATCCTGAGTGAAATAAGTGAAACAGGTAGTCTCTACGATTTTCTTGTGCAGAGATATGTGATTTGTTACTTGGTTGCTAGGGTAACCCCGTCTGGTTGCTAGGCAGTTACCAGAGTGATATATATCAAGGCTACTTTCCATCCTGAGTGAATAAAGTCAACCCGGAAGTCTCTATGATTTTCTGTTGCAGAGATATGTGATTTGTTACTTGGTTGCTAGGGTAATCACATCTGGTTGCTAGGCAGTTACCAGAGTGATACATATCAAGGCTACTTTCCATCCTGAGTGAAATAAGTCAACCCGGAAGTCTCTCTGATTTTCTGTTGCAGAGATATGTGATTTGTTACTTGGTTGCTAGGGTAATCACAGCTGGTTGCTAGGTAGTTACCAGAGTGATACATATCAAGGCTACTTTCCATCCTGAGTGAAATAAGTCAACCCGGAAGTCTCTCTGATTTTCTGGTGCAAAGATATGTGATTTGTTACTTGGTTGCTAGGGTAACCCCATCTGGTTGCTAGGCAGTTACCAGAGTGATACATATCAAGGCTACTTTCCATCCTGAGTGAAATAAGTGAAACAGGAAGTCTGTATGATTTTCTTGTGCAGAGATATGTGATTTGTTACTTGGTTGCTAGGGTAACCCCATCTGGTTGCTAGGCAGTTACCAGAGTGATACATATCAAGGCTACTTTCCATCCTGAGTGAAATAAGTGAAACAGGAAGTCTGTATGATTTTCTGGTGCAGAAATATGTGATTTGTTATTTGGTTGCTAGGGTAACCCTGTCTGGTTGCTATGCAGTTACCAGGGTGATACTTATCAAGCCTCCTTTCCATACTGAGTGAATCAAGTCAACCTGGAAGCTACTATACTGTGGCTATGAAGATTTTAGGTCATTACTTATTGGCTGCTTGATAAAAGAAATCCTCTGAGGGAGAGAGAGAGGGAGAGACGCAGGGCTGACAGGCCCTTTTTCGTCTGTGTGTGTGAAAACGTCAGTTGGGATTTAAATTTCTGAACATTCCGCAATGTTAATCAATGGGAGTTTTTCCGAGTTTTGATCGTCATTTTTAGGAAAACCGTAAGTCCGATCAGTTAGAAAAGATATAGCACACTATTCGGGATTAGTCTGAAGGTCTGTGCCGAGTTTGGTGCATGTAGCTTAAAAGCTCTAGGAGGAGTTACATTTAGAAATTTAGTCTCAGAATAATAATAATAACTAGATTAAAAAGTTTGAGTACAAACTTTAGGTTGGCTTGAGAAAGCCTAGCATAAAGTTTGAAGTAGTTGTAAAAGTTTGAAGATTTACGGTTTCTAGTTTGATGTAATTATAAGTAGTAGTTTTCAAAGTTCAAAGTTTAGAGATTATAAAACCATTCTGTCTATCAAATAGATTAGATAGATAGATAGATAGATAGATAGATAGATAGATAGATAGATAGATAGATAGATAGATAGATAGATATTGACCCTCAGATAGATAGATAGATAGATAGATAGAGTCTAACCCACAGATAGATAGATAGATAGATAGATAGAGTATGACCATCAGATAGATAGATAGATAGATAGATAGATAGATAGATATTGACCCTCAGATAGATAGATAGATAGAGTCTAACCCACAGATAGATAGATAGATAGATAGATAGATAGATAGATAGATAGATAGATAGATAGATAGATAGATATTGACCATCAGATAGATAGATCGATAGATAGATAGATAGATAGTTATTGACCATCAGATAGATAGATAGATAGATAGATAGATAGATATTGATCCTCAGATAGATAGATAGATATTGACCCTCAGATAGATAGATAGATAGATAGATAGATAGATAGATAGTCATTGACCCTTAGATAGATAGATATTGACCGTCAGATATATAGATAGATAGATAGGTAGTCATTGACCCTGAGATATAGATAGATAGAGTATGACCCACAGATAGATATATAGATAGTTATTGACCCGCAGATAGTTAGATAGATAGAAATTGACCCTCAGATAGATAGATAGATAGATAGATAGATAGATAGATAGATAGATATTGACCCTCAGAAAGATAGATAGATAGATAGATAGATAGATAGATAGATAGATAGATATATCATTTTTTACTTGGTTGCTAGGGTAACCCAATCTGGTTGCTAGGCAGTTTCCAGGGTGATCCTTATCAAGCCTCCTTTTCTTTCTGAGTGAAAAAGTCAACCCGGAAGTCTCTATGATTTTCTGTTGCATAGATATGTGATTTGTTACTTGGTTGCTAGGGTAACCATATCTGGTTGATAGGCAGTTACCAGAGTGATATATATCAAGGCTACTTTCCATCTTGAGTAAAATAAGTGAAACAGGAAGTCTCTACGATTTTCTGGTGCAGAGTTATGTGATTTGTTACTTGGTTGCTAGGGTAAGCCCTTGTCGTTGCTAGGCAGTTACCAGAGTGATACTTTTCAAGACTCCTTGCTATCCTGAGTGAAATAAGTCAAACAGGAAGTCTCTACGATTTTCTGGTGAAGAGATATATTATTTGTTACTTGGTTGCTAGGGTAACCCCATCTGGTTGCTATGCAGTTACCAGGGTGATACTTATCAAGCCTCCTTTCCATCCTGAGTGAATTATGTCAACCCGGAAGTCTCTACGATTTTCTGTTGCAGAGATATGTGATTTGTTACTTGGTTGCTAGGGTATCCCTGTCTGGTTGCTATGCAGTTACCAGGGTGATACTTATCAAGCCTCCTTTCCATCCTGAGTGAAATAAGTGAAACAGGAAGTCTCTACGATTTTCTGGTGCAGAGATATGTGATTTGTTAGTTGGTTGCTAGGGTAACCCCATCTGGTTGCTAGGCAGTTACCAAGGTGATACTCATAAGGCTCCTTGCAATCCTGTGTGAAATATGTCAACCCCTAAGTCTCTACGATGTTCTGGTTCAAAGATATGTGATTTGTTACTTGGTTGCTAGGGTAACCGCATCTGGTTGCTAGGCAGTTACCAGAGGGATACATATCAAGGCTACTTTCCATCCTGAGTGAAATAAGTGAAACAGGAAGTCTGTATGATATTCTGGTGCAGAGATATGTGATTTGTTACTTGGTTGCTAGGGTAAACACATCTGGTTGCTAGGGAGTTACCAAAGTGATACTCATAAGGCTCCTTGCAATCCTGTGTGAAATATGTCAACCCCTAAGTCTCTACGATGTTCTAGTTCAAAGATATGTGATTTGTTACTTCGTTGCTAAGGTAACCCTGTCTGGTTGCTATGCAGTTACCAGAGTGATACATATCAAGGCTACTTTCCATCCTGAGTGAAATAAGTCAACCCGGAAGTCTGTATGAATTTCTGGTGCAGAGATATGTGATTTGTTATTTGGTTGCTAGGGTAACCCTGTCTGGTTGCTATGCAGTTACCAGGGTGATGCATATCAAGGCTACTTTCCATCCTGTGTGAAATATGTCAACTCCTAAGTCTCTACGATGTTCTGGTTCAAAGATATGTGATTTGTTACTTGGTTGCTAGGGTAACCACATCTGGTTGCTAGGCAGTTACCAGAGTGATACATATCAAGCCTCCTTTCCATCCTGAGTGAAATAAGTGAAACAGGAAGTCTCTACGATTTTCTGGTGCAAAGATATGTGATTTGTTACTTGGTTGCTAGGGTAACCCCATCTGGTTGCTAGGCAGTTACCAAGGTGACAGCCAACAGTGCTCCTTGCCATCCTGAGTGAAATAAGTCAACCCGGAAGTCTCTGTGATTTTCTAGTACAGAGATATGTGATTTGTTTCTTGGTTGCTAGGGTAACCCCATCTGGTCGCTAGGCAGTTACCAAGGTGACAGCCAACAATGCTCCTTGCAATCCTGAGTGAAATAAGTCAACCCAGATTTCTCTGTGATTTTCTAGTACAGAGATATGTGATTTGTTTCTTGGTTGCTAGGGTAACCCCATCTGGTTGCTAGGCAGTTACCAAGGTGACAGGCAACAATGCTCCTTGCCATCCTGAGTGAAATAAGTCAACCCGTAAGTCTCTGTGATTTTCTTGTGCAGAGATATGTGATTTGTTACTTGGTTGCTAAGGTAACCCCATCTGGTTGCTAGGCAGTTACCAAGGTGACAGGCAACAATGCTCCTTGCCATCCTGAGTGAAATAAGTCAACCCGGAAGTCTCTACGTCATTCTGATCCTAAGATACACATCTTAGTGATTTTGAATGGATGTCAATGGTTCTTTGTTGCTAGGGTGCTTTAAATGGTTGCTAGGGCGTGGCTAAGTAGTTCACATGATGAAAGCTGAAGACTGATTACTCACCCAATGAAAACAAAGCAACTATCATGTCTCTAGGACATTCTGATCTGAAGATATCTTACTGTAAATGAAATCAATAAATGTGGTTGCTAGGGTGCTCTAAATTGTTGCTAGGGAGTGGCTTGGCAGCTGCCAATGATGAATCTCCAAAGGCTGCTTGTCAATATGAATGATATAAACCAACTCCCATGCTTCTGTGACATTCAGAATGGAAGATATCTCTCTTTGGATTTTGGTTGCTAAGGTGCTCGAAAATGGTTGCTAGGGAGGGGCTAGGAAGTGTTGAGGGGATTCATGATTGGCTGTTTTACTGCCCCAAGTCAAACGAGACCACCCTCGTGTTTGTATGATAATTCAGTCCGGAGAAATCCCTTTGATCTTTTTCAAAGGAAGTCTATGGGAATTGTTGCTAAGGTGCTGTAAATGGTTGCTAGGGCATGGCTTGATAGCTTCACAATGATCCTGAGAGACTGATTGGTCGTCTGAGTAAAATGAGCCCGCCCCCTTGTCTGTAAGACACTGTGATCCAGAGTTATGTTCAATACAAAATCTACCATAGACTTAACATTGGGGCAAATTTGGGCAGCTCCTGCCCCCCAGGGGTGCAACTTTTACCCCATTGTGAGGTACGTTCTCACAGAGCCTGTCAGCCTCTTCAAATGAGGTAAATCACACGTCTCTGCGAAATCCTCGCTCTGAGCTATGACTCGTCAAAATTCGGCTCAATGTTAAGTCAAAGGGATTGTTTGCCCAATTTTTTGCCCCTGGGGCAAACACCGTACCCCCGATCGCTTATAAAAGTCATAGCACACCATTCCCAAATAATCCGCACGATTTGACGCCTCATTCGTGGGTCAGCGACCAAAAATTTTTGCAAAAAATTCCATTGACTTACATTGGGGCAATTTTGGGCAGCTCCTGCCCCCCAGGGGTAAAACTTTTACCCCATTGTGAGGTATGTTCTCACAGAGCCTGTCAGCCTCTTCAAATGTGGTAAATCACATGTCTCTGCGAAATCCTCGCTCTGAGCTTTGACTCGTCAAAGTTCGGCTCAATGTTAAGTCAATGGGATTTTTTGCCCAATTTTTTGCCCCTGGGGCAAACACCGTACCCCCGATCGCTTAGAAAAGATATAGCACACTATTCGGGATTAGTCTGAAGGTCTGTGCAGAGTTTGGTGCATGTAGCTTAAAAGCTCTAGGAGGAGTTAGATTTAGAAATTTAGTCTCAGAATAATAATAATAATAATAATAAGTTTAAATAGGATTTCAGTAAGTTGGCTTTCTCAAGCCAACCTAATAATAATAAGTTTAAATAGGATTTCAGTAAGTTGGCTTTCTCAAGCCAACCTAATAACTAGATTAAAAAGTTTGAGTACAAACTTTAGGTTGGCTTGAGAAAGCCTAACATAAAGTTTGAAGTAGTTGTAAAAGTTTGAAGATTTAAGGTTTTTAGTTTGATGTATTTATAAGTAGTAGTTTTCAAAGTTCAAAGTTTAGAGATTATAAAACCATTCAGTCTATCAAATAGATTAGATAGATAGATAGATAGATAGATAGATAGATAGATAGATAGATATTGACCCTCAGATAGATAGATAGATAGATAGATATTGACCCTCAGATAGATAGATAGATAGATAGATGGATATTGACCCTCAGATAGATAGATAGATGGATAGATATTGACCCACAGATAGATAGATAGATAGATAGATATTGACCATCAGATAGATAGATAGATAGATAGATAGATAGATAGATAGATAGATAGATAGATAGATAGAGTATGACCCACAGAAAGACAGATAGATATTGACCCTCAGATAGATAGATAGATAGATAGATAGATAGAGTATGACCCACAGAAAGACAGATAGATATTGACCCTCAGATAGATAGATAGATAGATAGACAGATAGATAGACAGATATATTATTTTTTGCTTGGTTGCTAGGGTAACCCCATCTGGTTGCTAGGCAGTTACCAAAGTGATACTCATAAGGCTCCTTGCAATCCTGTGTGAAATATGTCAACCCCTAAGTCTCTACGATTTTCTGGTTCAAAGATATGTGATTTGTTACTTGGTTGCTAGGGTAACCGCATCTGGTTGCTAGGCAGTTACCAGAGTGATACATATCAAGGCTACTTTCCATCTTGAGTGAAATAAGTGAAACAGGAAGTCTCTATGAATTTCTGGTGCAGAGTTATGTGATTTGTTACTTTGTTGCTAGGGTAAGCCCTTGTCGTTGCTAGGCAGTTACCAGAGTGATACTTTTCAAGAATCCTTGCTATCCTGAGTGAAATAAGTCAAACAGGAAGTCTCTACAATTTTCTGGTGAAGAGATATATTATTTGTTACTTGGTTGCTAGGGTAACCCCATCTGGTTGCTATGCAGTTACCAGGGTGATACTTATCAAGCCTCCTTTCCATCCTGAGTGAATTATGTCAACCCGGAAGTCTCTACGATTTTCTGTTGCAGAGATATGTGATTTGTTACTTGGTTGCTAGGGTAACCGCATCTGGTTGCTAGGCAGTTACCAGAGTTATACATATCAAGGCTACTTTCCATCCTGAGTGAAATAAGTGAAACAGGAAGTCTCTACGATTTTCTGGTGCAGAGATATGTGATTTGTTACTTGGTTGCTAGGGTAAACACATCTGGTTGCTAGGCAGTTACCAAAGTGATACTCATAAGGCTCCTTGCAATCCTGTGTGAAATATGTCAACCCCTAAGTCTCTACGATGTTCTGGTTCAAAGATATGTGATTTGTTACTTGGTTGCTAGGGTAACCCTGTCTGGTTGCTATGCAGTTACCAGGGTGATACATATCAAGGCTACTTTCCATCCTGAGTGAAATAAGTGAAACAGGAAGTCTCTATGATTTTCTGGTGCAGAGATATGTGATTTGTTAGTTGGTTGCTAGGGTAACCCCATCTGGTTGCTAGGCAGTTACCAAGGTGATACTCATAAGGCTCCTTGCAATCCTGTGTGAAATATGTCAACCCCTAAGTCTCTACTATGTTCTGGTTCAAAGATATGTGATTTGTTACTTGGTTGCTAGGGTAACCACATCTGGTTGCTAGGCAGTTACCAGAGTGATACATATCAAGCCTCCTTTCCATCCTGAGTGAAATAAGTGAAACAGGAAGTCTCTACGATTTTCTGGTGCAAAGATATGTGATTTGTTACTTGGTTGTTAGGGTAACCACATCTGGTTGCTAGGCAGTTACCAAAGTGATACTCATAAGGCCCCTTGCAATCCTGTGTGAAATATGTCAACCCCTAAGTCTCTACCATGTTCTGGTTCAAAGATATGTGATTTGTTACTTGGTTGCTAGGGTAACCACATCTGGTTACTAGGCAGTTACCAGAGTGATACATATCAAGGCTACTTTCCATCCTGAGTGAAATAAGTGAAACAGGAAGGCTGTATGATTTTCTGGTGCAGAGATATGTGATTTGTTATTTGGTTGCTAGGGTAACCCTGTCTGGTTGCTATGCAGTTACCAGGGTGATACTTATCAAGCCTCCTTTCCATACTGAGTGAATCAAGTCAACCTGGAAGCTACTATACTGTGGCTATGAAGATTTTAGGTCATTACTTATTGGCTGCTTGATAAAAGAAATCCTCTGAGGGAGAGAGAGAGGGAGAGATGCAGGGCTGACAGGCCCTTTTTTGTCTGTGTGTGTGAAAACGTCAGTTGGGATTTAAATTTCTGAACATTCCGCAATGTTAAGTCAATGGGAGTTTTTCCGAGTTTTGATCGTCATTTTTAGGAAAACCGTAAGTCCGATCAGTTAGAAAAGATATAGCACACTATTCGGGATTAGTCTGAAGGTCTGTGCCGAGTTTGGTGCATGTAGCTTAAAAGCTCTATGAGGAGTTAGATTTAGAAATTTAGTCTCAGAATAATAATAATAATAATAATAAGTTTAAATAGGATTTCAGTAAGTTGGCTTTCTCAAGCCAACCTAATTATTATTTTAAAATAACAGGGTTTGCAACAATACTGTATGAGAGTGTGTAAATAATTACAGAATTGTCATTTTTCCGTAAAATAAATTATAAGTCTGGGAAACTTTGTGAAATAGAGGAAGTGCATTTTATAAAAAGCTTGTTTTTTTAGGTATTCAAATGATGCATGAAATGTACATATAAGATTTGAGACATCATCTGTATTTAAAAGCTAATGTCTCACTTACTTTCATGTGGATTATATAGCCTCCACACCTCAAAAGGTAAAACCCCCTGCTCTAACTTATCTGTGAGATGTTCATATATCTTTCTTATAGTGGAACATTTTGTTTCTGAAGCCTCTTACTCTGTAGCAAGGTTTTCAGACTCTGTTCTTTGATCTTTTTCATACTGCCCTTTGAGTTTCCGAGCAGAGAATATCTGGATGAGTGGGTCTGATTCTAAGCTTCATACTTCATTTCCCTGAAAAGGGACCAAAAAGAATAAACAGTATCCAAACACTCAAACAAATATATCCAGACATTCAATAGTGTATCTCAAAGGTATAGAATAACACTGACAAATCTCACAAGTAACATGCCTGCAGGGAACTCAAAAATCCACCTCGCTTTCCTCCATCTTTTTCCTTTTTTTAAAAAGGTGCTGCTTTAATAAAACATACAAAGCATTTTAAATGCTGCAGTGGTTTTGCTACATACAAAATAAACTCCACCCAAGAAAATTTGTCTAAATTAATGCAAAATAAATAAATAAATGCTAGTTACTCCCCCACATGATGTCATTGGAATAAAATTAATTGTCTATTTTGTTCCATCTGTAAATTTAGTATCTAAGGAAAGATGGTATACAATATTCAAAGCTAATAAAAAAAGAAACTCAAAGGCCTCATGGACACCAGTTAACAAAAGTACGAAGTCTCACATGCTTCCAGTGTCAAGAGCCCTGCGTTCCCCCATCTGCCTGAAGACAGTGGCTTAACAGGGTAAAAGTGAGTGACATGCTGAAAGCAGCCAGTGGGCAGGCTAACAGCATTTACGAAGGCATGGATATGCTTTCAACAAGCTCTCCTATGGGTCAATGTCCTTATTGCATGTGGAACATAAGACCAGTAGCTCTTGTCAGCTGTTAGCTAGTGTCAGTAGTGTGTTTGAAATGGGAATCTATTTTTGACCTTATTTTGCGATGAGGCTTTGTTTATCTAGAGAACCTTCAATTTAGGTCCCCAGAAGCATACAAGTACAGTATCTATAAGCAAGGTTTGCAAAGATTATTTAGGGGCCGTTCACACCGAATCTGCTTCTTAAAATATTTCTGCACAGTTTTTAATTGTTTTTCTATGTAAACGTGCTTGGTGGGCAATTTTAACCGTTCCACAGTGTCTAGTTTTCTCTAGTTTAGTTTATCTCACGTTGTTTTTTAAACGGTGTGTAAAATTAAAAACTTTAACTTTTAAAAACGCAAGGTTTGACTGCACCCAGCAGATAAACAATTTGCATAAAAACATTTAGTAAATAAGATGCAAATTATAAATGTGCTCACCTAAATGTTGCTGATTCGTGTTTTGGAGAGCAAGTTTAAACACTCACACATGCTGAGTGTTGTTGAACTAACTGCTGAGTTTTGTGCACAGCGCACTTGTTTGTTTAGACTGTGGCGCAGGACACCATCGAATCACCCACTGACTTAAAAAAATAAATGACAAACATACAAATAAAAATTACATTGTACTGGGAGACTCTGAGAAGTTGTAGTACTCAAGAAAAACTGCCGATATTCTGTAGACTAAATTAGAGAAGTGCAAGTATTGCATAACGGTGAGTACCCACCCAGTTTAAAGATGCACTCAGTAACTTTTTGTTTGTGTCATCTTGGACTTACACTGACACCTAGTGGTGTGGATGCAGCATCATTAAAAATCAATAGTTCCCTATCTGTCACTCACTCAACGTGTCGATGTAGAGACTCTAGGTGTCGCACTTGGGAGCCCCAAACACCTCAGATCTTTGAGAAAAGGCCAATGAGAATTATCCCCCAGACATACGGATATAAAAGGAGCTGGCTCGCAACCACTCATTCAGAATTTTCAGATTGTTTTCAGCGAGCTGAATTCCTCTGCCAGTCCATTCAACTCTAAGAGTTGCTTTTGGATATCAGCGGCTTTCTCTCCTTCTGCAGCAATCGCTGCAGATTACGCCCCTGGGTACTTCGACAGCCTAAGAGAGCATATATTCCATATATATATATATATATATATATATATATATATATATATATAGTGTGGCCATCACGCCAGTCTGCCACGTCTTGTTCATCCCTTCGACAGACCTTGCATTTCTGCAGTCAGGAGTCCCCCTACAGCAATTTACAGGTGTGTTGTGGTTATGACAGATGCCTCTAAGTTAGACTGAGGCACCGTGTGTAATAGGCACACAGCCGCTGGCTCCTGGACAGTCAAATGCCTCAAGTTGCTGGCAGTAGTGCTAGCACTGCGGAGGCTATTGCGGTGGATCCAGGGCAAGGACATGTTGTTCCGGACGGACAACATGGTGATTGAAGTGTATATAAATCTCCAAGGTGGCTTACGTTCTCATTGCATGTCGCATCTCGCCCGCCATCTCCTCCTCTGGAGTCAGCAGTGGCTAATGTCGCTGCGGGCCACTCACATCCTGGGCAGCCTCAACATCACAGCAGACGCACTGTCGCAGCAGGTGACGCTCAGGGGAGAGTGGAGAGTTCACCCCCAGATGGTCCAGCTAATTTGGAGTCGAGTCCCACAAAGATAAACCCGTTTGCTTCCCGGGAATCCTCCCACTGCCCGCTCTGATACTCCCTGATAGGAGCTCTCCTTGGGATATACGCGTTTCCCCCAGTGAGCCTACATGCACAGACTATGTGCAAAGTCAGGGAGGACAAGGAACAAGTCACTCTCATGGCTCCATACTGGCCCAGCCAGACTTGGTTCTCGGACAAGCTCTTCGCGACGCACTTCCCTGGCAAATTCCCCTGAGGGAGGACCTCCTCTCTCAGGGATAGGGCACCATTTGGCAGCCGTGCCCAGACCTCTGGAACCTCAGTGTCTGGTCCCTGGACAAGATGCAGAAGACCTAAGTGGTCTACCGCCTGCAGTGGTAAACACGTTCACTTAGGCCAGAGCACCCTCAATGAGGCAGCTCTATTTCCTGAAGTGGTGTGTGTTCGCGAGTTGATGTTCTTCCTGAGGCGAAGTCCCAGAGATGTGCAGTCGTGTCAGTGCTTTCCTTCCTGCAGAAGAAGTTGGAGGGGCTGCTGTCTCCCTCCACCTTGAAGGTGTATGTAGCCACTATAACGGCACAACACAATGCATAGATTGTAGGTATTTCGGGAAGCACGACTTGATCATCAGGTTCCTGAGAGGTGCCAGGAGGTTGAACCCTCATAGGCCATGCCTCTTTCCCTCATGGGACCTCTACATGGTCCTTCTGGGCCTTCGGAGAGCCCCGTTCGAGCATCTAGAGTCCTCATCTCATGTGTGTGGTCATGATTTTACAATCCATTAAATCTTTTTTAATGGGAAAAAATTACTGAGTGTACTTTTAAGCACTGGTCACACAAAAAAATTATAAAACTTTTAAAAACTCATCTTGCGACACTTGAGTAATTCTAACCAGTGCACTGTGTCTAGTTGTTGTTAGTGCAAGATTGCATTCGGCCTGAACGGCCCTTTACTCTGCCAATCCTGCTGTCCTTGTAATACGAGTATAAAATTTTTCCAAAAACAATGTGCTAACAGACAACATATATTGTACACTACATTCAACAAAAATCTGATTGACAAAGACAAATCCAGTAAGGACATTTTGCACAGGGGCTCTGAATAATTCAATTCATTTTTAATCAGGGATGAGACTCAAGGTCTATCTTCTCTCTGCTGTTTGACAAGTGTAATTCATCAAGGGTAAAATCTAGTCAGTCTGTGAAGTGTCACTGAGGGAGAAATTGACCAGTGGACCTAATGCATCACCATCCACCTACAGCGGATGGACCATATTCTCCACCTTGTTACCTGGCTTGAGGTTCATCAGTCATTCAAACCAATTAAGCACTTCTCAATAAAAACAGTATTTCTAAGCAAGACTGAAAGAGATGATCCAGAAAGCCATTTTCCTCAAAATCCCATTAGAAAGGTGAACAAGTCTAGCTGATGTCATAAAAGTGGGGGATTTTGTTTAAGGACTAGAAGGGTATTACAGAGCAGATTACTTGTGGCTTATTTTCTTTGTTGGAAAATTGCATTTTAGAGTACTGGCTTTGAGCCGCTAACGAAATTCCGAAACTCTCATCCTTCTAAGTTCCAAAGTTTAATGTGGTTGGACTGTCTGCTAATAATCTGCTCTTTCAGACCCTGACAACATCTGTCAATGTACACATTGCGTCAAGTTATAATCAAATGTTGTTGTGTAATTACATACGTTTTCATGTTTGTATACAACAAGCATATCTATGTCTTCAGGAATTCTTAGTAATAAATTGGTGTCTCTGATATGGCTTCTCTCTCCTCTCATATTGGCATCCTGCTGAGGTGCCATTTGGCTCTTGCTGCAGTCAACACAATATGATTTTATTACCCTTCATGCTGTAGAGTCAATGAAAAAGTCGATAAAACTTGAACTACTATCTAATTTTGCTACAAAAAATGTGATCTTTTGAGGTCCCTGCAAAGTTTCCTTGCTTAGTTGAACACATTACATTCCAAACTCACAGCTAAATATACTGTTTTATTTGTGGTAGGATTACAGGAGTGGGGGTATTCCTGGGGCAGGTTAAGTCAAAAGACCTTTTAAAAGACAATGCTGCTTACTTCTCTTGACCAGTCCATGACCCTTTCACCTGTTATTCATTATAGAGCACTGCCTAAATACATTACCACCTTCACCTAGAACTATGACCCCTGCAAACTTCACGGCAGGCCTTTGCAGAGGTAACATTTTTAATGGGTAAAGGTAAGAAAACAGTACAGAATAACAATATCTCTGCAAATTTTCAGAACCAATCCAATACTGAAAGAGAGGCTGAATGCTCAGTGTAACTGTACAGTCACATGAAAAGAGAAAGAGAGAGAGAAGGAAGGAAGAAAGTGGGGGTTAAGATGATGAAATTGCACAAAGAAAACTATATTGAGAGTGCAAATTAAATGGGGGTCTAAGAGGAGTGACCGCCCAAATGAAAATAAAAACAAAAGACAAAAGAGAAGGACTTGTACCAAACAGTTTAATTTTACATACTAAGTAAAGAACATTTCAATAGCCTTTTTAAATTTCATAACAACAAAGGCAACAAACATATTTTTAGGTTGGGGAAGAAAAACATCAGCAGATTGCCCACAGTATAAAAAGTACTTTATATAGCTGACCAAAATTGCTTTAAGAATTTGCACATTTACTGTATTCAAATCTATGGGAGGATATACAGGACTATTTTCAAACCAAATTGTAAACTGTATTAGCAATTGCGTTTTATATTTATGGACACATAAATAGTGACATAATCCAAATGCAATTAAAAATTGCATATTACCATTAGCATTTTCATTTTAACAAATGTACAAAGTCTGCCAAATATTATTTGGAAAATCAAAGTCTATTTGAAACTGCATTTCCTATGTCTTACAAGTTATGACCCTGTCAATATGAATTACTCCATTTGCTAATTCACTTCCTCGGCATCCCGTATGGAGCCTGCCAAAATTCAAATGGAATCTTAATTCCCTTTGTACTTGCATTTCTGATGCCTTACAGAGAAACCTGTCAATCAGTTTTTGGGGTGGGAGTTTATACTCTGGGGTGTGTTTGTAATTGGAAGTGACGTCAGTCACAATCTACCATATTTTAGAGCACCTGCACCTTGCTGTCGACAGCCAAGAAGGTGATGTGCGTTTATGGGATTCAGAGGAAGTGAAATAGCAAACGGGGTTATTAATATTGCTTTATCAATATGACAGGATCATAACTTGTAAGACATAGGAAATGCATTTGCAAATGGACTTTTCCTTTTTTAAAATTTGGCAGACTTTATATACTGTCGCGTAAATGAAAATGCTAACGATAATGTGCAATTTGCAAGTGTATTTGGATTATGTCACAATTTATGCATTCAAAAATAGAAAACACAATTGCAAATACAATTGCAAATAGTTTGAAAATGGTCCTGTATATCCTCATATACAAATCAAACCAACTCACTTAATTTTCATGTCACCATATACAAGAATGTAATGATGAGTGTAAAACTTTGGTGAGTCATTCACACATTGCATTTGTTTACAGAAAGGTGAATGTAATATACACAATGTACAGAATAATACAATATCCAAATATCATAGTATTGTCATGTTCTCTGTTGTCTTTTGTTTTTGTGCTTTTATGTTGAAGTTTCCTGTTTAGTTCCTGTTTCCTGTTTGGTTTTGGTAGTCCTTTGTAGTTGTCATGTTCTCTGTTGTCTTTTGTTTTGTGCTTTTATGTTGAAGTTTCCTGTTCAGTTCCTGTTTCCTGTTTGGTTTTTGTAGTCCTTTTGTAGTTCTGTTTTTTGATTGGTTTTCCCCTGATTGTTTCTCATGCCCTGATTGTTTCCCCAGGTGTTTCTAGTTTTCCCTTGTGTATTTAAGCCCTTGTTTCTGTCCTGTCCAGTTGTCTGTTATTTCATGTTTTTGTTTAGCGTTACTTTCTCTGTGGATTTCGTTATTCCTAGTGTTCTTGTTTTTTGATTTAATAAAAGCTGCACATAGATCCTCTCCCGTTTCTGGACCTTACAAGTATACACAAAACACAAAGATTTATATATGTTATGGTACTAGAAATTACTTTAAATATGCTGATTATCTATTAAGGACTTACACCTTTAATAATTAACCTACAGTGATTTGTGTGATTTCAGTATAATTGACAATTAGAAATCTAATAAAACCTAGTTTAAAGTTCGTGAAAATGCAATCTCTGTGTCAGATTTGGTTTAATTTTTTTTGGGAAAAATGTATAGCACTTTATATAAAAAAAAATGTGAATAATTGCATAATACAATTTTAAAATGTAAATGGTGTAAACATCAAGTAATTGGTATTATGTTAATTTTCTTGCACCTTAAATACATGAGAGTGTACACAACTTATTTTATTTCAAAATAATTGTCAAACGTATTTTTTATCAAAATGTAAGATGGTTAAGGGAAAGGAGGAGGCGAGAACCGGCTTGACAATATAACAAATAGTTTAATGAAGAAATAAATGAAAAACACACGAACACAAACACACAGAGCAGCTGCCTGTTATTCTCTCTCTCTTAAACTGTCACCAGCCGGCTTTATCCCTCACGCGCCTGGGCTCTTCTATGTGTGGTTGGTCAGCCCACTTGACGTATTGCCACATGGCCGTGCGTTGTTCCAGCCCGGCCCCGCCCTCCTCCGCTCTAAACAAGAATATCAAGAAGTTTTCTAAGAGTTAAATAAAATATGCCCTTTAAATTTATTTTTTTTAAATATCAGTTTTTATTATTATTTAACACAATCTTGAGGGTCTAATGGGGCCCTTTCTATTTCTTTTCTTTAATCATTTTTTTCACATGACAGCAAAATGACAACTTACATGTTGGCAACACCACCTGTCTTTGATTTTGTGAATAAAATATTTTTAAATAAATACATTTTCCTTGATCTTTGGACATATCAGAACAGAAAACTTCTTCCTTAATAGATAAAAAGCATTTATTTAAACTAGACTCTTTAAACTGGTGCTCAGACAGTCATACTCACACAGGTGAATTGGAGAGTGTGCCTGTCATGGGAGATTCATCCAAAGGGGATTTAATCAGGACACATTCATCTGGATTTAAATGTTTTTCTGCATAAACCTGCATTAGATTAACAATTTTGACCACTATTGTTCATCTCGTGCCACTTTTAAAAGACACAATGTCAAGTTACACAATTTTTTTACACATATTGCTTCAGAAGACATGGATTTAACCATTAGAGTCGTATGGATTATTTTATGCTGCCTTTATGTCTTTAAACTCTTAAACTGAAAGCATGTTCATTATGTATTCAACTAACTGACAAAAAAAAAATTAGCAACACATCATTAACCCTTAAATCAAAACTACACTGCAGTGACTAAATAGAGCATATTCAAATACAAAACGTCATCACAGAAATCCAAATAATAAGTAGAAAAAGGGTATATTTACTTAAAAGGTCATGTACATTTATCAACAGCTGGTGAAAAAAAAATCCCACCTAAGTGGTAGTGATCAGCCAGATATATAATAATCCCAATGAATAATCAGCACAAGAATCAATGGACAGCAGGTCTTAATTTGTGGCAAGGGAAGCCTCTGTCATCCAAGAAAACTCTTTAATATATCAACTCATTTATCTCTGACAAAAGCCTGTGCCCATCTCCTGACTAACTGAAAGCTTACTAAAGCAAATTATTTAAATGACAAAATAGATCCAGGCACCCAAGCCAATTAGGAGCTTGCACACTGGCGACTGCTAAGTGTCAGTGTGTCTTTGCCATTCTGTGGGACTCAAGAGTCCCTCTGGCCTCAAGGCCATGGAGGTTTCATTAGAGAAAATGTCCAAAGCTAATACGAATGAATTATGGATCTCAAACGTATGAGACCTGGATGGACAATTGATGTCAATTGAATGAATTGAATGAATGTCTGTGTGGGTACATATTTTTTGTGTGTGTTTGAGAGAGAGTTATTTTACACAAGTATACATTGCAAAAGATTGCTCTTTTATACAATAAGTATAAGGCCAGCAAGGTATTGCAGCTCTACAAAAATAGCAAGCATTGCCCTTGCATAGTCTACTCACTATTGCTCTGGACTCCACGTGCACAGAAAGCCCCTGCCCCTTTCATTCACAAATCTAAAGGTGCCCTTCTTGTCATCCAGAAAAAAAGTTTACATTTTAATAATTAAATAAAAATGGTTAAAGCAAAATTAAAATTCCGTAAAAATCTCACAATAACAGTAATACTGTGTTAATATGAGGTTTCTTTGTAAATCGCAGGTGTATTAAAGAAACTTAAGATCAGGGGTGGATTCCAATCGCAAGTGATCCTCCCTATGCCCTCCTCACTCCGAGGTGCAGAGCTTTTGAAGTGGGTACTCTGAAGGGAACATGGAATTACTGTACGAATGTGCCCTTCGTCTTGTGGACGTGCCGATTAATTTTCTCACTTTCATCTGGAATGAGCTTTCAAGTGGCTACCCCTCCTGCAGCGGTGCCATTTGAGGGAGCAAAAATGTCGTTCCCCTTCTGTCACTCACTAGATATTGTGTTGATGTAGTGACACTAGGGGTCACACTTGGTAGCCCCAAACACCTCTGATCTTTGAGAAAATTCCAATGAGAATTGGCAAGTGGAATTTGTATGCCTCTCCCCCCGGACATACGGGTATAAAAGGAGCTGGCTTGCCAACCAATCATTCAGATTTTTGAGTCACATTCAGGTTGTGAGTCAGTGAGCTGAATTCCACTGCCGGTCCATTCACCTCTAAACAAAGGAGCGTATGCTGTTGGATATATGGTGCATTCCAGCGGCTTTCTCTCCTTCTGCACGATCAGTGCAGAGTATGCCCCTGGGCACTTCGAAAACGCTAAAAGAGTATATATATTCTCTATTAGAGCAAGGGCGCGATAGAGCCTGTCCCTCCAGCTGAGACGAGGAAAGGGTTCTACATCCCTTACTTCATCGTGCTGCAGTCAATTTTGGACCAGCTAGTTCTGAACCAGGACTTGCACAGACTCCCGTTCAATATGCTGATGCAGAAATGCATTTTTGTGTGTGTCCAGCATCAAGATTGGTTTGCGATGATGGACACGAATTTCCATGTCTCGGTTCTACCTCAACACAAACCCTTCCTACGGTTTGCTTTCGAGGACCGGGCATATCAGTACAAGATCCTCCCCTTTGGCTTGTCTCTGTCGCCTCGAGTCTTCACAAAAGTCTGCTTCAGCACTGGCTTCAGACTCAAGTCCCGAGGTGGGCATGGTGCCACGGCACACATCGCGTGGCCATCAAGCCAATCTGCCACCACAGTTAAAGCTCAGGGGAGAGTGGAGACTCCACCCCCAGGTGGGACAGCTGATTTGGAGTTGGTTTGGCAAAGCACAGGTAGACCTGTTTACTTTCCGAGAATCCTCCCATTGCCCACTCTGGTATTCCCTTACGGGGGCCCCTCTCAGTACAGATGCGCTGGCACACAGCTGGCCCTGGGGGCTACACAAGTATACGTTCCCCCCAGTGAGCCTACTTGCACAGACCTATTTCAGGGAGGACAAGGAGACGTCATCCTCATGGTGCTGGACTGCTCCACCCAGACTTGGTTCTCAGACCTCACGCTCCTCTCAACAAATTCCCCTGAGGAAGGACCTTCTTTCTTAGGGACAGGGCACCATTTGGCACCTGCATCCAGACCTCTGGAACCTCCATGTCTGGCCCTTGGATGGGACATGGAATATCTAAGTGGCCTACCACTGGCGGTGGTAGACACAATCACTCAGGACAGAGGCAGCTTTATGGCCCGAAGTTGCATTTGTTCACAAGTTGGTGTTCGTCCTGAGGAAAAGATACCCAGAGATGCGCAGTTGGGTCAGTGCTTTCTTTCCAGGAGAAGCTGGAGGGGTGGCTGTCCCCCTCCACCTTGAATGTGTATGTGGCTGCCATTGTGGCACACCACGATGCAGTAGATAGTAAGTCCATAGGGAACCACGTCCTGATCATCAGGTTCCTGAGAGGTGCCCGGAGGCTGATTCCTCCTAGGCCACGCCTCTTCCCCTCCGTGGTGCTCCTGGGCCTTCGGAGAGCCCCGTTTCAGCCCCTAGAGTCAGATGAGCTGAAAGCCCTCTCCTTGAAGGTGGCCATCCTGACGGCATAAACCTCCTGCAAATGCTGCTCTGGAGGTAGACCCAGCCTTATTGTTGCTATGTCTGGTGTGTGCTTAGAGCACATACTTGGATTGAGTTTTAGACACTCTGAGCAGTTCTTTGTCTGCTTCGACTTGCCCACTGGATCGTCGACACCATCGTGCTAGCATACCAGGCCCACCACTTTGGGAATACGAGCACACATCGTGGGTACTGGACAATAGCACCACTCTAGCAGACATCTGCAGAGAAGCAAACTGGGAAATACCCAATACTTTTGTGAGATTTTACATCTCCGGGTTGAGCCAGTTTCGTCACATGTTTTTTCAGGTACGAACAGGTAAGTTTGGGAATACGGGACAGCTGACCAGGTGTATCGCTTGCGTGTAGTGCCTTTCCCCTCTGTAAGGCAAAGACATGCACTTCTCCCATGCGAGTTCACAAACACGTGAACCCTGGTTGTCTTCCTCCCTAGCCCTGTGACTAGCAATTTTGGAGGAGGAATTCGTAGCCGGATCCAGTACATGTGTTAATATGCCTGTACTGGGGAAGTTTCTCCACAGGGGCCGGCTACTCTGGTATCCCCCTGTAATGTTTTTTCCATGGTACGGTCTCCCTGTTGGCAGACCCACATCTCCCTTGGGAAGAGCTCTCTCTGCCCCTGGTCACTGTGTTTGTAAAGCTCCTCCCCTTCGAGGCAGGACCTACCACCTTGCCTCTTCTATGTGTGGTTGGTCAGCCCACTTGACGTATCGCCACATGTTACCTCCCCTCGGGCAGGATGTGGTCTATTCCCCTTGAAGGAACAGGAAAGGAAAAGAACAACTTCCCCGGTGCATATAATGAGCGTCAAAACTTCCGAGTGAGTAACAGAAGAGGAAAGTCTCGGTTACTGCCGTAACCTCCGTTCCCGGTTGGAGGGAACGAGACATTGTGTCCCTCTTATCACAACGCTGTACTGCCCGCAGGAATGTCCAGGACCCTGTCTCGGCTCCTCAGCACAAAACCTGAATGAGTGGTTTCGAGCCAGCTCCTTTTAAACCTGTATGTCAGGGGGAGTGGCATGCAAGTTCAACTTGCCAATATTCATTGGCCTTTTCTCAAAGATCAGAGGTGTTTGGGGCTCCCAAGATGAACCGTTAGTGTCACTACATCGACACAACATCTCATTCCTTCCATCAGGGAACGGAGGTTAGTAAAGGTTAGAACGGAGGTAGTAACCGAGACGTTTTGAATTCACCCCGGAGCATCAAATTTGCGCCACAAAGCATCAGCTGTTTTTTTTATTCTGTTTGTGTTTCATGAAGTTACAAGTGAAATGTGACAGAAGATATCTGTTTACAGCATATACACTCTAAAAGCTTTTTTCTCCATTACTTGATATTAATTTAATATGTGAGTGAAATAATGTGTTGTTTTCTATTCTCGAACTTTCCAATCGGCACATTGATTTGACAGTATGTTTGACAGTTTGTGTAGAGTAAATTATCATATTTAATAAGTTATGGAAACGGAACACTTTTAATTTGTCAGCAAATTAAAAAGCACCTGGAAAGAGTTGGTTATATTGCCTGTATGCATTGTTAAGTCTTTAAAACTACACCAAATTTATGTTATTGAGGTGAGTAGTTATTTGTTATTTTGATGATATATTTAGCAGCACAGAATGTCAAAAGTATACTAAAACATGTTTATGTAATTTTATTTATGCGACTCAAGAGCAAGCATACAGTAATTTCCTCATTTATTTTCTGATAATATGTAGCCTACAATTTAACTTGTTCACATGCTTTGAACAAATTTTTGATGTTACAATAATTTAATAAATACTTTAGAATCCATAAATTTCATTGCATTTGTTTATTTATGAAACATATAGTTTAGCATAATATAGCATTTTGTCTGTGTACTCACAGGACGACGCTGACACACAAATGCAGAAATATAAATGCAAACTAACACAGGTCAGATAAAATGTCCACTGTATGAATTGTTTTGTAAGTTCATCAACAGATTAATACTCTATTGCTTCCACATTTCTGACATAACATCGCACACCTGCAGTGTATGTCAGCTTTATTAATTATAATGGGAGCATTCGCATAGATTTCAGTAATAGAAATGTAATACTTCTTTTACAGAATACTGACATTAACTGAAGGAGCTGTCTAATTCAGGCAAACCAAGTTTTTTTTGTTTAAACTAATAGACTAATCACTATCAGAAAAATTCCATGGTATTCGCTGAATGATTATATTCATATTTCATGAGACTGGCATAAGACTCAAAGATACTACTATGACACATGTCAAAAACATGGGATATCAAAGACAATGTCTGAAAAGGACTGGACAGTGACATCATCGTCCTATGTCTGTCTTTGTGTGAGCCCATGGTTTCGGTTGTTATTTCCCTGCTGTGCACTCCTCTGTTGGTCTCATGTGTCATGATCAGAGCATGGTGTTTGGATCGTGACTTCCCTGTCTGGTTCAGTTTCGGTTGGTGTCAGGACCTGGACACTCATGCTCCATGTTCTGTCTGTCTTTATGTGAGCGCCTGGCTTCAGGTTTAATCTACCTGCTGTGCGCTCTTCGTTCTGTCTTGTTTCATGTCCGGAGCATTGTGTCTGGATACTGACTTCCCTGTCTGGTTCGGTTTCGGGCTGTGTCTGGATCCAGACACTCATGCTCCTTGTTCTGTCTGTTGAGTGCATTGCGCTTATGTCATCTTGGCATTATGCACTCACGACAATAGTTTATGTCTGTCTCTCACGAACATGGGTGCACCTCGCATTGCGCTCGCGTTGCACGCCTGGGTTGCAATCTGTCTTCGCATTGTGCTGAGATTCAGTCACTTCAGTTTGAGGTGTCGGGTTTGTGCGTGGCCAAACTCTCGCAAAGGTGTCTTGTCTAGTTTTGTCACCTGTTGTGTGCATCACATGCCGTTAGAATCAAAATGTACGCTCAGGCTTTTTTTAGTGTGGGAATGCAATGCATTCTCTCAACTTGTCTGTCGGTTGACATGAGCATATATTGCCTTATTGTCTTGGTGATGAGTGCTCATGCCATTCGGGTGTTTGTTGTCTTGTGAGAGCACGTAGCTTTGTTTTGTTTCTGTATTGCCACATGTCTCTCAGTCTTGAGTCAAACCCCGCCTCCTTGTTTGCAAATTATTAGTTAATTAGTCACACCTGCCCTGTCTGTTAACCTGTTTGATTTGTTAACCTATTCTCCTCGTGTGTGCAGTCCAGTGCCAGTTTGTCTTGCTTGTTGGTCTTATTTGTTGGTCCTGTTCTTCAGTCCCATTCCTCAGTCTTGTTTCCAGTCTGGTCTGTCCTGTTATTTGCCCTGTTTTCCTGCCCAGCACGTTTATTTTTACGACCATGTTCCTGTTTTTTTCCCTTTGGGGTAGTCTGAGTTTTTGTCTTTATTTATGTATTAATAAAACCTTTGTTTTATAACTCTGCCTTTGGGTCCTGTGCCTCTGCTTATTCTATGCTAAACTGTGACAGAAAAATTATTAAATATTCAAAAACAAAGAATGATATATAAGTATATATAAGTGCTACTCTTTCAAATAAATAAATAAAAAATCAGTGCTCTTATTTATCCTTTCGCCCCTGTCCCTGCTGAGGTCTGTGCACGTCACTGATTCATTGTACCTGAGACAAGAATGGAATCTAAATAACCAGCCCTATAGACTCTGCCAGAATACATTGTGAGAGCAATACTGTTTTAATTCCTTATGGGCGCAATTGGTGGCTAACAGAGTCTTTCATGTTGAGAATGACTTTTATATAGAGATCCATCTGAAAAGCAAAGCCAGAGACATAAAGGGAATGCACTTTACACTGTGTGACTACCACATAAAGGCGAATGGCACAAATGATCTCCAGCGTCTGATCAAAGCCTTCTTACAGCATTCAGACATTTATTTGAAATGGAGCAATTACAATGGAGTCAGATCCAGGTTGTTATGCCCTTTGCTTAAAAAAATTGGTTAAAAAAAATGAAAAAATAAAAATCATGGAACATTTTTTTCCAGTCTGAATCACTTTAAGCAAATCCATATGGCACCTGTGTGCAAATGTAAATTTTTAGCCAAAATTGTATGAATGTGAAAGTCAAATACTTAACATGCACAAGACAAACTGTGATTTCATGACTGTTTTTGAATGAGTCTCTGATATTATACAGACAGTTAAATGAACAAAAAAAATACACCAGTTCTCACTCTAGAAGCATTAAACACAAACAAGTCAACTCAACTGAAATGGTTTACAGAGGAATTTAAAGCTGATGTGGGCTCTTTTAAAAACTCTCCCGAATATAATGTGCAAAGTTAACTTTAATCAGAGACAGCATGAGGAGACACACCTCTTGCTGAAAAATGAATGGGAGCAATCGCAACTCTCACCATGGCGACAGTAGGAGTAGAAGTCCCGTTTATCAATTATAAAAGCCAGTAACTCGGTTGTTTCTAGACATCTGGCCAAGTTTGCTAATATTTGGGTGACATTAATAGCAGTTAATATAAAAATTAGCATATATTAGTGTAGCTTCAAGGTTTTCTGATGATGTTAGTATGCTAGTATAGTACATTATTTTTCAACATGCTTTTTTTGTCAATGTGGTATTTCCCTAGATAGTTCATAAAAACTCATATATCAATATATTACCCATATTACCCATGTCAGTTAATGTCCTTTTTAGCTAGTCTAGGAACTTTACCTTTCTGTGTATAGTTTACTCTATAACATGTACTATATGCACATTAACTGAAAATTAATTTTTTTTGTTTGTTTGTTTTATATTGTTTGTTTGTTTGAGCTAAAGAATCTAAATTAATGCTTGCATTGTTGTTTAGTGCAGATTTGAAATATATTATTGATTTAATTATTGATTTTATCCTTGCACCTATCCAGGGATGTTGCCAAGATGGCCACCAAGTTATCTGACATACCTTAAAGGACCTTGCTATAAAAGTTCGTGAAATATTCTAAGATATTTGTGAAAACATTAGCGATCTTTGGCATCAAAACTATGCTTGGATTTTTTATGTGCAAAGAAGCAAGTAAGGAGCATAACCACCCGTTTATCCAAAATATGGAAGACGATAGATGGTTTGGGAAACCACTTTGGAAACATTCATTCATGTTGCAGGTCCATTTAGTGTCTCTAGTGTTGCAAACATTAAACACTGCAGCTTTAACTTCTAGTTTAACTTCAGTCTTTATCCAACAGTACATGGCATATTTTCCATTTACAATTTCATTCCAGAATGTTCCTGATTATAACAGCCACAAATTGAATATGAATCTAAGAATGCTATTATACAGAACATGTGTCTGTCTAAGTAGTTCAATCTGAAAACAAAGCAGAGCAGGCAAAAAGAACAATTAAATATCTTGTGTTTTCAAATCTACCTCCTCCTTCACTAAATTCTTGGGAGAAGTAAAATAACAAACGACACAGTCTTGAAACAGCCAACAGATCATGACAAGAAGATCTTAGCGGCCTAACTGTTTCATAATTTCTTAAAAGTTCTGCGAAATACTCTGGCACCAAACCATGAAATGTCTTATATGTAATTAATCAAATCTTAAAATCAACCATAAATGAATTGGTAACCAATGTAAAGAAGCTAAAATTGTAGTTATATTATTAAAAGACTTTATTCGTGTCAAAGGTCTATACAGCTGCAGCATTTTTCACTGATTGTAGCCGTTCTACAGTGCCTTGATTCAATGTGCTTCTCTGTATCCTTGAAATTCAACCCTGGAAATGTTCCTTAACTCTCCTATTGCGTTCAAAATCTACATACACCTTTTGCATTTGCAGGTCAGTTTTGACCCGGTGAAATTTTAAGCATTTAAAACATTCATAATCCAATTATTGTCATCAAAAACCATATTGATTACTTCTTAAATGTTCATATATGTAAAAATATCTATATTTGTGGTATGTTAATGGAAAAATATAAATGCTTTTATAAATTATGTCAGTTTAATTAAAAAAATATATATATTTCTTTAACATTTCAAAATATATATTAACTACAGCTAAACCACTGTGATACATGTGAACATATATATTTTTTTTTCAAGGTTTATATTAAATTTCATTTGAATATAGCATTGCATTACATTTATATAAATATAAGTGATTGTTTCCAGTAATTCTCCTATTAACTTCTATACTAATTAATTACTATTTACTGCTGAAAAACAACACAGCTACACAACATCTGTACTTGTATACAATGTTTTAAACATTATTTATTCTGTTTATTGCATGAACTGCTGAATTTTCATGCTGCAAGCTGGTTCATTACCAGATCAGTGTGTAGAGGGTGGCAGAGTAAAATGTGGACTTTTCTTCCTTCAACCCCTTAGTCCGACTATGTATGTGTAACCAGTCCTACTAACTGATATTAACAAGACTGATCTAACTTCCTGACATAGTATTCAAAATTTAAATCAGTATCAAAATAGACTCCAAAAATGTTTACAACCTGCTGAATATTTGGGACCATCTGATTAAGTGCTGACTCCATCTGACGTTTTTAAGGATCATGGCCGATTATAACAACCTCTGTTTTATCAGTATAACACTGAAGGAAATTACATGCCATCCAACTTTTTTATATCTCCTATAAACACTTGCAAAACTGCAGGTGATCTGCATGGCAATGAAAATGTAAATGGAAAAATCACCAAGCGGTAGCAAAGGCTATATTGTGAAAAATGTTTTGGCCCTAACATGGATCCTTGTGGAATTCAGTTTTGAAGAGGAGGATATCTCATCTCCAACAGACACTACAAAATTCCTATTCATCAAGTAGGAAACAAACCAGTCTAAATCCACCCCAGATATTCCAACCCATGTTCAATGTCAATTAAAACTGAATGATCAAATGTATCAAATAAAGGAAATCTATATGACTCCACAGGTTTAATCCATGTCTTCTATTGCGATCTCATGGATTTAGAATGAACTCCGATCAAAATATAACTAATTTTTAGATCTTGACATCAGTTGATTCCTTGGCAATAATGTTTTCAAGCTCAATTACACTTCCTAGTGCCATTTAGTGCTCTGTGCATGCTTCAAGTGCAAGAACAAGCAATCGACCTTGAAATCATGACAGTACCTAGAGACATGTACAGTTACAGTATATTTTGGTCTGTTCTTACCCAAAACCAACAAGTTGGGTGAACCATTCATTTAAGTAAGAGTTTAAACAGTTGATGTTCTTAAAGAGTTAGTATACCCAAAAATGGAAATTCAGTCACCATTTACTAACTTTAATAATATTTCAAACTCATTTGACTTTCTCTCTTCAGAGGAACACAAAAACTTTACCTAATTGAATGTTTAAGTTGTTTTTTGCATACAATGAGAGTGAATGGTGACCAAAGTTGTCCCTGGTCTCCATCCACTTTCAGCTTGGACATTCTGTTAAATGTATTCTTTTGAGTTCCATTTAAAGAAGAAAGTCATACAGGTTTAGAACAACATGAGGGTAAGTAGATGATGACAGAATTTTCACTTTTGTGTTAATTAGCCCTTTAAGCAAAACAGAGAATTTTAATTTAACCAACAAAGTGAAGAAAGGAAGAAGAGCTTTCAATTCAACCTTGCTATGACCCATACAGAATCACACTGGCTGTAGATGCTACTGTATGGCACAGAGGTCCCTACAGAGGCACGAGCAATCAGGACAATTCGGTGGAAGGCAGCAAACATCTGCCAGGCACATTTACAGCAGCACTGTAAAATACATTATATACATATGGAGAGCCTGTTTGCATGGATACTGGTGGTTTTCAGGAAGGACAGTTCTGGATTAAAGCAGGGAAAGCACAGGAAGCATCTCATGGGGACATTAAATACAGCTCGTTCTTGGTGCTCAGCGCACTTTATGGGGAAACCATTTATTTTACTGTGAAGGGAAGTAAAGAGCATAAATGATTTCTGTGGACTAATAAGACTAATAAGTATAGTGTCTATACTGTTAGGAATTAACCATGGCTTAAGGGCAAAAATGCCACCAAAAGTGACAAAAACACCCTAGATTTTAAAAGTGGGGGTAAAAAAAATGGCCCAGTAATGAATTCCCCTGTTTTCTATCAGTAATTGAACATTTTATAGATATACACACACAAACACACATGCAGTATATAGATATACAATTTATATATAAAAAAAACTGTGTTATATTTGATCATCTTCAAAGTAGTCACCCTTTGCCTAGAATTTGCAGACATGTACTCCTGACATTTTCTCAACCAACTTCTTAAAGTATCCCCCTGGGATGCTTTTTAAACAGTATTGAAGAATTTTCTATCTATGTTGGGCAATTATTGGCTGCTTTTCATGATTATTTGGTCCAAGTCAACAATTAAATGTTTTTTTTTTAAATGTTTTAATTACATTTTAGTTTTATAATGAAATATGTTTATATGGTGGTACAATTATATTTTTGTCTGCAAAGCTAATTTCAAACATTTAAGCATACGCCTTCAGATCAAAAGATTTTTAATACCATGAGAGGTAGTGTATATTTAAGCAATATCACACGAGCAAGTGTGTGATATGGCCATACATCAGATTTAGGACCATATAGCACAACTGCGAGTGTGATATTGCTTATATATAACAGTTCAATGAACAAGTAAATCTTGAAAAAAAAAAAATTATTGAGTACAGTGCATTGAACTACTTTCTTACTCCACAAATCAGAATCTGCCGCTGCTGGTTCAAAACAAATGTGTTCAAGCTTCTCAAAAACAGCACTTTAGAAGTACCAGTATCATGGCTTGGGCTGTTTCTAACATGTTATTGAAGAAACAAGGATGTGTGTGTGTGTGTGTGTGTGTGTGTGTGTGTGTGTGTGTGTGTGTGTGTGTGTGTGTGTGTGTGAGAGAGAGAGAGAGAAAGAGAGAGAGAGAGAGAGAGAGAGAGAGAGAGAGATGGAGTGTATGTGATCACCTGTTAATGATACTGTAGTCTGTTAGTCAGCTTTCTGAAGATAATGTCATTTTGGTGAAATTCATCCTATTTTCTCAGTGGAAGAATAGCCATCCAATCGAGGGTATTCCTCCTTATTTCATGGTAGCTGGTGCCCATTCACTATAGCTGGAGTCATTCACTATAAAAAAACGTAATGGCCTCTGACATTTTTAACAGTATGTCATCTCCAATATGGAAACTCCAATAAGAGGTAAACGCCTTGAGTTTGTGTAATTAATCAGTCTGTTGAGTCTCTCAGCTGTGATGAGCCTCAATGCTGAATTTGTTAGTTTAAAGTCATTTATAGCTATTTCCTAGCTTTAATAGTAATACGAGCAATCATGGAGTGCTGTTGAATGTAAACACTGAGTGATGCTGACCAAATAGCTCATATTACACACAAAAATGGTCTTTCGCCTTAACCTGCAAGCTAAAATATGTAATGTCACCAAATTAAATTTAAAATAACAGATGGTTCTTAACACATCTGCACTGCTCTTACACTTTAGTTTAGAATGGCACGAACACAGTGAAACATGTGAGACCATCAGTACTCATGGAGTGATTCTCGTCCAATCAGATTTGAGGACCGTAACTAACTGTTGTGTATGTATATACACTCACCTAAAGGATTATTAGGAACACCATACTAATACTGTGTTTGACCCCCTTTCGCCTTCAGAACTGCCTTAATTCTACGTGGCATTGATTCAACAAGGTGCTGAAAGCATTCTTTAGAAATGTTGGCCCATATTGATAGGATAGCATCTTGCAGTTGATGGAGATTTGTGGGATGCACATCCAGGGCACGAAGCTCCCATTCCACCACATCCCAAAGATGCTCTATTGGGTTGAGATCTGGTGACTGTGGGGGCCATTTTAGTACAGTGAACTCATTGTCATGTTCAAGAAACCAATTTGAAATGATTCAAGCTTTGTGACATGGTGCATTATCCTGCTGGAAGTAGCCATCAGAGGATGGGTACATGGTGGCCATAAAGGGATGGACATGGTCAGAAACAATGCTCAGGTAGGCCGTGGCATTTAAACGATGCCCAATTGGCACTAAGGGGCCTAAAGTGTGCCAAGAAAACATCCCCCACACCATTACACCACCACCACCAGCCTGCACAGTGGTAACAAGGCATGATGGATCCATGTTCTCATTCTGTTTACGCCAAATTCTGACTCTACCATCTGAATGTCTCAACAGAAATCAAGACTTATCAGACCAGGCAACATTTTTCCAGTCTTCAACTGTCCAATTTTGGTGAGCTCTTGCAAATTGTAGCCTCTTTTTCCTATTTGTAGTGGAGATGAGTGGTACCCGGTGGGGTCTTCTGCTGTTGTAGCCCATCCGCCTCAAGGTTGTGCGTGTTGTGGCTTCACAAATGTTTTGCTGCATACCTCGGTTGTAACGAGTGGTTATTTCAGTCAAAGTTGCTCTTCTATCAGCTTGAATCAGTCGGCCCATTCTCCTCTGACCTCTAGCATCAACAAGGCATTTTCGCCCACAGGACTGCCGCATACTGGATGTTTTTCCCTTTTCACACCATTCTTTGTAAACCCTAGAAATGGTTGTGCGTGAAAATCCCAGTAACTGAGCAGATTGTGAAATACTCAGACTGGCCCGTCTGGCACCAACAACCATGCCACGCTCAAAATTGCTTAAATCACCTTTCTTTCCCATTTTGACATTCAGTTTGGAGTTCAGGAGATTGTCTTGACCAGGACCACACCCCTAAATGCATTGAAGCAACTGCCATGTGATTGGTTGATTAGATAATTGCATTAATGAGAAATTGAACAGGTGTTCCTAATAATCCTTTAGGTGAGTGTATATATATATATATATATATATATATATATATATATATATATATATATATATATATATATAAACTGTATATATTCCATAATATTCTAATCTAAACCTACATAGTTAAAAGTTTTGTGCCTCTACAGACAATGGAGTGACCTGTAGTAAGATATCTGTATTCTCTCTCTCAGTGAATTGTTGTAAAATGTGCACACAAATAAATTACATTAAATTAAAATCAGCTCTAAAACGATAAATTAAAATAAAATACTCTCTTAAAATGCATCATAGCAGAGTGTTTTGTGTGTATGATATCTTGCGTTATTTACAGATATGCTTGTATTTGATTTTATAGGCAAAAGTCTTAATTGTTACACTGTAATTTAGAATTTATTTAAATTAATTGATAAAATTGATGTATATAAAAATGGATGTCACACTGTATGTTTTCATATGAGAAAGAATGCGGCTTGATAAAGTTAAAGGAAAAAAGCCCCTGAAAATTTGGGTTTATAAAAATAAAGGCCCACAATTTCATGACTTGAGATCTCAGCAGTTACAAATGTAGATAAACCAGATGGTCTCTCAGAGAGTACGGAATTGCATTTATATATTTATAATGGTCTAAAAAACTTCCCAGTGATTGTCTATATTGGGATTGTAGCTGAACGTAGAAGGGTTGGAAATGTGCTAGAAAACCACACATACGCTGCCATGCCAAACCAAGTTCATCAGTGAGTTCAGGACTAAATCAATGCATACTTCTCTCTTAATGAAATTCATTCCAGCAATACAAAGTTTAATTGGTTTTCTTTTCTCTGATGACTGAGTACAGAGATGAATCAACTCAAATCTAGTATTGTTTTTTAATAGGATTCTTTAAAAAAAGGGTAATATTTTTTTTTATTTTTATTTATTTATTTTTTTTTGGCATGATGCTCAAATTAAATGATATATAAAATAGAGATTTTTATAATGGCCTTAAAATGAATAAATCATTCCATTGAAATTAGTTTTGCTCGGGACACATGGAATTGTTTTTTGCCCATGGACTTAACAAAGAGTGAATGAGCCTTGACCATTATTTTCATAAAAGCAATAAAGGCCTATAATTACAAAAATGCCAATAAGAATTTATCTTTCAAAAATCTATAAAGCTATTATGGGCATAATTAAAAAGATCTGTTATTTTTGCACAAGTGTCTGTGAAACTTAATCATGTTTATTTTCATGCAAAGTCTTGAACAAAAACATTAACTTTGAAATATTAATCCAATCTCCCTTATTGATAAAAATTCAAGAGAGAACACAAAGTCATGGCTCATATATACATGCATCATTACACCCTGCTGCAATTACACAGGTTCATTACCTTCCCAAGAGCATCAACAGAGAAAGAGGGAGAGAGAGACAGAGAAAGAGAAAAAGAAGATAATTGCATCTTATGACACCCAGAGGTGCCCGTGGGCTGAAGGTACCATGTGAAACAAAACAATTGTTGTTTTTTACATTTCATATCCTTCCAATTCAACAAATCCCTGAAATATGATATTCATTCCTTGCACTTTTGTGTACCTGCAGCCACTTATTCCTCACCAACCTATTGATTACTTTTTGAGGGTAAAAATAAATGCCTGGGGGGAAAAAATCATGGAATGTCAAACGAATATGTGGCTCTTTTCAGTTCCCCTTCATCGTGGCCAAATATTTTGATCCACAACTTTAGCCCAATTTTAGCTTAGGATTTTAAACAATTTTCCTAGGCCTTTAACGAGATTTGATTCTCTGAGGTCAATCCTCCTAGAAATGGCCATTTCTTTGCATTACCAACTCAGGTTTGATGCTCCCACAGCATTTGTCCATCCCCCTCAGCCTGCTGGGGATAAATAATAAATGAAAGTGGTATTTGAGTCTTCATATCATCCGACGGGTCGGCAGCCCTTCCTCTGCCTGAACTTTGAGAGACGTGTAGTGCAGCCTTCCAATGCTAAAGGTTAGCCACTTGGACAGGCTCCCCGGTTTATGCCAGCGAGCGTGGGTAGTTTATAAGTATCTTCTCTGCATGTCATTGAGAGACTTTTCATGGTTTAAATCCTTTTTTTCCCCCTTCTCTTTAGGGGCAGGGCCAAGTAGGGAGACTGAGAACAAACTGAGGAAAAGTTAGCATGATCTCTAAGTATATATCTGCAGCTAAGCTGGTATTTTGTATTGATTTTTCCTAAAGCCATGTGATTTTGAAAGCTTGTAACAGAAGATGAGGTAAATATCATTTTATTTGCTCAGATGGTCTTACATTGGATTGGGATGAAGGGGGGAAAAAGCATTGACAAGCAAATGTAAACCAAATGCAGCAATTTCACATAATCGTTTTCAGACCTAACTAGAACAGATCACTTTTCCTATCAAATTATCTTCTGAGAAGAGGGGAAGGGGAGGTTCATTTTGCTAATTAAGAACCATGAAAACAGAACAAACTCAAAGAGACAATTACTCCTCTTGAGTGAAATAAGGCAATGCATGCAAACAAGTTTCCAAGCACCAAACATATGATCATCTAAGAATTCAGAGACGAAAGTATGACGTCAAAGCTTGATGTCATAATGCTGCTTCCAAAGGCCCATCATTTTAAAGTGAATGTCTTGTGAAGCACTGCAATTTATTTTAGTCTTAAATATTTTAAAGAATGCACAAAATTAGAATTGACACAAATTGGTCTCTCTTCTCTTTGATTAAAAAAACTAATGTATTTGTTATGAAGAGGGCAGACGAGGGAGTAAGGATCCAAACGCAGCTTTTATTGGAATTTTCAAAGGTGAAGGCAAAACAAAAGCAGGAACAAATAAAACGTCCACGAGGGGAAAATAAAGAAATGAATACAAGAAAATAACACGGGGGTCTTGCAAGGAGGGCGTAAGCAGGAACATGGGCCAAGGCAGGATTCTGGGACAGCATGAACAAAACAACTTCATCAAACATAGAACAACGACCAACAAAGGACAAGGTGAACATCAGGGCTTAAATACAAAACAAGGGGAAACAAAGACCAATAGAAAACCAAAACTCAAAACAAGATAACAAGACAATAAACTAAAACCAATGATAAATTAGAACTGATAACAAGATAATCAAACAATAAACCAATGAAAACCAGACGTGTGGACAAGGAGGGAAAACAGGGCATGACAAGACTTCAAAATAAGAGTGCATAAACAAAAGGCAATACGGAACATAAAAGGTGCCAAAACAAGGAACAATGTGGAACATAAAAAGTGCCAAAAACTTAAATAAAAAGGTAAACAAACCAAAGACGGTGAGGATTGTAACAGTATTAATTAAGGATGGTTTACCCCCAAAAATTGTTTATATAATTTAATCATTTACACACCTTCATGTCATTAAAAACCTGTATGTTGTTGTTGATTGCTTTGTTTTTTGTGTTTTTAGCTTTACACACAGCTTCAGCCATGAAATAAGATGACCAGTATGGACTACTTTAATTGTGTTGTCATGTGTTTTTATTTTTTGTACTTTTTTGAGTACTCCAGCCCCATTCCGTATGTACTATCGTAGTATGACAAGAGCTGCATAAAATAAAATAAAAAAAATAACAGCATACAGTTTTGGAACAACATGAATGTAGGTAAATAATGTCAGAATTTACATGAATTGGTTAACTATTCCTTTAAGAATATTAGATTTTCTGTTGCACAGCTTTCTCAGACACAAGGCCAATAGAGTACTTTCAAAAGCACTGTTTCAGCACTCCAGCGGTCGTTTACACTGATGACGTAGTATGTCAGGCTGTTTTTCACTTAAGTCTTTACAGCCCATGTTATTTTGAGAAATGCTTATTAGCTAAGGTCAACTAATTATTTGTACACTTAATGAAGGTCACTATTGTAGTCACTCACCCCACAGAGCTCTATATGTGATTGGGTTAAGCACCCTTCTTCGACCTGTTTCATCATTTGTCTTAGACTGTAGTGGACAGAGGAAATTAGTCTGACAGTAGAACAATGGTCTTGTTTTTTCCGACTTATGCAACCATTGGACATAGACTTAAATTTTCCTTGAACAACGCTTCAGACAAAACCCTTCAAGGACAAACAACAATTGAAAAGATGGCCTCTTCATTGAGATAATATTGAGTCCAGCACATTCTAAGAGGAAGGATGTTCTTGAGTGGAATATTTTAATTTAAGACATACTACTAATAATACAGAGTGTTTACAGTTTAATTTAACCATTTCTCATGGCAATATATGAAAGTCCATCTTTTCCACATTACCACGCTCAATATAGTTTCAGCACAGCCAATTTGCAAAACAGTAGGGTTCACAAGTCTGAGACCACATTGAAAATCTGGGATTGGAAATCTAATTTAAACCTGGGAATAATCAGAAATCTTAAAGATTTCTGATTATTCCCAGGTTTAAATTAGATTTCCAATCACAGGTTTTAAGACGCGATGAGATATAAAATATTATTTTGATGTTACTAATAATTTTAACTCTTCTCCTCATCCTGATGCTACTTTTTTGACCTGTGTCCATTCAGCTCCTGACCATGTCCCTTGTCCTCTGTATGAAAGATCAGATGTTGACAGGATTGTTCTAAACCATTTATTTGTGTTGTTGGCAGTAGTGGTACCAGCGCGTGCCAGCACAAAATGGTTTACTGTCGGTGTGACACAACGTGCTGCAATGGACGATTCCAGTGTAGACAGCATCATTTTTTATAATGGGTTCTGGAACATTTTACAGTAAAGATTCTTTTTGTTAACATTAGTTAAAAATATCAGTTTACATGAATTAACAATGAACAATACTTTTACTATTTTATTATATTTATTAAGCTTAGTTAATATTAATTTCAACATATAGTAATGCATTTTTTAAATAATAAATTGGGTTAATTAACATTAGAATAATAATACACTATGAACTAACAATGAAAAATAGTATTTTTGTTAACAAATATTAACAAAGGTTAATAAATGCTGTATTACATACTGTATATTGTTAATTGTTTGTTCGTGATACGTAATGCATTAACTAATGGAAACTAATGGAACCTTATTGTAAAGTGTAACCATGGGTTCCATTTTATTGCTTTTGAGGTGACGCGACGCAAGCGTCTGGTGTAGACAGGGTGTTAGATGCTCTTTGGAACATTTTCAAATCATGCTGGATAACATGTATAATCAGGTTTTGCACAAACTTGTGTCAGTTTAAGAGCATGCTGTCATTAAATCAAAAGGGAAACATACTAAGAAATCCACAAATTCATGTTTATTTTTTAAATCAACTTTTCATTCAAAATAATTTGTAATGAAAAATAAATTTGATTTAAAAAATGCAACACAGAAATCATCTTCACCAGTGGACACAGACCTTTAGAACCTACTCTATGTAGAGCCTCTAAAATATTAACGACACTCATTATACAGTCGTTGCATCACAGTCAATCTGCAGTATGTATCTGGAACTGGTTTTGGATTGAATCTTTTCACTCACTGAGAATATCATGAACATTGAGAGTTTTTGAGGATACTTTATTATCTTGAAACACTTAATGGAGGATAAGTTGTTCTGGTATGGCAGAGGCATTGAACTGGATGGGGTGGGCAACTCACACTAGCCTGTGCCGCTTTCCTTGCCAGGGCTCACTAAGTTGCATGGAAACCCTGGTTTATATTCCCACAGATGTCTAACAAGCTGTGGATATGGTACAGGATTATAGACAGGGCCAGATCAATAGGCTGCTGTCTCTGAGGCATCAATATAGATTATGAATCACAGCTAGGAAGTGGTGGGTGATGGCTGTTGCTGGCAGCTCTGAGGATCTGTGTGTGTCAGTGAGTGAGAGTGAGTGAGTGATTTAGTCTGCTTTAATAGACTCTTTGTTTGGGCAAACACACCAGGCAGTGATCACCACCATCTGCCAGCTTTTTGCATAATGACACCAACATGCACTGATTCTTAATGATAGAGAGAAGACCCGGGGCCAGGACAAATGCAATAGTCAATTATGCTTCATCCTCCCTCTCTCTCTTTCTTGCTTTCTTTCTTTCTCTTGCTTTATTTCTCCCTCAACTGTCGCTCTGCTATTATAACATTCATGAGTCTCACAAGGACTTGTGTACAACTCAATACTGTTTGACTTCCCTGAATCAATGGCCCACATAAAGATCCGTCTCAACCCATTTGACATCAGCCATGCTAAATCGTACAAAATCTCAATCGAGGGCATGAGCATCGCACTTTACCCAAAATCCATAACCTTGATGAGTTTGCTCTGAGTGAGAGCTTTACATATCCAACATATTGAAGGCTCCTGATCTGCTTTCCATTAATATTGGCATGTGTGTCTAAATCCCAAAGAGCCATCTATCACAACAGGAGAGCATGGGGTTACTTAAACACAAACAAAACATGACATCTTCCTCGCCCAGAGCAGCCTAGAGCAGCACAGCAACAGCTAGCGGCATCGTGCCCCTTGGCTTGTTATCTCAGAGATTGCTATTGAATACCTGTCAAAGGTTATGGAGCCAGAGGTTGCCCCACCAAACAAAAAAAAAAGGTGCAAACAGGGTCACTAAGGCCAGCCCCACAAAATAAAGCATGCCGTGTGCCTTGCCTGAGCATGCACGTTGTGCAATGAAGAATCAGATAAATTAGACTATTTAAACATGCAGAATTGACCTCAACCTAAATGGTTAAAACAGAGCACCCTAAAAAAGCTAAATCTTTTTCATGAGTGGAACATTTACAACCAAATTATCAAGAATTGTGTTATATTGGATATTCAGTACATTCATTGAATTAAGCTGCCAAAATGAAAATACGAAGAAGATTAAAAAAAACCACAACGTGTTGTATTTACGCTTTACCAAAACATTGAGAAATGGAGCTTGTATATGGCGCTAAAAGTGATGCAATTATTTTCACTGTACAAACATCCAAAAAAATTAAAACAGCAAATAATTAAAAAAATGTATTTTTATAAAAAATTATTTAAAATGACATTTTATGGTTTTACTGTTTGTTTAAACAACAGTCTGTGTTAATGCACATGGTTTAACATCAAAATGTTTAATGACAATAAATACTGTGACTTTAAAACATATCACAATGCATTTTACATTAATTGTGCCAGTCCTTTGACAGATATTGTCCGAAAGCTGTAAAACCAAAAGAGACTGGCAAGTAATTGGAAAGAGTCTTTCTCAGAATGGCTTATTATGACTTCTAATGCTTTTAATTCTTGGACATTATTGGATGAAAATACTTGAATTTATTGTACCTCTTTCCCTCTTTTCCTTTTCGTTACTTTTGTATTTTTTTCCAGATAGGCTCTGGTGCTGTCAAGGTCGGAAGGAACACAGGACGCTGGAAATGATTAATCTGTCATTCTACATCAAAGACTCCTGCTGCGTTCCCTCCCAATTGCCTCCCCAGCTCAGCATGCAGAATGATAGGCTCTGCATTCTACTCCTCCAGCTCCATAGTTCCCACTACAGCACCCAGTAATGTGATGACAAACTAACACGAAGCACATAAAATTACTTGTTGAAGTCTATTTTACATCTCTACCCCAGACTGTGCGCTCCACTCTTATGTCCCTATAGCAGGCCATTTCCCATAAATACAATGATTACTCCTGATTTTCAAATCAGCCCCCCACCCCCAAAAATAATCCCATCTTTACCTGCCTTCTTGTCACAGAACACAGAGAAACAATACATAATGCACTACGATGTCCATGCAAAGGGCAAGTATCCCATGAATCAATACAAAATACACCATAATTTGTATCCAAGATACGCTTTTTGCAATGTGGTAAACAACAGGAGCGAATAAACAAGAAACACTTTCAAGGGGTGATCTACAGACATTGCCTCAGCACCGAATTCAAATACCAGCCGACGTAACATTAATTCACCATGCGCACACTATGAGAGGACTACACTATCCAGGCAAAATACAAGCAAAATAAATTCTATTTGTGATCCATAGCACGGTTTCATCAAAGAAAGACCATTAGTAGATTCAGTGGCAAGAAACTGAAGAGTTTAGCTGTAGTCCAACTGACAGGCCTATGAAGCTGAATTGTTTTATGAAGAATAGCAGTCATAACAGGTGATCCACAGCTTGGGATCATGCAGATAATCCTGTTTTACCTCAACACAAGTCCTGGGTTTCTTCCACAAGGCACTTTAACACCACCACGATTCACTTTTTCTTTTTGAAAATGCATGGATCAAAGGGCAAAGATGTCCAAGATATGTGAGATACATATCTATACATATTTAGCTTTTAAGAGGCCATAACAGTAAGAAAAACAGCACATTTTGATTTCATTTGAATGATTTTGCTTATATAATTACATAGTATCTACTATGATTTTAAAATGAACTTATGTCTATGTAAAGCACTTCAGACCATTGAGTATAAAATTTCCAATTACAGTAAATAAACTTGCCTACCTATAACTATTCCTCTTCATCCATAACACGTTTTTTTTTTGTTACATTTTTGCTTTAAACTGTTAATGTGTCAGCAACAACAACAACATCTTCGAATGATTAATAATTCTGTACCAATTTTCAGACTGCAATAAAACTAAAACAATTTTTTTAAGCATACACAGCACTAAATGTTGTTAGATTGATGTATGTGAAAAATAATAATAATTTCAATGGATTAAAAAAACATATTGTATTCTCTGAAAATAAGTCTTAATATTTTATGCAATTCTGTTTCAAGTAAATCTAACTTGAGTTTTTTTTTTTTGGTGAACAACAAGACAAAAAAAATGATAAAATAAGCAATATGTCACACTAGTGGACAGGAATATGTCTAAAAGGTAAACCATCTCAAATCTACACTAATGCTCTAACAAGAATTTAAAAAATCCAATTAAACTAGAAGAATAAACCACTTTTTCCATCTCTTCCAGTCTTATTGTTACTAGTCTATGGCAAGGCTAATTGTAATTTTTTTTCTCTCCCTGCAATTAGGACCAGCCTGTTGTGGCTTTTTAAAGTGCATCCAGATCATTAAGGTGCACTTAAAGACACTGTCCTCATGTAGGCTTAATCAGGAAAGAGCACTCTTCCACATGCACCCAACTCTACAAGTGATACAAGTGACCACATTACCCACAAAGCCAGTGAACACTAATTATGGATGACAAGTGTAGTTCAAAATACTTTATAAATCTGGCCAAGATGTGCAAATCCATCTGATTTTTAAAAGGGCCTTAAAAGAGTTATGCCATTCCCTGGGATCCAATCCGTGTCAATCAGCCATGGTAAATTGGATTCTTGAATAGGGAAATCCCTAGGGCAAGGTTGACGCTATCTGAATCAGAGGCGGTGCTGATTTTTTTTTTTCCCCCAACACTTCACTGCTCTGTGCTCCTGTGCTCTCCTAGTTCTGTTCTCACTTTAAGACCAACAAAACCATAATACGTATTGATTAACTCATTACTGTGTATTATTCACTTGCTTTGGGCTTGGACTATGCTTAAAGTCCACACCTTAGGACTTGTCAGCGTGATGTGGCCAAGAAGGGATGCTTCTGGTCACCTGTGAGGTCAGAAGATCTCAAGGGAGGGAGTAGACCGTGTGGGACAGGAAGGGTCCCACTGCCACCACAGATTATGAGAAATCTGCTTCACAATGGAGCACCTAAAGGAATGGATGTCTTTTATAGATTCACTGTAACAAGTTGAATGCTGGTCTACTGGAAGACAATACACGGTTTATTTCTGCACTCTGTTAATTGAAATAAACAGTTTAAGGGGACAGTTCACCCCCTCAAAATGACAATTCTGTCTATATTCTATATGACATTCTATCTTCACTGTAACACAATAACAAGATGACCAAGCAGAATGTCCCAGGTGATCTGTCCCTGGTCACCATTCATTGTCATTCTTTCACATACAATGAAAATAAATGATGACCAGGGACAGATCAGCTTGGACATTCTGCTAGATATCTCCAATTTCAAGAAAGGCATACAGTTTTAGAATACGGTAAGGGTGAGTTTAATTTTTGGGTGATCTTTAAGGGTCTCTAGGTGGCTCTGCATCTCAAATGTTGTGTTGAAATAGTTCATGATGTAATAACTCATTTCTGAATCAAATTGCAAAGATTTTCTTTAAAGCTAGATTTTAACAGTTTTATAAACAAACAAAAGGATCTTTTGACATTCTTAAAAATATTAAATAAGAAATATGAATGAATAATATATAAAACAAGTGTTTTGGTTTGTTTTTACAGAAGGGACATAGTTGAGAGGAAGGTTTTGCTTTTGATAAACAGATGTAATCTGAGGTCATAGCAGCAATTAGTTTGTAAGTCAACACTCCCATGATGCTCTGCACAGGTTTCGGTCTCTCCAATAGCGGTCTGCTTGCCGTTGAGTGTGGTGCAATATCCAGATAATCAGAGATCAGGCCGATAAATTAAGTTTGATTTCAGGGGGCAAGGTCAGACGCTGAATGGACACAGGTCAAAAAACGAGCATCAGGATGAGCTATCGCCTTACAAGCACCACATATCACGCTGCACGAATGGGTCGAACCCCCCTTTTAATTCACAAGTCATTTGCGTCATCTGCTGCGTGAAAAACACATTAGGACATCAGTGTCGCATTGTCTGTTCAAGTGGCCACAGGAAAATTAGACCAACAATGCTGCTGCATGTTTTTTTATTTTTTCGGCCATGTCCGTGGCTCGCTTGATTGAGTGATTTCCGATACACCATCAGGACGAATCACAATCACTTAATACGATCTTTGGGAAGTGGGGCTGAAGAGGACACAAGTATTAATATAAGACTGTGTAGAAACTGACACTCTGTCCCTAAGCCCTAAGGCAATATTACTTGCGTCCCCCTCCCTCCTTGCTTGATAAAAGAAATGCTGTCTCCATAGCAATTACCTAAGTCTTTTATCAGTCATTTCAAAGGAAGAAAATTAGGGCAATTGTGTCAGGACAGTCATATGGGCAGAAATTGCACACTTATTCGGTCCACTTATGTCTGGGACTTTGTTCCTAGCTGATGGGGGCTATTGTTCGCTGCAGTGTCTTTGAAAGCTTGATTGGGTTTGAGCAGATGTACTGTACCCGAAAGGGACAGCTTTTGTTTCCCCGGCTACTGCTTTTTATTTTAGTTCTAGTTGAAAATAAATTACATCTCTGTCTCTGTTTACACAGAGAGCCTTTTAAAACACATCACGCTACTTATTTCGCTGCCTGTAGCCAAATACGATGATGAAAAAGAAAATCATAACATGTCTGATTAAAATATCTGTTTTTATCACATCTATGAGTTTTAGCTCAGTTTTTGAGAGGGCGAAAAAAAGAAGTACTTGAAAGTGATGAATCGCGGCTTAAATTTAAGTAATTGAAGAGCATGCATTAATTACCAGAGCAGAACATTTAACTACTTCCAGGGAACTGACACTGCATACTGATTAAAATTACAAGGGGGGAGGAGGGAGTTAAAAATCAGCTAAATTAAAATAAGCAGGATTTAACTGGTCAAAATCGTGTAATTAGAAAAGAGGAAGATAATTGCTCAGAGGACCTAATCCAGCGTCCTGAGTATTGTACTGGAAAAACCCAGATAATTTCCTTGCAGGAGACGATAAGTCTAACTTACAGTAGCTTAAATGCTAGCAACACTCAGCGAGGGACCTGCAAGCCTAATCTATCCCCAGTTCACTGCCCGTGCCCCTGTACTCTGTCTGTCTTAGCATATTGATTTCCAAGCTATCTTATTGGTTCCTAACATAATTATAGTTGGAGTAGGTCTCTTAGTGCAGCTAATACATTTACACCATGGCATCTAGGGAAGCTTATAGTCATGTCATTTATTCAGGCAGAGGATTGAGGCTGCTAAAAGGCTGCTGTAAGCAGTGAATTTGAGGATTTTCTGAAATGAGAGAGAGAATTAGGTTGCAGCCCACAAGAAATGCCCAAATCAATATGCTCTCATCAGAGAGAGAGAGAGAGAGATCCATCATAATCCATAACGATGAAAATGTACTGCTTAAGCTATGGGCTGCTAAGATTGCTTTTGTGTATGGGAGGATGTGGGTTGTGTCACAAACATGCATGTAACAAAATGTGATAAAGTTAACGAGAAACCCCATATGCAACCCATTTTACTTTTGCAATGTGGTATACTTCTGAGCTGATTGGATATTCAATGAGAAAAAATGTTGAGCGGGACTTTATCGTATCCACTGGGAATTGATTGGATCATGAAAAGTGGGTGTTCCAAACCAGAATGGAGTTTGTTATTTGTAAACATTATCCAATAGCCTGCACTGTCTAGGTGACATCAGCAGAAAATAAGTTATTTCAGTGGAAGAACAAATTATTCGATTTTGATTGAAGATTACAAACATTATTATTATTATTTTAACTAAAATGTTTACAAGTTTGGTTTCATGGCTTTAATACAGTAAAGTAAGATACTATAGACTTTAGTAGCAGTGAATGGGTTCTATGTTAAGCACAAGACTTACTGTACAGAAGAGACAGTGAGAGGCAAGACTAATGCTAGAAATAGCTCCCTTGTGCCCCATAGTGCAAAATTAGCAGTTTAATTATATGATCACTCAGAGAGCAGTCATGACTGCATTCCCTTGCATATTCACATCCTGTCAATGGCAGATCATGTTTTCCTGCATTGTACAGAAGTGGGGGAAACAGCAGAAAAAAGGGTCATCGACTATTTATTCTTCTCCTCCTAATTGTTGACAGAGTCTGACCTGAAATTCAGAGACGGTATTTTTCAAAGTCAAGGCTGGAGATAGGCTCAGCCATTCATCACGGTATGTTCCTTATCCAGCCGTAGCACGACACAGCATGGGCATGTGAAGGTCTGTTTCTTTTTTAATTCCCAAGATTTTGTTGTTAATGGAGGAAGCTGCCTCATAAATTAAGGAAGCACTCAATTACATGGCTTGACAGAGGTATATCAGAGGGCAGCTATTGGTCACCCCTGGCAGGTGAGGCCAAACTAATTAACAGACTTTACCTGAATTGCATTATATTGACTAATGCCGCCAGTGCCCATTAACATGCTCAATGTGGCATGCAGCCCTTACATTTATTCCCCAAAATTCAAGATGGACATACAGGGCACTCATCAAATCATATTGCTCAAAAAAAAAGGAGTGAAAAACCTCTTTTCATTCTCCCTGACAATAAATTTTTGCTTTCATCAACAAAGCGAGCAGACAGAGGGACCACCTGACAATTCATGGCTTTTGCCAGCACCATTTAAAGCAGGGCCTGTCACATAAATGTCTCATTTCTGTTTTATTCAATTCTTAATAAGGATGGTAAGCGCAAGACAGTCTATTCTTTCCCTGGGAATAGGTTGGGCTGAGGTGTGTGTGTGTGTGTGTGTGTGTGGCGAGAGGGGGGGGGTTGGGTTGGAGTTTTCAGTGGCGAGGCCGCCTAACACACAAGCCACTGGCCATCAGATCACACCACAATCAGGCATTCCTCCACCTTGTTACTTTTGAGCCAGAACTGAAGCATAAGCCAGCCGCTGGGGCTCTCTGGGTAAAATAGAGAGCTATAGATAGAAAAGAAAAGAAAAGAAAAGAAAAGAAAAGAAAAGAAAAGAAAAGAGTGGCATATTTTTATATGCCATACATGTACAATAAATCTTGTGAATGTCAGAAGACAAAGGTAGACTGCATCAACATTTGTTACGAGTGAAAAATAGAAAGTTGGTGAAATCTAATAAAGAAGCTTTATAACTAAAATGATTATTAGGAAAAACTGTGTGGCAAAACAAAACACATTTAGGTTTGAGTGGAGCCACTTATCAACGATGATCCAAGCTTGTGGCAATCTTGAATGCATGTATGTCCTTTGAAAAAATTATATTGAAAAATGCAATTTCATAACAATGCACATTTCTTTTTTTTTTTTTTTTTACAAGGTAAGGTATTAATTCACGCTAGACGCATTTTGTAAATGACTTTCCTTTAAATCATTCGCAGTGTCTAAAAGCCCTGGAGAAACTAATGATTTTTATTAGATTACTATTCTTAAGGATGCATTAGACAAATAGCAGGAAGTAACACTCTGCAGCCTGGTAATGCAATAAAGTTCCAATTATAACACTTAGTACAATAAGTGGGCTTCAATTGCAGTGCTGCACACAAATCATCATTATATTTCTTATGCTAGCAGGAGACACATAATATGTTTTTCCACCATAAACAAAATGTGGTATTCGTCCCAAAACTGTCAGCTTGCATTTGTTTGGAGAGGCTTGGATATGACAGTATCAATCATACTCTACGGAACGCCCCTAAGGTCAAAAGGTTGCAAGAATATCTGCTACCCTCCCCTTCTTTTAGTCTCGTCCCTCATGCATTCTCCCAGTTCCTCAGTCTAGCCTTTTAGATAGTGTGTTCGTCAATGCCACAACATAACCAAGGGTGCATTTACAGGGGGTGGTAGGATTAGCTGTTAGCTCATAAATGAGAGCCTGTTCTTTGGCTGTAGGCTAGGATCTGCCTGCCAGGCAACACAGATGACCCTGCTGGCTGGCCAGTCACCTTCTCCAACACAATCATGCAGTGCAAGGCGGCAAAACATCACACAATCCCAGCTTCTCCTCTGCTCCATCCAAATGGCAACAGAGGCAAAACCATGTAACACTCTGTAGGGAGAGAGGACCAAAGCTAATGAAAGTAAACATGCAGGAACTCAACAGCAGGCTTTCTTTTCAAATGAAGTTTATAAAAAAGTGAAAAACATGTTATTCAGAGAGAGTCAACCTGCCGGGACTGGCTGAGAGACACAAAGGCTGGAGAATGATTGAAAACATCAAATGGTAGTGTTTTCCGTCCCACTGGTGTGGCCTCTGAGATTGCCTTAGCAGGAGACGTTCATTGGATTCCACATTGAACTATAATGATATTCAAGTATCCTTCTCTTTTTTCTTTCAAAGAAATATACCATTCACACAACATTATCATTCAACTAAGAAACACAATGAGAATTTATTCATTTCCTTTCTTCATGGGTTTAATAAGCCTTCAGGGGACTTCCAAAGGAGGAAATCAGTTGTGCGGCAACGTGATGATATATGCTACACGTTTCACATACTGTAAATTTTGGCAGGCTTTAGAACGGCATTTGACCAAAGGTCAAACAGAAACAAAGCACACTGGGTGGTCAGTCGGTCATAGACAGTGAGAGGTTGCCAGGTTCACACCTCACATCTAAAATAGACTCTAATGTACCTACCATTTGCACTTACACTCCTGCAAATAAAAAAAAAATTAAGACTAGAGAAACCATCAGTAAAAGATGGGAACTGGGTATCGCAAGCCCACGATGACAGAGGCTCATTGTAATTCACAATGCGCAAACATTCTTTCGAGATCTCTCAATTCCAATAATCAAAAGGATATAGACAATTGTCAAATCACTACTAAAGTTTATACCATGAAAACAAATAATAATAATACTGTAGATGTATAACTGTTTTTTTTTTCCATTGAATGTCAGTCATTTCTATTGACCCATTTCATGCAATGTCACTGCATGACCGTGCCGGCATGTTTGTGACCAAAATTACATTTACCTTCAATGTGCTAAACTGTTGGATGTGACAAAAGTCGGTGAAATTTTACTTTCCATTTATAATTCTTGAAAAATCGATAATGCTCTTTACTTACAAGAGCCAAAAGTTTATTTTTCTTTCAATAAAGTTACATCTTTCTAGTGGCACGGCTTCGTTTCTCCCAAGTCAAGCAGCGATGTAGGGAGAAAGCACGGATAAAAACCTGTTGGCACATAGGACAACGTGAAATTCATAACACCCAGACTGTGTAAATGTCATAACTGTAACATATTAAACTATAATGTACAATGTTCAATGTACAGTCCTATGTATTTAATGAGTACTGCATATACTCATGTTAGACAATAAACGACACCTCATGAGATTATGAAGCATAGATTTTATTCACACCGCCAGACTACAACGTAAACATTTTAGTCATACAGTATACACTAATGTGCCTCAGTTGCTTTCTGTGTATTCTTGTAGGCTGGTGTATAGATTTGAATCGTGGATGAAATGTATTCAAATTTTGGCGAAAGTAAAATTTAGCAATATTTGTGCTGACTTAAGACATGTATGCACTTTTCCTGGGACTTGGCATGGATCAAACATTTCACGGATGTTTTTTTTCCATTCACAGCCATTGCTTCCTCACTTTGATGGTCACAAATATGGCAGCTGTGAGGAAAAAGTGCCGTCACTGAAACATGTCAATACAATGATCCAAAAAAGTATTTGGACACTTAAGACATATGCTGTAATCTTCACAAAATTAGATAACAAAAACTCAAACCAAGTGTCATGTATTTTAAAGAAATTTAGCTCAAGCAAAACATTTTACAAAAAGAAGTTTGTTAGGTTTTAAAATCAATAGATAGGCTGTTTAGAAACTAAAAGTAATCAGATACTTTAGTGGAACATGTAAAAAGTTATGAACTACACCTGTGGTTAATCAACTAGGACACGTGTGTGAACTTAAGGGGAACTGACTACGCCACTAAAATGGGGACTTGGGACCGGTTGTTTAATAGGCATTGCAAAAATGACCAAGAAAAATTAAGTTGGTTCTGAGAAAACTGAGAAAAAATTTGTTTGCAAATGCCACTTTCCATTTTTTGCCATCTATTGCAATTCATACATTTGAAGTGTGTCTTAAGTGTCTGAATCCTATTTGGGCCCAATGTCTCTTTCCTATTTTTGGAGTGTTGTTTGTCAAATAAATAAAAAAGAAAAAAGAAGCTAATTCCAATTATAGGTTTTTTGCTCTTTCGTTCACATTTGATTAAATACCTCTGATGTTTTGTTCAAAGATAAATCTTTAGCCACAAAACATTAGCTCTAGAGTGACAGCCCTGAATACATATTTGCTTACTCATGAATCTTTAAAAGCAGTGCAGATGAAGTGCTCGAATTGCTCTGATGTTCAGTGATGTGTCCTTAGATGATCGGCAGCAAAGAGGGCCTGGTTTGGTTATGTTGTTTCTCTTTATACTGCGTTAAGGTGCTTAACTGCTTATACAAGAGTGCCATCATAATGACCCAAGAGATAATGGAACTTGGCCTAGAAACATATGCCAGAGACGCAGAGGCTGTATTTGACAGTTTTATAATTAAACTACAAAAAACCCAAACTGCTCCGTATCACAGCACTTGACACTCAGGAATCAGCAAACAACAGGAATATAAATGAGCTTCATCCAAATGTTGACTTTCTGTCTCGTGTCATATTTGTAGGGTTTTCATGTTATTTTGTTGCCTTTTTTGCTACACTGATGCTTTATTTATTGGGTGTTTTGTTTCTGTACACCTCAGTATTCTCTAGGGAAATTAAAACAATTGGAAGGATGATGTTTGATATCAGTGTAAACTGTTTTTCATTACATAGGAGCAAATAGTACAGCAAGTGCATTTAAATTGTGTATAACAGCGTAAAAGTAGCAAGCATAACCAAGGTTCGATTAAAAATTTTGCCCAAATTTTTATTTTTTTTAAATTGTATATATATAATTGTATGAATAATTGTACATACATATATATATATATATATTTTGCCCCCTCAAGACAATTAGTGCATGACTCCCCTGTTCCTTAGTATCAATTTTTCATGGAAATCACTGCAGCAAACAATAATAGCAAAACCATTAAAAAAACGTAATACCTGAAATATCCACAACAGTCTGTTTAGCAAGGAATGTTTTTTATCTTAATAGATTTGGATTTGGAAAGGTCTTCAGTCTTATTTTAGATGACATTGGCCACTCCCTCCTTATCACCCTGACTGTGGTTTGTATGAAACATCACTTTCTAGTTAAATATTATCTCCAGTTAAACAGGCCCAGATGGTGAAGCCAGGTCATATATAGCTGGTGGCATGGCAGTGGTGTAGTACGCAAGCAGGGGGCAGGGGGTAGAGGTGAGAGAGAGAGAGAGATGGGTGGGACTTATTACAAAGAGCTGTCTGGGTCAACCTGCATCTTTGGAAAGCTAATTATCTTGCTACATTTGCATCCCTTAGTGGTTTCAGTACTGAAACAAACAGGGCCAGACTGTTATCCTCGAAGCAAGGGTCTTCTGGACAGACTGTTTTCTTAAGAAGCAGCCCCCATCCCTTCCTCGCCACAGGGGAATGACATTCATTTAAATACAGCCCCCATTATGGACCATGACAAAGGGATCGCCTGACCAAAATTCATGTGCACTGCCCGTCCATTAGTTCTACTTAAATCTACTTTTTACAAATTATGTTTATGAAATTAATATACTGTAGCTTTAAAATAAAACATTAAAAGTAATATAAGCGTTTGGTACAGGAATGGCTTGCACAACGACAACCCTCACCACAACGGACTCTCATTTATCAAGAACAAAGGACCCCAAAAGTGGCATAGAGTAATGATGGGAGAGAATCTCTTCCTTTGTGATAATATAGAGAAATTAATTAAAAATAAAGAATGGTGGCTCTTTCTTCACTTGCAAAATCATATATTACAATGGTAATTGCTCCTCCCGATTGCAGGTTAATTCTTTAAACACTGTTCTACATCAAGATATTCTAATTCTGCTAATCTATAATTCATGATATACTTTGTTCCAGGCAAAGCTGTTAAATATTTAGTGAATCATTGCCCAAAACTTAATCACCCTGCAGTAACCGCATGTGATTTAATGCATTTTTCATTTTTTTCCATTAAGTTAAAGTGATACACTTGGTGGTAATTTTACAATCAGGGATTAACATAAAAGAACATAACACAATGAATTAATTAACACACTTTGTGTGGAACTGCCCTACCACAGAGTGAGAGCAGTAATTACAGTTCTGCTTTTTAAAGTTTTACGCATTAAACATTTTTAAGCAAATCTAATGGAACATTCATTAGGTATTCTTGTTGCACCTCTGTTTACTCCTTGTGCTTATATCTTCCACATCAATGCTGCAGGCCTGCAGTGGAGGACATGTGATCAGCAAGGCCATGGGACATTGCATCATTTCCTACCTCTACACTGTCTGGCTACAAGACCTCTTTGAGGCCACCAACACAACAACTGCTCAACTGATCAGTTGGAACAGAATCCTGTAAAGTTTGTGATTTTGTGTGCGTGTGTGTGTTTGTGTGTATTTGCTTTTGGCTACAACACTTGTTCTTCAAACATTTTCAAAATTGTATTTTTGAATAAAAGGAATGGTGACTTAGGCTGTCGTTCCCAAAAACATTCTGGCTAACATCTCTTTTTGTGTTCCATGGAGGAAAGTAAGTCATACAGGTTTGGAACAACATAAGGGTATGCAAATGATGATAGGATTCAAATTTTTGGGAGTATACTGTAATAATATGCAGTATAGATGAACTCAAATCTACCAGACATGGACTAAAAGCAACAAAAAATATATATTGTTTTTATGGGGTCTTTCATATAGCAGTGGTAATATACCAATGGTCCGCATGATAATGTCCTAGTAATGATCTAAACTTTCTGTTGCTTCAAGAGGATTTATTGAAGTAACCCTGACACAGTTGTTTGTAACTCTGAGTGATTTCATGATCATTTTCCTGCTTCTACCATCTCCCTTTGAATTCCAAGGTGTGATGATTTTCTTAAGCATGCGAGGTCGCCTACTTATCTGTGAATAACATTACATCAGAGCAGGTTTTACAAAGACTCTATCGCCTCACAACAAACAGGACATACTGCAACAAAATACACAGTTACATTTTAAACAGCCCATTTCAATGATTCATTCAAAGACACTTTCTGCCTGATGTATAATTCATAACTCTGCCGTCATCTCTCTCCACCGCTGTCAAGTAACAAACAATGAGTTTTTTATGTGAATAATTTAAAGTGTTACGCTGTGCTAATATTATCCAAGGAGAAGAGAGCTTTTCATTATAACACTTAATTTCCCAGTGGACCCGGCGTATGAAAAAGGAGACTTTCTCAGATAAACGAATAAACAATAGCCAAAGTCATGAGATTAAAAAATAAAAACAGCATTTTATAGACCTATTTGTAGCACCTTGAGTTAAGGTATGAAATGTATATGTTCAAATAAGGAATCTTCTAGTGTGAAACAACTATCAGCCAATAAGTGAATTTCAAAAAGGGGTTTATGCTTCAAAAAATCAGCCCCATGATCCCAGTGCTTCCCAGGGCAGAATCCAGAGCTCCAGCAGCATCAGAGCAGATACATCAAAATAACTCTGTTGTGAATAATATCCTAAAGCTTCTAAAACCCCATCCCCTCTGAATCCATGTATGTTGTTGTGTGCAAATGAAGCAATTAATGGATTCCCAAAGGGAATTTTATTGCTCAGAGGTTGCTCATTCTAAGCTCAGGAGACTTAATGGAGTTCCCTGCTATGTTTCATCTAAGTATGAATTTTACCTCAAATGTTTCTCCTGAAATTCCTTAAGTGAAATAAAAACAGAATCAAATGCAACAATTATTGAGAAAGAGCTATACAAAAAATAAAGATAATTTGATCTTAGAACAATATGATGAGAAATATTTATGTTCAGAATAAACTCTACGTCTTCTTATTATAGATTGTGGTATCTTGGCAAACCGGAGTACAGTGTGCAACATTGTTAAGATGTACTGAAACTCTAGATTGACTCATGTGAGATTACTAGAGTCTATTTGTCAGAAGAACAGGATTTGCTCTCCATTTGATCTCACTTCTCATTAGGGAAAACAATAAAGATGCTAAAGCTAAATAATGTAATTTTTATATTTTTAATAACTGAATCATTATTTTAATAATTATAGTTTAATATGTATTATTATTTTCCAGGACATTGTTTTAAAGTTGAATTTAATTTCATCATCAAAATGTCTAATCAATTAATTCTAAAAATGTTTAATAACTGAAAATGAAACTTTTCAACATGTCATTGCATTTATTTATTTATTTTTTGCCAAACTTTTATTCAATAGCTGTCTTTATGGTATATTGATTAATTATTAATATTATTATTATTATTACAGTGAATATTACATTTTACAATACAGCTGCAATATTTTTTTATTCAAGATTGTTATTCAATTTATTCAATTTCAGGCATCTAGATTTTATTTTGAATCGTGCTTTTATTATGACATGTGATATTTGCTGGAAGCTTCACTTTTCAGGATAAACAGTTTGCAACACAGCCCAGTGTGATTATTGAAGACTTTTAAGTCATGTCTGAAATCTCATCTCTTTACTTAGGCCGGGCGTACACAGTGCGAGTTCTGACCACTGATATATAATATAGAACTGGATTGTGAAGTGAAGCCACTGCGCCGCCATATTGCTATGCCCAACAATTCCAATGTCCCTATTGACTTAATATGAAATTATAAAATTTCAGTGAGTAAACATTAGTCATTCAATCACCGATCTGAAATCAGCATATACATCCCTACAATGCAAACGTCCCACACATGTAATTATTAACTTATCTAAAGTCAGATATTTTTCCTGTTTCTTTAAAGACACAACAAGTTATGTGTTTTTATATCAAACAGTATCTACCTCTTCATCAGCAAACAGGTCAGCAGAATGTAAACAAGTTCACTGAAACTGAGGTAAGATACAAACAAACATTGTGAGACTTATTTATTGTGATAATCAAAGTGTTTGTTCAGAGTTACTTGTTTTATGATTTTATCAAAAAGTGCCTAGTTCTCGCGGTCCCTTGAAAAAGTGTACGCACTCTCTTCCTCTATCACACGCTGGTTTCCTCCAGACATGACTCTTGCTATTCAGAGAATTTTGTTTCTCATGGTCTGAGAATGCTTCAGGTGCCTTTTGGCAAACTCCAGATGGGCTGTCATGTGCCTTTTACTGAGGAGTGGCTTCCGTCTGGCCACTCTACCATACAGGCCTAATTGGTGGAGTGCCGCAGAGATGGTTGTTCTTCTGGAAGGTTCTCCTCTCTCCACAGAGAAACGCTGGAGCTCTGTCAGAGTGACCATCGGTTTCCTGGTCACCGCCCTGACAAAGGCCCTTCTCCCCTGATCGCTCAGTTTGGCCAGGTGGCCAGCTCTAGGACGAGTCCTGGTGGTTACAAACTTCTTCCATTTATGGATGATGGAGGCCACTGTACTCATTGGGACCTTTAATGCTGCTGAAATTTGTCTGTACCCTTCCATAGATCTGTGCCTGAATACAATCCTGTCTCGGAGGTCTACAGACAATTCCTTGGACTTCATGGCTTGGTTTGTGCTCTGACATGCACTGTCAACAATGGGACCTTATGTAGACAGGTGTGTGCCTTTCCAAATCATGTCAATCAACTGAATTTACCACAGGTCGACTCCAATCAAGTTGTAGAAACATCTCAAGGATGATCAGTGGAAACAGGATGCACCTGAACTCAATTTTGAGTGTCTTGGCTGTGAATACTTATGCACATGTAATTTACATGTATTTTTTATTTTTTATAAATTTGCAAAGATTTCAAACAAACTTCTTTCACGTTGTCATTATGGGGTAATGTTTGTAGAATTTTGAGCAAAATAATGAATTTAATAAATTTTGGAATAAGGCTGTAACATAACAAAATGTGGAAAAAGTGAAGCATTGTGAATACTTTCCGGATGCACTGTATGACTACAGAGAGCACTTCGATATGAAAACAAGCAAATCCCAGGCATTTAAGGCGATTTATAAATCCTGGTCTGACTTAATTAAAGTCCTGTTTGGTGGTAAGGATGTATTGTCACCTTAAACAAGCAGCTATTACAGCTTTTCCTAACTTTGGTGATCATTGTGCTGCATTGATAAGAACACCACAGAACAGCAGGGCAGGTGAATGCTCGGACATCGCGATCTGCGTATATCTTCTCCCTCGTAACATATATTATCCAGAATGAGCCAACTAAATATTAAGCATGATTGTCACTAGAGGGCAAAATCCAACTGTCGCATCAGCAGGTCGGAAACAATGAAACAGGGGATTTTTCGCCTGTCAGTCCTTGATTCTCTATGAGAGTTTGGGCATACCAAGATGGCTGCTGGAACACTTCCGGTGGCTTCACCTCCTGCAGGCAGTTTATGGTTGCGTCAGAGATCCAGTTCTATATATTTATCAGTGGTTCTGACACTTGGGAGGTCATGAGCCCCTGCACACATTATGAGTCAGTTTAGGTGCAATCGTACACAACACAGCTTTACAACCTGGAGAATTCCGGAGCAATCGCATTAATTTTCAAGCTATTTATTATTATAAGACATAAAGAGGAGATTGTTTTAATTCCTTGCAGCTTGCGATTTAGAAATAAAAAATAGGACTGGCATGCCCGGGGATGCATTAGCTGAAAACAGAAATTAATTAATAAAAAAAAAGAAAAATGTATAATTATTACAAATGCTGTCTTACATTTGACAGATTCAGATTTCGAAGGGAGGCTGTGTGACTGCATACATCAATCATAACATCAGTGTGTTGCTGCCAGTACTGCATGATAATAAAGTGCACAAAATGTGCAAGATTAAAAAAGAAAGTGCAAAAAAATTCAAGCACCATTTCTGTCAGTTTACTTGGATTTAATTTAAGCGTCAGACGTTCAGTGCAAAATTCTGCAGATTTATTTTAGTGGAGTAGGAAACCTGTATTATTCAGCTTTAGATGTAGGCTACGTCCTTCTCATCTGTGTCGCTGGTTGCATGCTGATAGCAGACATTCTGTAGAAGATACGTGAGGTCTTCTTGTCCATGGCTGCACACAACAAAGTTTAAAAATCTTGTTTTAGCACAGCGGTTGATTGACAGGTAGAACTTTCAACCTAGAAGTCCTTGGTTTCACCTGACACGTGCTTGGGGAGTTCAAAAAATCTATCACATATCCACTATCCTGTACATATACAATTATAACATATGCTATATCCCTCAAATGTAGCCCTAGAACCGAAAAAAATGCAAGTGTGATGAATAAAAATAGACCATGATGAAAATTTTAAAACTCTCTAAAGCACACTTAAAAACAACAAATGTAACCAAAGTGCTGTACAATTTTCACAAACATTAATAACAGAATTAAATAGAACTTATAAAATGTTCCAAATGTAACGGGAGCCAACTGGTAGATAGCTGTGCAGTGTGTAAACCTCATTCTCCTGACCTCAAGAGGTGCACTAGCGACTGACGCTGTAGCCTTTAGCCTCCTTGTTAGCGCATCCGCCTCCCACGCCGGAGACGTCGGTTCGAGTCCCATTCGGAGTGGGGCAAGTAGGACTGGCTACAGTGGTGCCGTGACCCGGATGGGAGTGAGGTTTAGGGGGGTGAGTGTAACGGGAGCCAGCTGGTAGATAGCTGTGCAATGTGTAAACCTCACTCTCCTGACCTCAAGAGGTGCACTAGCAACTGACGCTAGAGGCTGTATCCTTTATCCTTGTTAGCGCACCCGCCTCCCACGCCGGAGATGTCGGTTCGAGTCCCGTTCGGAGCAGGGCGAGTAGGACCGGATACACAAAGAACAAATTAATAAAACATTATAAAACCTACACAAAAAACTCAAAATATGTCTTCAATCTAGATTTAAATATAGGCAATGAGGAAGAAGACCTCACAACAAATGAGAGTGCATTCCACAACCTGGGGGCCACAACCATAAACGCCCGATCACCTTTGGTTTTCAAACGGGAACGAGGATTAGAGAGGAGTAACTGATTTAATGATCGAAGAGACCTAGGTGCAGAATGTTGATGAAGTAAATCAGCAATGTACTGAGGGGCTAAACCATGCAAGGCCTTATAAACATACAGCACAACCTTGAATTTAACTCTGTAGCTAACTGGAAGCCAATGTAGGGAAGCGAGAACAGGGGTAATATGCTCTCTTTTCTTGGTACCTGTTAGAAGTCTATCTGCTGCCTTTTGGACTACTTGCAGACGTGAAAAAGAAGATTGATACAGACCCACATATAAGGCATTGCAGTAATCCAGCCAGGATGTAATAAGAGCATGAATCACTATTTCCAAATCCTTCTGTGAGAGAAACTGTTTTAATTTAGCAATGGACCTTGGATGAAAAAAGCTTCCTTTAACAACAGCATTTATCTGCTTATCAAATATTAAGTCAGAATCAAAGATGACACCCAAGTTCTTAACTCTATTGTGCATGGTTAAAGACAAAGTACCTAACTGATTTTCAATGTCAGCGATACGTAACGAAGAGCCAAAAGCAATGACCTCGGGTTTTATCCACATTAAGCATGAGGAAGTTTTCAGATATCAATAATTTAACTTCCTCCGGACAGGAGATGAGATTACTGATGGAACAACAATCATTAGACCTGACAGGAAGGTAAAATTGTGTGTCATCAGCACAACAATGATAGGCTACACTGTACTTCTGAAAGATAGAGCCTAAAGGAAGCATATAAAGAGAAAAAAGCAGAGGACCCAACATGGAGCCTTGTGGAATGCCACATGTGAGCAGTGTGGGAAGAGAAGTGATTATCATTACTGATAGAAAAAGTTATTTCCTTAAGATATGAGGAAAACCAATTTAATGCAACTCCCTGGATACCAACCATCTTCTCAAGGCGATGTAAAAGAATGGAGTGATCAATCGTGTCAAATGCTGCACTGAGGTCTAGAAGGATTAAAATGGCCCCGTTGCCAGAATCCAGGGAGACTAAAATGTCATTGGTCACCTAATAGTGCAGTCTCAGTACTATGCAGTGACCTAAAGCCTGATTGAAATTTGTCAAATATGTTGAAGGTGGTTAGATAAGAATAGAGCTGTGAATAAACCACCTTTTCCAAGATTTTGGACAGAAAAGGCAATTTTGAAATAGGCCTATAATTCTTAAAAACTGTAGGATCAAGGTTAGGTTTTTTCAGCAGAGGCTGAACAACAGCATGTTTAAACCTGGCAGGGACTACTCCATTTCTCAAAGAACTGTTGATTATGGCCAGCATAATGGGGGCAACAGAAATAAAAACATCTTTGAGAAACCGTGAAGGTATGACATCAATGGGAGAATTAGTAGGTTTCATTAACGAAATTAATGACAGTTGGGCAGATGAAACAGGGTTAAAGTGACTAAAAGAACTGGACGGCAGCATGGGTTCAGAGTGTATCACAACTGGGCCCATGACATGTGTTCTAATGTCCTGAATTTTGTAAATAAAAAATTCAAGAAACTATGTCTCAGGGGTTGCATCTGGATAGCCCACAGGGGCAGGGCTCGAAATGGAATCAATTGTATTAAAAATTATCTTAGGCCTATGGGCATTTTTAGCAATTATTTCAGATAAGTAATTACATTTTGCAGTCTTGACAGAGACTTGATACTGCTTTAAGGAATCACAAAACATTTCAAATTAAACCTTAAGTTTATCCTTCTTCCACTTATGCTCTGCCTTTCTACATTCCTGCCTAACAGATTGAGTTTGCTCATTAAGCCAAGGCTGGATGCCTGACTTATTTTTACATCTCTGTGACTTTAAAGGAGCAACCTGATCTAAAATGGCAGTGCAAGTTGTGTTAAAGACTTCAACCAACTGTGAGGTGTCTGAAGTACAAATAATGACATCAGTGATATGAGACAGATAAGCAGAAGCATAAACCTCTGAAAACTGCATAACTGTGGCAGAATGAATCGCATGAGTGAGGTGCCAGTGCACAGGGGGTAGTGGTACAGAATGTGGCTACACAGGCTCAAATAAAACAAAACTATGGTCAGAGATTCCAGAATCTACAACTTCAAGATTGTTCACATGAAGACCTGATATTAATATCAGATCAAGCGTATGACCCTTTACATGAGTAGGTCCTGAAACTTACTGTGTGTGATTAAAATAATTCACCATATATTAAAAAATCCCTGACTAGAGGTTGCGTTTCGCAGCACACGTGAATATTAAAATCTCCCAGAATTGACAGCTTGTCAAAACGAGGTACCAGAGATGATAAGAGTTCTGAGAATTCACAAATAAATTCCTTATTGTATTTAGGAGGTCTATACACTAAAGCACAGAGAACAGGACATATTAGATAAATTTCATCAGCTGCACTTCAAAACTTGAAAATCCATTTACCGGCAAAAGTCTGCAATGATTCCTGAACACAGTAGCTAGACCACCACCGCGGCCAACAGACCAACTCTGTCCATCAGAGTAATAAAGATTGTTTTCTAGCGCAGCCTGTATGGAAAATTATTTGTTTGAAAAGCAGAGAACAGCATGCCATTTCTGTAGAATCCTACCCAGTGATGTGGTCATAAATAATATGGGAAAACACAGTTTGTGTACGCCTGCCTTTACACTGGCCTTTGAGTCTGACAAATGAAATGTAGAACACAGTTTTGGAGTGTTTGTATTTTAGATTACTGGTGATTGTGTATATGGTCATTTTGAAATGCTGTGTTTTAAATTGTATTACTGTGAAGCATTTGTTCAATTATGTTTTAAATTATATTGTAAAGGTGGAATATTGTATATTGTATTAGTGGAAAGGAGGAGGCGAGAGCCGGCTTGACAATATAAATAATAGTTTAATATACAACTGAAACAAAAAGACAAACACACAAAGGTGTCAGACAGCTATCCGTAAATCTCTCTCTCTCTCACACTGCAGCTTCCAGTCGGCCTTGATTAGGGGCTGGGTGTGCGGAATCATGACCTGGCCCCGCCCTCCGCCCTGCCACATATATATAAATAAAGATTGTTGAGATAAAAGCACAAATGCTGTGATGTTAATTATATAAATATGTAGTTTACATGTGCTGTGTGGTTCACAGTGGATAAGTGCTCTGCTCTGTCATCTGATACAACGATTTATACATTAATTTAAACTACGCTGCTCATCCATGCTAAGATTGCAGCATATAGCAGTTTAATAAATCACATTTGGAAATGTCATGATTTTAATTTGATTATTTGTCCATTTCATGGAACAAAGAGTAACAGAGCATGCGTTCAAAATAAGCCTGTGAGCATTTAAAACTCTGTGTCAGTCAAACTGTGTGCTGGTACTGGATAAAGTTGGTGCTCGGTACTACTGGCTCTGCAGAAACACTGGTATCTTTTTTATTTTATCGACTTGATACTAATGTACCGGTATTATTGACAACACTAATTGTAACTGAAAAAATACACACTTCAGCTCAATTCAATTTTAAATTTATGATTATTGTTTCCTGTGGGTTTGAACTTCTTGCTATGCACTAATGTCGGTTTTCTCTTCTCTCCCGCTATCTCCAAGCAGTTTCCTTCCAGGGCAGTTTGTGGAGTGATATCGATATCATGGCAGCAAAGGTTATCTATACCATTCACGCTATCACAGCACAGAGAGACCAGGATGGTAATCTACCCATTAGAAGACATTTTCTTTAGTTTCATTATAAAAGATTTTAAAGATGATGGCTTCAGTCAGATCATTGCAGATACAGCTCCTATAGATTGAAAATATGCCATAAATCTATAATGTGGAAATAGGCACCACATGAGCAGGGGGACAGGTATTAGTATCCTATTGTATAGATAATTGACAATTTCCTATTAAGCTTTTTTAAATGAGCCTGCCAACTTTGAATCACTTTCATCCCATTGAATGTGAGACTCTTATTGTGTGAAATCACCACAAGAACCTTCAAATACAGGAGGCAGTCAGCAGAGGAAATGGCTGCTGTAGGTCAGAAGAAATGGCTCTGTCAAATGGCTGAATAAACCTCACTTTTAGACAGTAGTCTTCATACCCATATCAGCAGATAACATTTATTATATAAAGTTTAATAAAACATAGGCCATAGAATAAGGCATTTGGCCAAATGAACAGGGTTTAATGAACAGGGTTTAGGATGAGAAAAAGAGAGGATGAGTTACTGTAGAATTGAAGGGTAAAAGGAATGTTAATAGAGAGGACAACTTTTTTATTTTGTTACCTGTGTTGAGAGGATTTTAATCAAAGCCAAACAAATTATAAAAAATAAAAATAAATGTTGATCGCTATGAGAAATCATGGTGAAAATTCGCATTTACATTTATGCATTTTGCAGACACTTTAATCCAAAGCAACTTACAGTGCCTTTATTACAGGGACAATCCCCCCAGAGCAACCTGGAGTTAAGTGCCTTGCTAAAGGACACAATGGTGGTGGCTGTGGGGATCAAACTGACAACCTTCTGCTTACCAGTTCAGTGCTTTAACCCACTACGCCACTACCACTAAGGCATTTCGCACTTTACTGACTAGCTCCATCTCCCATCAGATATCTTTACATGGATTCAGATGTGTTTACCCTTTCCTGTGGCACTGCTGATTCTGAAGTTTTCCCCTCTCCGATTACATTTTTGCTCCACTGATGGTTAGGTTTAAGGTTAAGTTTTGGGTAAGGGTACAGTAGCATGCAAATGATTGGGCACCCCTGATCTAAATTTATGTTGCTGCGAATAGCTAATCAAGCAAAAGATGGCCTGATTTCCAAAAGGCATAAAGTTAAAATGTCAAATTTTTTACAGTTCCAAAAAAAAAAAAAAAGGAAAAGGGCCCGAAGCAAAAGTTTGGACACCCTGCATGGTTAGCATTTAGTAACACCCACTTTGGCAAATATTACAGCTTGTAAATGTTTTTTGTAGCCAGCTTAGTTTATTTCAATTCTTGTTTGGGGGATTTTTACACATTCGTCCTTGCAAAAGTCTTCTAGTTCCATGATTCTTGGGCCGTCTTTCATGCACTGCTCTTTCGAGGTCTATCCACAGATTTTCAATGATGTTTTGGTTTGGGGACTGTGAGGGTCATGGCAAAACCTTCAGCTTGCACCTCTTTACACTGTAGTAGAATCCATTCTCTTTTCATCTTCAGATTTTTACAGATGGTTTGATGTTTGCTTCCAGAATTTGCTGGTATTTAATTTAATCCATTCTTCCTTCTACCAGTGAAATGTTCATCATTCCGCTAGCTGCAACACAAGCCAAACGCATGATTGATCCACCCCTGTGCTTTACAGTTGGAGAGGTGTTCTTTTTATGAAATTCTGCACCCTTTTTTCTCCAAGCATACCTTTGCTCATTGAGGCCAAAAAGTTAGATTTTAAATGTATCAGTCCACAGGACTTGTTTCCAAAATGCATCAGGCTTGTTTAGATGTCCATTTACAAACTTCTGATGCTGAATTTTGTGGCGAGGATGAAAGGAAGGTTTTCTCGTCCATGAAGGTCATATTTGTGCAGGTGTCACAGCACAGTAGAACAGTCCACCACTACTCCTGAGTCTGATAAATCTTCCTTAAGGTCTATTGCAGTCAAAAAGGGGTTTTGATTTGCCTTTCTAGCAATCCTATGAGCAGTTCTCTCTGAAAGTTTTCTTAGTCTCCCAGACCTCAACTTGACCTCCACAGTTCCTGTTAACTACCATTTCAAAATTACATTACGAACTGAGGTAATGGCTACCTGAAAATGCTTTGCTATCTTCTTAAACCCTTCTCCTGCTTTGTGGGCATCAATTATTTTAATTTTCAGAGTGCTAGGCAGCTGCTTAGAGCAGCCCATGGCTGCTGATTGTTGGGCCAAGGTATGAGGAGTCAGAGTATTTATAAAGCTTTGAAATTTGCATCACCTGGCCTTTCCAAATGATGACTGTGAACAAGTCTTCACCTAACAAGCTAATTTAGGTCTGAGACCTTGTTAAAAGTTATCTGAGAGCTCAAATCTCTTGGGGTGCGCAAACTTTTGCATGGTGCTCCTTTTCTTTTTTTCCACTCTAAAATTGTACAAAACAAAAATAATACACTTATCTTGCTTCAAATGTTGAAAAGAATGTTTAATCTTAAACTTAAGCATTTTGGATTAAGTTTAAACATCTTCTACTCACTTATCTATTCACAGCAACAGAAATTTTGCATAACACTGTATATGGTAAATGAAATATGCAATCCTGTTGACTAATTTTTAGTCTGCATCAATATCAAATGCAATTCACACAAAACAATTAATGGAATACACCTCTACTATGATATACATAAGTTTAGCACATGGCCTGACTTGGTATTTTGAATGTTTTATTCATAATAAGTAAACCTTTAAACAGATGAGGGGAAATACATTTTAAAGAGACACAGGCAGGGGTGGAAAGAGTAATGAAAAATCATACTTAAGTAGAAGTACTGTTACTTCCCAAAAAATGTAGAGTGAGTAGAGTAAATGTAGCTGTCCTAAAAACTACTTGAGTAAAAGAGTAGCTCATTTAAAAGTACTCATGAGTAGTGAGTATTGACTACCGAGTTGCAAAACCTATGCCCCTTTATAATGAACACCATATGCCAACTTTTAAAATACATCACTTATCTACGATAAACATTACATGAATCTGATTCCAAAAAAATAAGGTAGACATGATAACAGAAATACACTGATCACCATTTTAAATTGTAATGTATGAAACAATTACATTAAAATCAGTTTATGTGTAAGGTCTAAATTTCCCTTAATGCCGACAGAGCATTATTGTTGTGAATAAAACATGTTCAAACAATGCAAGGATGCAAAAATAAAAATGCTAAATAAGCAGGATCACTTGACACGTCATGTCCTGCACAATAGAGGAGGTAGAGCAGGCATGGGAATAGTTGTTTGGTACAGGGGCTACATCATGCTTAAAAAGGAATAATTCACACAAAAATGAAAATTCTCTCATCATTTACTCACCCTCATGTCATAACAGATGTGTATGACTTTCTTCTGCTGAAAACAAATTAAGATTTTAGAAGCTCTTTTGGTCCATACAATGAAAGTGTATCCGTGCTAAAATATTGAAGCTCCACAAATCACATAAATCAGCATAAAAATAGTCTAATCCATGTGCCTCCAGTGGTTTAATCCATGTCTTCAGAAGCAATATGATAGATGTGGTAAGAAGCAGATCAATATTTAATTAGTTTTTTACTATTAATTCTCCTCCTTGCTCAGTCAATCTCCACTTTAAATTTCATATTGTTCTTCTTGTGTTTTTGGTGATTCACATTCTTCATGCATATCGTCACCTACTGGGCAGAGAGAAGAATATCTAGCAGAAATTCAGACTTAAATATTGATCTGTTTAAGTTCACCCACACCTGTCATATCAATTCTGAAGTCATGGATTAAACCACTGGAGTTGTATGTATTGCTTTTTTGATGCTTTTATGTGCTTTTTAAAGTGTCAACATTATGGAACCCCTTCATTTACATTGAATGGTCTACAGAGCTGAAATATTCTTCTAAAATATTGTATTTGTGTTCCAAAGAAAGAAAGTCATAGACAGATGGCATGAGGGTAAATGATAAGAGAATTTTAGTGTGAATTATTTCTTATGGGGGGCCACATTGTCCTCTTTTTGAGATACAATGTTCAACAATGATTTAGTTTTTGTATCTTTTAAGCTAAGAAATATTTGTGTTCTCATTTTAATGCATGATGCACAATTTTTTTGTCCATCTGGACCAACACATTTTTTCCCTGTATCAATGGCAATAGCCTCCTCAGGGCAAGTAGTACCACCAGCAACTTGAGGCAGTTGATGTGCCAAGATATTCGCAGGCCAGTCCAAGGGCCGGCGACTGATTGCCACGGCACCCCAGCCACGCTGGGAGGCATCTGTCGCAACCACAACGTGCCTGGAGACCTGGCCTAGGGGAACTCCTGCCAGTAGGAATGCTAGGTCTGACCAGGGGCTGAATAGATGGTGACAAGAACGCGGTATGTGCCATGGCTCGGATCTGTAGCCAGTGCTGAAGTGGTCTCATATGCATCAACCCAAGTGGCATGACCCTCGCTGAGGATGACATATGCCCCAGGATCCTCTAAAAGGATTTCAGTGGGACCAGCGTATTGTCTGCAGCGGGACACATGCAGACATTGCAGCACCGACTGCGCATGCTCGTTGGTGAGGTGTGCTGTCATCAAGAGCAAGTCTAACTCCATACCGACAAAAGAGATGATCTGAACCGGGGTGAGCTTGCACTTTTCCCAGTTGACCCGAAGCAGCTGAGGTGCCTGAGCATCAGGTCCCTGTGTGCAGACAACATGTCCCGCGAGTGAGCTAGGATTAGCCGGTTGTCGAGATAGTTGAGGATGCGAATGCCCACTTCCCTTTCCGGGGCAAGGGCTGCCTCTGTGACTTTCATGAAGGCACGAGGACACAAGGACAGGCTGAAGGGGAGGACTTTGTACTGGTATGCCTGACACTCGATGGCAAACCGGAGAAAGACTCTGTGTCGAGGAAGAATCGAGACATGCAAGTACGCGTCCTTCAGGTCTACCGCCGCGAACCAATCCTGATGCTGGACACTCGCTAAAATGCGTCTCTGCGTGAGCATCTTGAACGGGAGTCTGTGCAAGGCCTGGTTCAGAACTTGCAGTTACAAGATTGGACGCAACCCAACACCTTTTTTGGGTACGATGAAGTGAAGTGGACGCCGTTGAACCTGGGAGGGTGTCTGGCGAACTGAATCGCATAGCTGAGACAGACAGTCCTGATTAACCGGCAAGATGGGTTGGGGAGCATGAGCCAAGCCTCCAAGCTCCATGCGAGAGGGACCAAAGAGACTACCGCGTCAGACAAACCAGTGGACGGGGACTCGCGACGGGGTGGAGATCGAGGTGCTGAGTCTATAAACATCAAAGCACTTATCTGGCTCCTTGTGACTGCTTCCGGAACAGCCTGGGACGTGGGAGGAAGATATTCATCCTCGAAACCCCTGGAGACCATCACATCGGGGGCGGGTTTGTGCCATGGCTGGGCGCGCGGAAGTGGGGGGCCTTGTTCCAGGGTGCCGTACCTGCCAAAGCGAGCCGGTAGCTGTCGGTAGTGAGAGCGACGGCCAGGGAGACCGGAAATAGAGCCCAGAGAATTAGGAAACTGCCCTTTTATGGAAAATGTGGGTACCGCAGCCTGTCGGGCATGCAGCAAAACAAAAGTAAAATGAAACCAAGGATTCTACACACGACCCTCCGGTGGGGGAGGTCTGTCTACCAGCTCCCGTAGTGCAGTTTCCTGAGTCCCGGGGCTGCCCGCCTCAGTGTTCCTTCAAAGCCTTCTTGGGGTTCTTGGCAGCCGGCCATAAGGTGGGTGGCGTTGGGGGCCCACGGGTAGCTCCACGCCGAGGCTGGCACCGAGGGGGCAGGCTGTGACAGAACTGGTGTTGCCACCGCAGGGGGATGCCCTGGGCGACGATTAGATGGAGTGCGGGGTCTGTGGCTCCGCTGAGGCAGGATATGCTGTATGACCGATTTATCTTGGTTTAGGAATCTTAGAAAACCCAAAACAAAGTATGCAGAATAACAGTATGTTTGCATTGTCAAGACAAATTAATGATTAAGACAACCATTAAAAAACACATAATGTCTATGGTGGATTTGGCCATGCATTGGTCTAGGTTTGTTAAAACCCCTAATTCTGTGCAATAATACTAGTGATACTTGCCTTAGCAAGCACCACTAATGAGCACACAGCAAAACAGAATCTGTACAAGTTAGTGAAGGCACTGTCTTTGGTTCTATTCGTGTTCTTCTGGTCACAGCAGGGGATAATCTCTCAATCAGTGTAATCAGGAAATATATACGGTTTGATCCCAGCAGCACATGCCTGGCCTCAAGACCAATTTACCTTTTAAATCCTAAAAGAACTTTTCTGCTATTACACTATTCTTCAAAGAAAGAGGGGTTCAGATCCTCCCACAAACCTTTATTTATTTCCCCTGTTGGATATCTCTTCTTTGTTTTAATTAAAGCAAATTCCGCAGAGAGGGAGTCACATGAAGACCGAGGGGAATATTTCTAATTATTGTACCCATCAAGTTTGAATCTGGGTGATTACAAAAGCAGCAGTCTTAGAGGAGCCATATATGACCAGGCTCATGATGGCTCCACGGTTTCTGTTTGAGTGTGAATTAAAAGGATTTGGTGTTAAACCATAAAATAACCTTGCATCTAATGAAGAGAACGGATTGAAGACAATTTTGCTCTTGATGAGGATGAGGCTTCTTCCACCCGTACTATATTTCAAAGTGCATTACATGAGAGATAAAAGCATTCAGAGTCTTGTTGATTTACTGCCTAGCATATTAAAAACTACATTGATTCATTAATATGTAAACTGCCTCGATGTCATTAATATTGGGGGTTGGAGAGGACAGGCTAATGCCGTGGTTCCAGGGACCTGTGTAGATTGGGTTCAAGGCTTCCATTTCAACTGGGCCCCTCACCTTTGTTCTCTGCATGTCCCTAGGGTAAGCGAGGCAAATAAATATGCTTGATTACTTATGGTATACACCCATCAGGAGACAAATATATGCAATTATGTGAGCATCTCATGCAGCCATAAGTTAAATGGAATTAAACATGAAGCTACGTTCTCATGATGATGTTTTAGAGCGCTGTGATTGAGTTAGAAATGTCACATAACATTAAATGATGACATTTGGCTTTTGCAAGAATGGATATTTTCTCTGATGCATTTGTGTGCCATTTTACAAAAAGAGAGAGGCACTTTATATCAATGGAGCTAATTGAAGTACCCGTGTGTTCTCTATCCACATGTAGCAGTCTGAGTTTAACTCATAACTAAGCCGCGTTCTTTTGGCCAATCAGTGCCATAGCCCCCCCCATAAATACGGTAGTTGTCCTTCTGACTGGCCTCTCTCGCTGGGGACGGAAGTGCGTCATACTTCCGCGTCACTCACTCTGTGTTTTGCTGCTGTGCGTCTACAGGTAAAGTAGCGACTCTGCTGTCTCTGAACCTATTTCACTGTTATGGGTTGCCGTTATGTTTACTATGCATTGAACGATCATAGATCTCCGGTTGGCGGGCCGTTTCTTCAGTTACAAGCGGATGATGCTGAAAGCTGCCTGTACTGTTTGTACCCGTTGAGCTGCTTTTTCCGGGGTGACACAAAACGCTGCTTGATCGGTATGTAGGATGCACGATGTAGGATTTATTTGGTTGATTTGGGGTTAATTTATTTTTCTTTATAAATAATAGGAACTGGGCTGGTTCAACTGGAGATTTTCTTCAGCTGTAGAGCATTCATTCACTAGCTGCTGTTTTGCCTGGATTGCTGTTCGTTAAACGTGTCTTTTGAACTTCATATCAACAATTTCAACCTTATGTGCTGTCTGCACGCCCGTCCCGGAAGGTGGCTTATCTAACGTGCATATTTTGAACATTTGTGTCATCAACTGGAGTCGATTGCTGCATGCCCGCCCTGGACCGCTGTAATTGTGAACGTTGCTGAGGCTGTTTACCCGTTCGGCCTTCATGGCCACTGGGCAATCACGGCCCTTTGAATGTGCGGGCCTCCCGTTTGACAGGAGTTAGTATTTTAACTGTTTGAATGCAGCTGAAGGGGTTGGCTCTTTTGTTATGATTTGGGTTAAGTGTTTATATTTTCTTTCCATTATTTTTTTTATTTAGTTAATTTGCATTTATAGTTTCGTTTCTCTATCAGTGATTTTGGTTTATCTCGTTAGATAAACTAAACCAGTTAATATATTTTATATATATATTTTTTTTTTTTTGCTTTATTCTGTCGTATTACTGGATTTGTTTTACCTTGGCCAAGGTTTCAGTGTACTGTAATCCATGTTTATTTTGTTTTTGTTCGGGAAGTGTCTTGGAATTTCTTTTATTTTTCTAGTGTACCGCCTTCTGGAACTATTGCTGTTCCGGCAGTTTGGTTATTTCGTGATTAAGGGTATTTCAATTTGTTTTCTTCGTTTCAATTTGTTTTCTTTAAGTATTATATTGGTCTTTTCTTGTTGTGGAGTGAACCCTCTTTTGATTGTGTGTGTTTGTGTCCGTTTCTAGTTGCTGGGAGCCGAAGGTGTTGGTGTCTGGGTGGTGGTATCACCTTCTCGTGTGCTGTGTTGTCTACCCCTCTTTCGTGTTCACGGGTGGTTTTTCAGTGTTTGTGTGTTCACGTGGCGACTTTTCCTGGGATTCTTCCGTGTCTTTGTGACTCCATTCTCCTCCACTGGTAAGCCTCCGCAGCAAGTATGAATGTGTTTTGAATTGTGTTTTAATGATTGAATAAAATGTATCTCTTTTAAAGGTTGAACTTCGTCTCTGGCTGAATTGTTTATTTACCTGTGTGTCCTTAAGTGAATCAATAGTATTGTAACTAGGAATTAAAGAAAATTATTCTCTGGGTGAAATTCCCAGGGTGGCGTAGTTGGTGTTTCTGGGGCAGGTTCCACCTAGACAATAACCTCATCAGTGCTGTTAGTTCTCTGTAACGCCACACACAGAAGAAATTACATTTCTTGTGAGTCCAGCAGAATACATTGTGTTCATCCGATAGGAACGAAAATTCACAAATGAGATCTCTTTAAAGGGATACCTCACCTAAAAATGAAAATTCTGTCATCATTTACTCATGTTTCCATAAGAATTTTTCTCTCCCTGGAAGCACAAAAGGATACGTTATGTGAATGTTAGTGACTGGCAGCCTTAGTCGAGAGCAGCATCAAAACTCTTCAAAATGTCTTCTCATGTTCCATGGACGAAAAAAAAGGGCAAGTTTTTGGGTAAATTATCCCTTTAGTATTTCAATTGTTTCTCCTAGACAGCAGTGAGATTAAAGGGATAGTTCACCCAAAAATTTAAATCCTTATACAATCCCAGATGTGTATGACTTTGTCTTCTGCTGAACACAGTCAAATATTATTAGAAGAATATCTCAGCTCTGTTGGTCCATTCAATACAAGTGAATGGTGGGAAGAACTGTGGAGCTCCAAAAAGCATATAAATGCAGCATACATGTTATTCAAAAGACTCCAGTGGTAAAATCCTTGTCTTCAGAAGAAATATTATAGGTGTGGGTGAGAAACAGATCAATATTTAAGTCCTTTTTTACTATAAATTCTCCCCCCTGCCCAGTAGGTGGTGATATGCATGAAGAATGTGAATCATGAAATACAAAAGTATATTTTTGTGTTTAGCAGAAGAAAGAAAGGCATACACATCTGGGATGGCATAATGTTGAGTAAATGATGAGAAAATATTTATTGTGGTTGAACTTTAAATGAAGGCTCCTTGTCTCGTACTTTTTTCAGATTGTTCTCCTCATAATCTCACATATGTCTCCACTATCGTTTCAAAGGAGATTTTGACATTGTCCCAAAGTGTGCTCAGATTTGCCATGATACCAAAATCTGCAATCCATTGTTACATTTCTTATCAAATTCTTCCAAGAACAAATTGTCTCATCTCTGCAAGCCATGATATTTTTTTATATTTACTCTAACAGTGCCTCAAAAAATTGTCTCATTTATTTCAACCTTTATTTTTTTAAAATTTAGGAACACTTTAATATTGTCATAAAAATAAATAATCATTTAAAAAAAAACAGCAAATAGTGAAATAAAACTAATTCCAGTATTTGCTCCCTCTCTCTTGCTTTCTCTTTATCATCTCTAACACCATGGGAAGATATGGTCCAAAATGCTGCTTTATCTAATTGGTTTATTGTCTTGAAGCTTGTGATAAGACAGGCAGTCTGAGGCAAGCTTTCATCAGAGGTTATTTGGAGAAATAACTAATTTCAGCCTTTCTCCCCGCACGGACTCAAACTGCTGCCTCTGAGTCGGACTCTCTGGAGAGTTCATTAAGACATTCCACATCTCCTAGTCAACAACTAAACATGGCAGTAACCTTTATACTGTCACACTGTCTCATCTTTCCTTCACCTGCACAAGCTTATATTCCCATGTCCCACACATATTAGTGCTCTGCACAGACAAAGGACATGGAATGTTTACGGTGATTAATTACACATTAATTAATTCTACAGGGAAGAAAGGAATTAGACCACAAAATTAGAGTGTGAAGTGTTGGATTCTACATTGCTAGTAAATCATAAAGAGAAAACAATGGTTGTTTCTTTTATTTGGAAAATATGATTTATATATCATTAATATGATTAAGATGTACAGTAACGCAAAACATTTTTGTACATTTAAGCCGCAGTTAAAATTGTAAGAATGTCCTTGCATTAATTTCACCTCATGTGACCCTGCATCCTTCTGCGTGAACTGTGTGTGTTTTATCTTCACTATGCATAATTTCATTTAAACTGACTGATCTCAGTTCAGGACACTCTGGGCTGTCAGTAAAGGGTTAAACTTTGAGTAACCAAGTCATGTGGCAAAACAACATGGCGACGATCACAGCGGAGCTTACAAAACGCCAACAAAACTACATGTCTCTAATTAAGATTTTAGTCTCTAGTTTAATACTATTTATTTTTGAAAATTTTAGCAATTTATCACAAAACAGCACACTGTTAACAACAATGATTGACTATAGCGCTATTTCTTCCTTAGAAATCCTTTATTTACTGTACATTATTTATTTCAGAGGATTTATATGGAGTTAGTAGAAAATAAGGTGCAATTCAAACTGTTCTGAGACCAGTGTAGACAGACAGTACATTGGAGGTCAAGTAATTCATGCAGCCAAGTGTATTCACTCCTAACATATAAAAAAGTTAATTTTCAGCTGCATATGATGTTTGGACCACTCAACATGATTAGCAGACTTGGGACAGTATCAGTATTTAATTTATAATAGTTCATTTTATTTAAACATTTGGTAGTGATTGGATGGTGCTGGGCATTACTTTGAATAAATTATTTATGCTAATTTCTGATTGGTAAAATACTGAATCACTGGCTATTACTTTTTGTCTGACAGTGCAAAATGCCAAGAACATTGTGATTTTGTAGCCAAAGCTGAAAAAAAGACAAGTCCAATCAAGTCAAATAATTTTTATGGTTTCTTATTTGTGCTTTTCCCAATACTCCATTTCAATGCAGCTTTGCAGAAAATCAGCTGTAATGTCTGTACAATCTCAAAAACATGAGTACCTCAGCAATGAACAAGGAGAGAGAGAAGTTAGTGAACCCAAATGCAGTATTTAATGAAGATGACAAATATACAAATACCGCAAGGCTTGATGAACAAAGGAACTACTTGGCTTCAATGATACTATGGATGAGACTAGACCAGGAATAACTAAACATGAAGGTATAAATAAGAGGCATAAAAGTAAGGCACAAAACAGCTGAACATAATGATGGACTGGTGAGGTTGATAACCGGGCATCATGGGAAATATAGTGTAGAAGGTGTTTTCAACTTAAGAGTCCCTTGAAGACAGGGGAAAACAGAACATGTCACGACCTAATGCGCAATTAAGAGAATGGTATTGAGGAAGGGATATCAGGCGAATGGGGCACAATGGGATGTCTGACAGATGGTCAAGAGACCATATGGAGTTGGTGGACAGTCAGGGATGCAGGGAGCAGATGATCAGAAAGCCAGGGATGAGCCAGCAGATGATCAGGAGCCCAGGGATGAGCCTCCAAGATGGGAGTGGGGTCCGGAGCTTTGGGAGGCAGCTCCAGGTAGGGAGAGGGGTCTGGCGGTTTGGGAGGTGGCTCCAGGAAGGCTGCTGGCAGAGGATCTGGACACCAGGATGGAACTGGCAAGGGGTCAGGGGGCGGAGTTGCAGAAAGTGGAGCCACAGTTGGTTCAGGGATTTGAATTCCTGGAGGAGGATCAGGCAGAAATGTTGGAGGGGATTTGAGAGTCAAGAGGAGTAGCCGGAGGTGGAGTGGCGGAGCTGCAGGAGGAGCAGAGGTTTGTGTTTCAGGAGGAGGAGCCAGAGGTGGAAGTCACGGAAGACTCAGAGGGCAGAGTCACCATGGTCAGGAGCGATGGTAGCGACAGAGATACAGCCTCCATGTCTGTGGGCACTGGCAGTGACAGGGGAACGACATCCATTGTCGTGAGCACAGGCAGTGATAGAGGAATGACCTCCATGGTTGTGAGCACAGACAATGATAGAGGAACGACCTTGGTCGGTTCTTCTGTGGAGTTCAAATGAGGGTCTAGTCTTCTGTCAGCAATGAACAAGGAGAGAGAGAAGTTAGTGAACCCAAATGCAGTATTTCATGAAGATGAATATACAAATAACACAACGCTTGATGAACAAAGGAACTACTTAGCTTCAATACTACTATGGATGAGACAAGACCAGGAATACCTAAACATGAAGGTATAAATAAAGGCACAAATGAAGATGATGACATGAATGACAATGATGATGGAGGACAGGTAAGGATGATAACTGGGCATCATCGGAAATGTAGTGCAGAATGTGATTCAGCATAAGAGTCACACAGCAGCCACACTTGGGTCTCAAGAAGATAACAAATTATCAAACCAAGTGGTATTTGTTAAGACATAGAACAAACAGTTTTCAAACAAAACATTTCACAAATGAAGTGTGTTAGGTTAAAATGATAAAACAACAGACATATTCGTTTAAATTTAAGACTAAGTAGTATTTTGATGCTTTCTGTTTATCAAACTTTGTAGAACATGTTCATAGTTAAAGTGATGCACTACACCTGGTGTTACTCTGCTAGGACACCTGTGTAAACTAATGGCGATCTGACTTCATTCATCCACTAAAAATTACCTTGGGGCCATTGATTTAAAAGTAACTGAAAAAAATGTCTAATAAAAGTAAAGTTAGTTCTGAGAAATGGTCCAACAATATTTGATGCGGATGCAACTTGGTTCGATATGTTGCATCTAATGCACTGAAAAATATTTATGTTTAAGTGTGACTTAAATAGCCAAAATCTGCAAAATATTTTGGGACCACTTTATACATTTAATAAGTTTCAGAGCAAATTAATATGCAGTGAACAGCTCTGGACAAAGTTCTAGTTTTAAATTTAAAACCTAAGATTAAGATTTAAAACCACATAATAGCAATACAAGTAATGAATATTTTTTTATTTGAATTTTCTTTAGAATTTTCAGGTTGCCATTATAATTAAAAATATTGAAATATTTGATCTCTACTCTGCTCATTGGCAAGACATAGTATGACTGAACCAAATCATAACAGCCATTAAATATACTTGTCCTTGTCTTGTCCTCCTAGAAAGCTGGATACTAGGGCTGTCACGATTATGAAATTTGGCTGACAATTAATTGTCAAACAAATAATTGTGATTATGCTGATTATTTTTTTTTTTAGGGCTATGACGATTATATTGTCTCTTTATGGGCTTTCACGATTAATTAACATATAATTATCATATTTCATCATATTTCATAAGTCATTTTCTGAATGTGTGCGTCATACTGTTACGATTCACTGATGTCAGCCCTGTGTTTTGCCTCTGTCATCTGTTACCCCCGGACTACACTTCCCATAATCCCCTGCTCTGTTCACAAATATATATATATATATAATTATTATTATTATTATTATATTATATATTATAATATATTATTATTATATTATAAAACAGTCAAATATTTCTGTCCTAATTTCTTCACTTTCACACGTTATTCTAATGCTCTTTGATTAAGCCCATGAGCCCATGTTTCTCATGAAGCAAAACCTAGGAGATTTCGTTTCATCATTTCATCACTCCACACTAATAGTGTAAGCATACGTCTCCTACTCTGTGTCGCTGCGTGTCTGAACCACGAACATATGCCATTACACGATCGTTTAAACTGAAACTGAAGCACTTCACATTCACTATCACAGTTTATATTTGTTAGTTTTTATTTTTGCGGGAATTTGGCCAAAGTCTTTCTAGCAAGACAGTCAACTCTCGGACATCTATGGAACACTCCCAGGAGGCTTCCAGTCATGCCTGTACAGCTCCTATCTACTTGAATGGGGGGATACCAAAATCTCAAAAACTGTTTGTCAAGCTTACGTTTAAATGACATATTTCAAATCAGTAAATCTGACAACACTGGTATCATAAATTGTGCTTCTTTAACTCATATTACACTAAAAAGCACAATTTTCCCGGCTTGTATAGCTAATGCACATGCAGGTTCTCGAGTTGATTGACAGGCGATGTCTGCATCTAAAAGGTGATTGGCTTTTTTACCTGTAAGACGGGCCTTCCTTTCTACATCCGTGGACCTTTGGGTGCTAGAGCTCCTTGGTTGAGTGTTCCAACTTCTCCCATTAATTTTAATATAAGTGGCCCATCTATCCTAAATTAAAAGTCTCTGGTTTGGTGCAATACTCTGCTTACAGTGCGGGCATCAGAGTGCCTCATGCACTTTTTCGGACAGGAGCTGGTTGACATGCGCGGTGCAGCTCAGTGACACTCTGAGTTCAACTGAATGACACACAACCGTGTCATTGATGGCATTTATATATTCAATTAAAATTTCCTTATTTAGGCATTAAAATGTGATTGGAATTGGAATGCCCAATAATCAAGTTTGTCTCAAATAACTGCAGTTAGATCTAATAACCATGATCAGACGGTTATTTTATAATCGCAACAGGCCTACTGAACACAAGCTACTATGTGCAAGTCACATTTTTCAAAAATTAGAGATTTTCAAGGGGCAAGATCACATCTTCTATAAGCAAAGCCAACACTTACAACAGGATGGATCTGAAATTCCTACAAGCCCTTGTGCTTCCTATGCATCCCCACCACACTATGTGCCAGGCCAGGCTTACAGTGCCAAGTCAAGCTTAAAGGATCCAAAACTCCTATGGCTCCCATGCCACTTGGGGCAAAAGAGCCTGTGAATAACACACTAATTTGTACACCTCAGTCAACAAGGATGAAAGAGAGAAAGTAATTACTAATTTATTATAAAAACTCTTATTATTTACTAGCCTGGGGATCAAGCAGCCCGGTGTGTTAGGCTCTCTGTCCATAGAGGTCCCTCTGTTGATGAGCACCAGCCCAAGGCACTGTACTGCCCCCCTTCTCTGTAGTCTAGGAGAAGACACATTCCCCTGGGCACCATGCCACCATTCAACTGTGGATCCACCTGAGACATCAGCTCCTCAGTGATCCGCCATCTAGGTTTCCTCTGATCATACATAAGTGACCAGATCCCTGCTTATGAGACACAGTTGTTTGGGTCTGACCTGATTTATATTAAGCTATGTCTGTACACTAAGACCTACACAAAGGGGCAAAAGAAACTTGTAGCAAGTTGCAACGGCCCAAGGCTAAAGGTTGGCTATACACAAGTGATAAAGAGGACTTACTGAACGAGCTGTGATCAGGCCTTATTGATTTTTCAAAAGCACTTTCAAAGTCATAGCCAGCTTGTTTTTGCATCACAAAGTAATGCACTTCTTGCTGGAGAAGAAGTGGACTTCTATAAATAACTGCAGATTTTCCCCTAACCATGATGGAATCATGTACACATTTGGGTATTCGGATATACGTTATAACCAGGGGCGCATTAACGCACAGGCTTATACAGGCTGATGCCCAGGGGCCTACAACTCCCATGGGGCCCAGCTCACGGCTATGGGGCCCATTTTCCCCTATCTATGTTCGCAGGAGGAGTGGGTTTAAATGCTTTCAGCAGGAGACACAGTTGTTGACGTGGTGACAGTGCGTAACCGTTAAAGGTGTCTGTGTAGTGCTTATTCAATGCTGTGCATTGAACAACTGGAAGTGTGAACAACAGAAGGGGGCCTTCTGGGGGCCTCTGCAGACCAGTGAGCCCATGGATCCAGAGGTACCTTAAAGCACCCCTGAGTATAACAGAGTGAACAAATAAAATGAGATGAGAGATATACCGATAATCAATTTGACCAATATTTTTACCAATATTCAGACTGTTCAACTTAATCAGTTATTGAATATTGAGATGTTCCATATGCACTGATGGACTCACACCATCAGCACTCAGATGCTTCACTGTGTGTATCACTCCACTTGTGTTTGTGGCGTTCTAAACTAAAGTGTAAGAGTAGCACATGTGTCTGTCTCTTTACATTTTTTTTTTACATTACATATGTTAGCCAGCAGGTGGTGGCAAAAGATCATTTTTGTGTGTAATATGAGCCAGCTAGGTGACATGAAGTGAATCTGGGTCAGCCAGTGTTTACATACAACAGCACGATCGCTTGTATTAACACTACACTACTAAAGCTAGGAAAGAGCTTTAAACTATGTTAAATGAACAACTTCAGCATTAAGGCTCATCACAGCTGAGAGACTCAACAGACTGATTAATTACACAAATTGAAGGCGCTTACCCTCTTACCGGAGTTTTCACATAGGAGAGGACATACTGTTTGAAATGGCGGATAAGATTGCGGTTTCTATAGTAAATGACTCTTGCGCACCGGCTACCGTGAAATAGGGAGAAATACCCCACTTGAATAGCTATTTTTCCACTGAGAAAGCTGATCTCCAGAAAACTGACAGCATCTCTGCTTGGGAGTGGCAACAGGTGATCGCACATGCTCTATCTCTCTCTCTTTCTTTCACTCTCACTCTATATAACTACATATAACTTGTTATAAATAGCACAAACCGTGATACTTTTTCTGAAGTTATATTTTTCAATTACTATCAAAGGCTTTGATGCATCATTTGTTTTGAACCAGCAATGGCAGATACTGATCCGTAACTTAAGATAGTAGTTCCATGCACAAATGCAAATATATATAAATTTCCTTTTATTGACCTCATGTGGATTCTGCTCATAAAAGGAGGCATAAATTCATTGATAACACATTTTATTGTCACATTAGTTAAGGTTTTATATGTCGTCTTGAGCATCCACGTATTTAAATGTACCTCTAAACGCTGTCCCCCCTGCGGTGTGGCGGGTGTCTAAATGTTCGCAAACAGTATACTGTTGCTTGACTGTTTTGAACTTAATTTTACCACTGTATGTAGAATGAATAAGAAATTCTAAGTATATTGAGGCCATAATACACCAAAAAAAGAGCTTGGGCCAAAAAACAGACTGCATGTTTTGGAAGCAGTAGTCTGGCCTTTGAACCAGATTTAAAAGCTTTAGTATACTCCTGAAAAGTGATATGTATATGTTTAAAACCCAATTGAACACCAGGATAGGAGAACTATAATGGCCAGTAATTTTTAAGCTTGGGGCCAATCAATAATTGCTGAAAGCACAAATTATTCTATTTTCTTGGGGCCAATGGAATGATGAGAGAATGGCTGAATTTGATATGTAACAGAATATTCTGGCAAATGTGTTAGATAAGATTATTATTACAAAACCATCAGGCCTTGAGAAGCAGTGGGAGACAAACTAAAATCTGTGCTGATTGATAATGAAAGGATCTACTCACTCTAATCATTGCTCCCAGATAAAAAACGTTGTTTTGAAAGCATTATTCTGGCTGACAGTGCCCATGCAGACACACTTTGTCTATATTCCCCAGAAACACCCAGCTAAAACACTTTTAGTCAAACAAAGAATTAGCTGAACGCAAGAGCATTATGAGGTCCAGAAAGTGGCATAATGCCTACAAAACACATCCAGTGGCATATTCATCATAGAGCTGTACAATAAATTCTCTAATAGACTTATGCACAAATTCTCTTTTAAAGATTAGTATAGGAGACTGGGGGGGGGAATGTATTTTTTATTTTTTTTAAAGACCTTTGAAACCTTAAACCTGTATATGTGGTAATAGAAACAGTACCATTCAAATATTTTAATTTAGAAAGACTTGATCGCAATATTGAATGACACATCAATCATATATTAAATACTATCCATAAAATGTGCCCTGAGAAATTATCCCTGTCTCTGTGACAACCTATGATCTTTAAAAAGTAAAAAGGAGAGTCAGTGAGTGGCCTGGTCTTTTTAGCCAATCAGGAATCAACATCATTGACGTTTACTGCCTGGGCATCATTTTGGCCATTTGTGTATGCTGACATGTCTTTGGAGAGCGGAATTTAGTAGAGAGAAGACATGCGGTTACCAAAGTTACCAAAACTAAGTTAGCAAAATGGCTGATATTGCTCATAGCACTTTTAATACAAGTCAGAGTGTTACTATTACCCCTGTTACTGTAGTAACAGTGGTTAAGGCAAAGTGTAAAAAGGTTCTGAACTAAAAGCATTTTCACATACAGTCCATAAAAAGAAGGGCATGAACAATTATGTTCTGGTCAGCTCTACAGGACACAGACTAAGGCAAGTCCTGAACACAAATTTATTTCACAGATAAATTGACAGTTATACGATTATCTAGTCTTCAAACTAGCCTATTCTGCAGCCAAGACATTGTACTTCTACAGAGCAAATCCTCATTTACAGTTTGTTGGTATACAGAGTGCAATTACAAGCCAATATTGCACTTACATGGACTTCCCTCTTGGTTTTATGTGAACTCTGAGAAAAGTCAGAAAAAGCCTTATTGGATGATGACCCTTACTACAAGGATACAAATAAAGTGTCCTGTGTAACAGAAAGCCACAAATATACACAACATCAACAGTCATAGCCTCTCAGTCTTAAGAAAGCCATTAAAATATATATCCTTTATTTTGAAAACATGAACACTACAGTCCAATGGTAAACATTTTCCCTTGAGAGCCACTTCAGTGTGGGTAGATAAAGACCTTGGTTTACAATCAGTTAATCAAAACTTGAAGGTTTTTGTAAAAAAAAAAGAAAAAAAGTGTGCTTTCAAGGGATCTAGTGCTCAAACACAGAACCAAATGAGCCATTTTGTAAGAAAGTGTATATAACACACTCTTCACAAGGACGTCAGACAATGACTTCATCAACTATCCCACTGACAATAGCCCAGCTTATCTATAGTGAATGCATCATAGGCTTTTACTCTCTGTAACTGGGTGGCACCGACAGATAAATGTCTCCTCTGCCTGACGTTCGAGATGTAAAGCAGATTTGTAATTTAATTTCTCAGAAAAAAAAGTGTCCCTTCTTATTTCCTCACAAACACCTTGGGAGGCTGGTGTTAAATGCTGTTTAGGTCACCTCTATGCGTTCTAAGTGCAATCTGTCTTCCTTTGTCACTGTTACAGATCCAGGGTCAAAGCAGAGAACTAGGAAGACTCTGCATTCCACTGCCTTTGTCTGACTGTCAGGATACAGACTCGGAGACAGAGGTAAGTGAATAAGAACAACGCTTTATTTATAGTGCATGAAGTTCAATGGTGAGTCTTTTCAAGTTTCAGAGGTGAATTCTATGAGGATAACTTAACGTGAAGGATTCAAGGTGAGTAGATCCTCTTCATTTAATCCACAGTCAAACTGACACAGTTCAGTGATACTTGTCCTTTCTCTTTCAAATGTTTCCACCAGTAACGAGACTCAGAAAGAACACAAGGAATCAGGAAACTTGGATTCAGCAGCGATTTCTGGGAACATCAGAACATGGACATAGAGGTTAGTATCTTTTCAGGTGAGTATACGTTACTTGACTGGTGTAGGTAGAGTAAGAGACTTCTTGAGACTCGTATGCTTCTGTTCCTGTTGGAGACTCGACAAAGACTGATTCTGAATTGGGTGTTTATATGGAACTGAACGTTGATTGGAACAGGTGCAAGTGATTAGAATTCTGGAGAGAGTGATCGTAGTGTGGTGTGAGAAGCAGCACCTGATTGGTTCCTGACACTACCCCCCCCTCCAGAGTCCGCGCCAGCGGACCGTGGACCTCGGCGTCGTGGTGGTCTACCTCTGGGTCGTGGTGCAGGTTTCTGTGGGTGCTGAGCGTGGAATTCAGAGAGCATAGTGGGATCGAGGATGTCTTTCCGAGGTATCCAACACCTCTCCTCTGGTCCATATCCTAACCAATCAATTAAATACTCAAGTTGTCCACCTCGACGTCGAGAGTCCAAAATTTCTTTAACTGAGTAGATGGAGTCTGGTTCCATAGGAGGTATTGGGGAATTTTCTGCTGGAGTTGGTTCTGTAGTGGAACTGGGCACGGCTGGATGATAAGGTTTCAGGAGGGAAACATGGAATGAGGAATGGATCCGAAGTTGAGCCGGGAGATGAAGTTTATAGGTTACCGGATTGATCTGTCTCTCTATGGGGAATGGTCTGATATACTTGGGGTTTAATTTCCGACAGGGTTGACGTAGACGGATGTCTTTGGTAGAAAGCCAGACTAGTTGTCCAGGTTGGTATTCTGGAGTCTGATATCGATGGACATCTGCAAAGTTTTGTTGGCGATTGATTGCTTGTTGAAGGTGTTGATGAGTTTGGTTCCAAATTCTTTCACTCTCTCTGAACCATTTATCTACCACTGGAATTTCTGAGGGTTCACCGGACCAAGGAAACAATGGAGGTTGATAACCTAAAACACATTGGAAAGGAGTAAGCTGCGTAGATGTCTGTCTGAGAGAATTTTGTGCGTACTCTGCCCAAATCAGATACCGACTCCAGATGTTTTGGTTGGAGTGGCAGAACGTACGCAAGAATCGTCCGACATCTTGGATCTTTCGTTCAGTTTGGCCGTTAGTTTGTGGATGGTACCCTGATGAGAGACTTACTGTAACATTCATTAGAGAGAAGAAGGCGCGCCACACCCGGGAGGTGAATTGAGGTCCCCTGTCGGACACGATATCCTCTGGTATACCGAAGTTTCGAAAGACATGTTCCATTAACAGCTCTGCAGTGACAAAGGCGGTGGGAAGATTCTTCAGAGGAATTAATTTACATGCCTTGGAGAAACGATCGATGGCCACGAGGATACAAGTGTTTCCATCTGAAACAGGAAGGTCAGTAACAAAGTCTACCCCGATGTGAGACCAAGGTCTAAGTGGGACAGGAAGAGGCATTAGCTTACCTACTGGTAGATGTCTGGGAACTTTCGACATGGCACAGGGAATACAACCTTGGATAAATGTTGTTATGTCTCTCTGCATATTGGGCCACCAATACTTGAGTTGGAGAGTAGATGTAGTTTTACTTACTCCGGGATGACCTGTGCCTACCGAGGAATGTGCTGATGAAATCAAGGAATTACGGTAATCTTCAGGTACATAAATCTTGTCGGGGGGACATCCTGGGACTCTGGGTTGCCGTCGTGACAGTTCAAGGAGTTGTTCATTGATCTCCCAAAGGATTGGGTTGACAAATAGCTTTTCGGGTAAGATGGGTTCAGGTTCTTCAATTGGATTTTCAGGGGCATGGATACGAGAGAGAGCATCTGCTCTAGTATTCTTTGAACCGGGACGGTATGAAATTGTGAAGTGAAAACGGGTGAAGAAAAGGGCCCATCTAGCCTGACGTGGGTTCAATCTCTTGGCATCTCTTAAATACTGGAGGTTTTTATGATCGGTGAGTACAATAAATGGATGTTTGGCCCCTTCCAGCCAATGTCTCCATTCTTCCAAGGCAAGTTTTACAGCCAAGAGTTCCCGATTTCCGATATCGTAATTGCTTTCTGCAGCTGATAGCTTTCTTGAGAAGAATGCACAGGGTATGGTTTCGAAAGAATTAGCTGAGTATTGGGACAAGATTGCTCCTACTCCTGTAGTGGAGGCGTCTACTTCCACTACGAATACCTTTTCAGGATCTGGGTGATGAAGCAAGGGAGCAGTGGTGAATGCAGCTTTCAGTGACTTAAAGGCTCCTTCTGCTTCTGGGGTCCAAAGAAGTGTCTTGGGTTTTCCCTTTAGCAGTGAGGTTAGAGGAGCAGTCAGCAGGCTGTATTGATGTATAAATCGTCGGTAGAAATTTGCGAAACCTAGGAATCTCTGAAGTTCTTTAACTGAATTGGGAGTTGGCCAGGACAGGATGGTCTCTGTTTTCTGAGTATTCATTTCTACTCCTCTTTCGCTGAGGTGAAAACCCAGAAACTCGACATTGGTCTGATGGAACGAACACTTCTCGGCCTTTAGAAACAAGGTGAATTCACGGAGTCTTCGGAGTACCTGAGATACCTGATGTTGATGTTCCACTATGTTTTTGGAGAAAATTAGGATGTCGTCGATATACACTAACACAAATTTTCCCAAGAAATCCCGAAGTACTTCATCCATGAAGCTCTGGAAAACCGAAGGGGCGTTTACCAATCCGTACGGCATAACAAGATATTCGTAGTGCCCAGCAGGAGTTATAAATGCCGTTTTCCACTCATCACCCTTTCTAATTCGGATCAGATTGTAGGCGCTCCTTAGGTCCAATTTGGTGAAGACTTTAGCTCCTTTGAGTTGTTCCAGAGCTGAAGGGATAAGTGGTAGTGGGTAACTGAATTTCACTGTAATTTGGTTCAGAGCTCTGTAATCGATACATGGTCTCAGGCCCCCGTCCTTCTTGGGAATAAAAAAGAAACTAGCTGCGGCAGGGGATGTAGACGGGCGGATGTAACCTTGTTGTAAAGCTTCTTCGATGTATTTCCGCATTGAATCTTGTTCAGGAATTGATAATGAATATATTCGACCCTTGGGAATAGATGCTCCAGGTTTCAGATCAATAGCACAATCCCATGGTCGATGGGGAGGTAACTGGGAAGCAGCAACTGGATTAAAAATGTCAGAGAATGAGGAGTAACAAGAGGGAATGTTCGTGGACAGGTTTTCCTTTGGACTTTCTATGGATGTAGAGTTAACAGTCATTTCTTTGGACTTTTGGACACTGGAGGAGTTTGGAGGTGGGGTTTCACTAAGGGAACAATCACAACCCCATCTCTTGATCTTCCCAGTCTGCCAATTGATGGTGGGTTGATGAAGAATTAACCATGGACGACCTAGGATTATATCTGTCTGACTATTCTGCAGAACAAAAGGTTCGAACATTTCCTGGTGTTTGTTCTCAACCCACAACTGGATGGGTTTTATCTGGGAAGTTACATGCCCCTTATTAATCTGCTCACCTGTTACGGCGTAGACGGAGTAGGGCTTGGGGGTGTTGATCTTCCGGAGCTTGAGTTCCTTACAGAGTCGTCCTGAAATGAAATTCCCCGCTGACCCAGAGTCGATGATGGCTGTTACAGATACATAGGTGTTTCGAGATTTCAGGATAACAGGAATCGTGAGGGGTGTGGATATAATAGAACTGTCTTGGACGGAGCTTACCATCAGTCATTCTGGTCGTATTGGACAGGTAAGTCTAAAATGACCCTTGGCACCACAATACATGCATAATTTCAACTCCTTACGTCGAGAACGTTCAGTCTGGGAAAGTCGAGAGGTGTCAACCTGCATTCTTTCTGATTGATTCTCTGAAGTGGAACTCATGATAACTTGTGGAGTTGTGGAATGACAATACAAATTGTCTTGATAACAATCTTGGGATCGTTGTTGTACACGAATGGCCTGCTGGATAAATTTCTCTATTCCTAAACTGTCATCATAAATCGCCAACTGAAGACGTAAGGCAGGATTCAGTCCACGGCGATAAACTGAGAGGAGCGCTTTTTCGTTCCACCCACTGTTGGAGGCTAGAGTACGAAATTCTAAAGAATACTCAGAAACAGACTTCTTCCCTTGACGTAACTGCAACAACTGATCACCGAAAGAGGAATCTTCAATTGGACGACCGAAAACTTCTCTGAAGTGTTTCACGAAATTCATAACAGACGTTGTCACAGCTGATTCTTTCATCCACAATGTCTCAGCCCATCTTAAAGCTGATCCGGATAATTGCTGGATAATAAATGCCACTTTAGACCGTTCAGTTGGATATAGTTGAGCTTGTTGTTCCAAAGCAAGTGAACATTGTAACAAAAATCCATTGCAATCTTCCGCCCGACCAGAGAATGGCGCTGGACGCGATGGTGGAACAGCGAAGCAAGTAATAGAAGAAGCGGCGTTCATGGAAGTGCTGACTGGTGTTAACAATGGATTTGTCGCGGCAGCGGTGACATGTATGGGACTTGTAGCAGCGGCGGTAGGTTGTATGAGATTCGTATCCGGCGCTGAAGCTTGTCTGGAAGTCATTTTCTTCACCTCTTTTTTTGCGGGTCGAGTCTTCTGTCAGGATACAGACTCGGAGACAGAGGTAAGTGAATAAGAACAACGCTTTATTTATAGTGCATGAAGTTCAATGGTGAGTCTTTTCAAGTTTCAGAGGTGAATTCTATGAGGATAACTTAACGTGAAGGATTCAAGGTGAGTAGATCCTCTTCATTTAATCCACAGTCAAACTGACACAGTTCAGTGATACTTGTCCTTTCTCTTTCAAATGTTTCCACCAGTAACGAGACTCAGAAAGAACACAAGGAATCAGGAAACTTGGATTCAGCAGCGATTTCTGGGAACATCAGAACATGGACATAGAGGTTAGTATCTTTTCAGGTGAGTATACGTTACTTGACTGGTGTAGGTAGAGTAAGAGACTTCTTGAGACTTGTATGCTTCTGTTCCTGTTGGAGACTCGACAAAGACTGATTCTGAATTGGGTGTTTATATGGAACTGAACGTTGATTGGAACAGGTGCAAGTGATTAGAATTCTGGAGAGAGTGATCGTAGTGTGGTGTGAGAAGCAGCACCTGATTGGTTCCTGACACTGACTAAGACTTCATTCAAATCCATTTAAGAAAAAAAGCAGGGATTAAAAAGAAATTGCTTTATTTAACAGCCGTTAAAGGAGAGTTGTAGGGCATTCTAAACAGAGATGTATTGAAGCTCATGCCGCTTTTGTCTTTAAACTATATATTGTTCTGGTAAGACCATATATCCATGCAGACCAACTCGATAGACAAAGATATGTTCAGTATGTCCATGAAGACAACTTTATTACCTTTAGTGGAAGTCCACATTTAACACACTAGGAAGCAGAGCCTCACTATCTCTGTACCATCATATGATACTAATAATTCAAGCTGAATACCCAGCTGAAAAGACCAGCTAAGACTGGCATGAATCCCTATGTTGGTCCACTGAAGATTGAGCTAGTTTTGTGTTGGTCTAGTTGGTGGACCTGCATAGCCATGTTCTTCACCCAACATCACACAGGAAATCAACATGCAGCATCCGAAAGGTCATGTACCCTCACATTAACCTAATACTGTTGAATTACTGACAAGTACAATGTATTGGTGCTCTGGAGATATACATTTTTCTTAAGTTTTTATTATGCAAAAAAACAAAAAAATAGCAAAGTATCAAAATTGTTACTATGTGCTTCCTGTAGAAATGCAGTTTTATTGCAAATTCATGGACATTTGTAATTTGATAGTGACTCCCATTAATAAACTAGTACTTATTGCAATAAAGGTTGATACCTTAATCTAAAAGAATTGCGCATGGGCACTTGCTTTGGTGTTGCCACCCCTCATTGTCTTCATGCCACCACATTGCGAATTACCAAAAGTATAGATCTGCCCTGGTTTGCATCAACCCTAGGTTTTAGGTACCATGAAGGTGGGTTGGCTTTTACCGGTGTTAATCGCCATTTTAATTTACGCTACACGGCTAACCTGCTCAGTGGCAGGCTTCGCACTGGGTTTAATCAGCTGTGATTAAAGTGACTTCTGTGATGAAAATAACTCCCCCATGACTCTTAAAGCAAACTTTACAGAAAAAAACTAATCTTAGAAATCCACAAATTATACTCTTTATGATAAATTATTTATTTGAGTCTAAATATAGATTAACAGCAGTTTTAATTTAAACACACTATATTTAGTTTTAATTTACCTAATCACCATAAAAATATCTATGAAAATATAAGCATAAATACAATATTAGGCTTTCTATGAAAGAGCTGTTAAGGTGGATTCATATAATGCCTGCCAATTATGATCGATTTTGAAATATTAAAAGGTTAAATCACTCTACAAGATGGCTATAAAAAGGGATGTATGGCTCTCAAACTCCTTTGTTTCATGGACTAGATGAACACACCATTTCATATGAAATTCAATATAAGTGGTACCCAAAATAAGTCGAAGTAAAAATATGCCTTCGTATTACACTAATTATTGCATACATTATTCCAAGTGCTCAATTTGTAATTATTTAATAGCCTATTTTAATTTGTAATAGTATTAAATGATGTTAAGCTTTCAATTTAAATTAATATAAAAGCTTTTATATTTCAAATAAACTTTTTAAGCTCTTAAAATTAATAAGCCTGTGTGTTCTTGTTGTGGAACTGTATGAAATAGCTTGCACATCAATATATCAGCGGTTTTATATTTTAATCACAGCAGCCGCATTGTTTCTTCTTGCCATGTAAATGTCTTTAATTTCTTCAGGATTGTACAGTGAGCCCTTGTGCTGTGTAAATCATGTGTTTTAATTATTCATGATTTCATGGTGAACTCTTGTGCAGTGTAAATGTGTTTCATATTTTTATAACAATCTCTTGTTGTGCTGTTTAAATGTATTTAAATTCTTAATATTTTCATGATGATCTGCCTTCAGCAGAGAGGTAAATCCTGCCAACTCTCTTGCGAGACACTCTTTACACATTCATGTGCACAAGCAAGTGATCTAATCTTAAACTCAGGATCAAAGCCTGATTTGACAGAGAAATCATCATGGTATCAATCAAGCCTGATTGGATTGGTTTGGTTTTGTCAACTCGAAACCAATCCTGAAACCCAGAGTCTGTTCTACAAGCTTCATGGTACAGGCCCCATGTCTTTTCAACAGGGTTAAAGCGTCTCACTCTTTACATAGTTTCAGTGCATCGTGGAAGGAGCCATATTTTTCTCTACTATTATTGTCTGTATCGGGAGGTGTAAATCATGGGTTACTGAAAAACAGAGGACTTTGGCTTCAACCCAGCTTCAAATTTTATTGGACAATCATCACTGTCAACTGGGTTTTGACCGTTTAGGGTTCTTTCCCGTAACTGTTATGGTGTTCTCCAATTTTGCACAATCAACAAACCATAATGAGAACTTAAGCAAAAGAGAGGCCCTCTGGTTCATTCTGAGGGGAATCACACAGATGCCAGTGTGATTTATGAATAAACTTATTTTCAATGAATTTTTGTTTAGTTATATTTTGCAGCATATTGTGGTTCCCCCCCACACTGAGTGCTGAAATGAAAACAGTTGCTTGCAGCACGGAGATAGATTTGAACACTTATGCAGAAGAAAATTTATTACCGGCACACAAGCGTATTCACATATGGCCTGCCCACAAACAATAGTCTGGGTTAAGCAAAACAGCAGGCTGAGCTACAAATAACTGAAGCAGTGGCAGACAGATCGCCATGCTCTACTGTAAAGAGACTGAGTGCACCATTGTCTTCCCTGAAAAGAATATTCCCACAAAAAATCAATAATTTACTGACAGATTGTATAAAGATCACCCATTTGCTTGCAGAGTCCTCATTAGTGTAAATACCTCCAGGAAATATGTGCTAATAAATGAAAATACAATTAACAGTGGCACAGCTCCTTTAAGAATTTGCCTGCTGTGTTCTCAGTAATTGTATCAGATGAGCAGCAGCAATGAAATTAGAAGACTAGCCTGGCTTTTCACCTTTGGCTTTCGTAAAAAAAAAATAATGCAGCCTTTGTGTGACTGTATGTACCTGAAGGCAGTCTTTCAGGGATGAAGGTAATCAATTCGCTTTCACTGAAGTGCAAACACATCTGAAAGATGAGCCTTTAATAGATAATGAAATGCCACGGCTCCGTTTGAAAGTCACGCTGCTCGGCTAAGCTCAGATCTGACTTGTTCACTGTCAGTTTCTAACATAAAATAAAGAACAGTAGTTGATAGGGCCAGTGGCTCTACAAGAATGTTTGCATGGCATATCAAATCCTTTATCTTTTAGGAATATTAAAGCTATTTATTTTTTTTATCTAAGAAAATTAATTGGATAAATACCATAAAGAACTAATCTAATATTTCATACATTTACACAAATAAACCATTTCCCAATAAATTATTACATGAAAACTAAAACAAATCATAAGCTCATTAAAAGTCATCTTAAAAAATATCTACATTAAAAGTCTACATATTAAGTTTAATGATTATTGTATTTCGGTGCACACCGATGTAAAGACAGCAATTTAGACAAAAGTACATGGTGATACATGATTTATACAAAGTGGCTGAAAAGTTAGTATTATTAGTTAATGTAAAATTTAGTATATATTTTTAAATATTTTTAAAAAGCATAAAATGTGATCATCCAGTAGTACAGGTTTTGTTTAAGTGGCAAATGGACCTGGGTTCAAATCCCAACCTAACTGGGTCCCTTTGCCTTTTAAGCAAAAACTGTACTATTAGATAATCACATTTTATACTTATATTAAGAAGTATGAAATTACCTTGTTGCAAAGTGTTTTATTTTATGTTTTATCTTACCAAAGGCACCACGTGAGCCAGAAGCTTAGGTTTTGGACATTTGCAAAGCACGAAAAAGTAAATGGAAACATGATGAAAATTCTTCAACAGTAAACTTCTCAAAAAAACACTCTTTTGTGATTCTGCATCAAACACAGGGCATCAAATCAGACACGATGGCCCTCAAAACTCATCAAAACACTGACTGAAATTGCTTTAGCAGTAGGAGTCTGACTATGATGCTGACCCTCGCTTTCTCATGACCACTACCTGTTCTTCTGATGCACACAAGTTCCCCATGCAATAAGTCTGTCAGTGAGCCCTTGGCTCCTTGAAAAGCATCCGGTCATATCAATGAACTCAGCATAGTCATCCTTCACAGTCCTGCTTGCAGCATTTCAAGCTTTTGCCACCTCAGACCCAGGATGTGGCCTCCACAGAGACCCTTGTGCATTCATCTGTTGTTTTGTGAGCAAGAAAGAACAGCATCCACCACAGGATAGTGCATCTTACCATCCTCTGTTTGGGGAGGTGGAGGTGTTGACGGGGGTAGAAGAGTAACCACAGACCATTTAAATCGGCCCAGTGAGCCTCTGAAATTGTCTTTGGGGTGGAGCAATTGCAATGTTCTAGATCATTAGGTCAAATAAGTCATGGAGAATTTCCAGTTAGAGAGGGCAAATTTGAAGACATTTTGACAAAACTGTATATCATGGTCTGCTTTCTAAAGATGGGCCAGAGAGTGGGTTTTGCCTAAAATTGTTCTCTACCGAGAGGACAGAGTTAATGACCTCATAGCTCTCCTGTCTTTTCAGATGCCAGCACGAGCCTCAAAACAATTTATATTAGTTTAACTGCAACACATTAGCCAATTTGAATCTGAACAGGTCTGCATGCTCTTTAAAGTAAAAAACACCCTTGTGTGTTGTGACTTTTTAAAAACCTCACACCTTCATACATCATGCAAGAAGTGACTAACTGGCCGTTCTAATAAAGAAACAGACAGAATTCTGCTGTTGAGTAGTTTGTCAGACTATCACAGCTTCACCAAAGAGTTGCAAAAGTTCGGGCTTTGTCTGGGCCACTCAAGGACATTCATAGAGTTGTCCCTAATCCACTCTTGCATTGTCTTGGCTGTGTGCTTAGGGTCTTTGTGCTATTGGAAGGTGAACCTCCGTCCCAGTCTGAGGTCCTGAGCGCTCTAGACCACATTCAGCTTTCCTTTAACCCAAACTAGTCCCCAAGTCCCTGCCACTGAAAAACACCCCCCACAGCATGATGCACCACCACCATGCTTCACTGTTGGGATGATATTGCGCAGGTGATGAGCGGTGCTTGGTTCCCTCCAGACATGATGCTTGGAATTGAGGCCAAACTGTTCAATCTTCATTTCATCAGACCAAAGAATCTTGTTTCTCACAATCTGAGAGTCCTTTAGGCATTTTTGTGTGTCTTGCACTGAGAGGCTTCCGTCTGGCCACTCTGCCAAAATCGGTGGAGTGTTGCAGTGATGGTTGTCCTTCTGCAAGTTTCTCCCATCTCCACCCATGATCTCTGGAGCTCAATATGAGTGACCATCGGGTTCTTGTTCACCTCTCTTACCAAAACCCTTCTCCCCCCGATTGCTCAGTTTGACTGGACCGGCCAGCTCTAGGAAGAGTCCTGGTTGTTCCAAACTTCTTCCATTTAAGAATTATGGAGGCCTCTGTGCTCTTGGGAACCTTCAATGCAGCCAGAAATTTTATGTAGCCTTCCCCAGACCTGTGCCTTAACACAATCCTGTCTCTGAGCTCTGCAGGCAGTTATTTTCACCTCATGGCTTGGTTTTTGCTCTGGTTTGCATTTTCAGCCATGAGACCTTACATAGACAGGTGTGTGCCTTTCCAAATCATGTCCGATCAATCGATCTTTCCACCGGTGGACTCCAATCAAAGTATAGAAACATCTCAAAGATGATCCAGAGAAATGGGATGCATCTGAGCTATATATTATGCCCATGTGATATTTCATATTTTTATATATATACTGTATATATTTATATATATACATTTACAAAGTTTTTGGTTTGCCATATGGAGTGTAGATTGATGTGACAAAAAAAATATTTAAAGCATTTTATCATAAGGCTGCAACAAAAAATTAGAAAAAAAATTAAGGGGTCTGAATACTTTCTGAATGCACTGTATCTACTGTATATATATATATATTAATTTATTGTGGCGTGGGGACGTGGTCATGTGTTGGTCTGCGAGAGAGAGAGCGGTAAGGTCGCTTCACACACACACACACAATCGACGGTCACCGTCGGAATCAAAATAAGGGATAAACAAAGGAAACCACTATCGGCTTGTAGGTCACTCTCTCTCTATCATCTCTTTGGACACTCAGCGTGCCTTTCGTCTCCCTCCGCATCACTATAACAAGAGACAGGTGTTAGGGTTAATTATGAACCAGGTGACAAGCCTTACCGCTCTCTCTCTCCCGCAGACCGACACATGACCATGTCCCCACGCCACACTTATAAATGACATTAAAATTGTATTTATATAAATATATATTTTAAATATATACTACAATTTTCAAAAGAAGAAAAAAGTTTCACTTTTACTGAGTACTTGGACTTAAAATATTTGGACATCATACTCATTTGAAATACTGTGTGGCAAGGCAGTTTGCATATTTGGATGCAGTGTTAGCCCCAATGTTTCTTTTACATTCAATTGGACATGCTCTGAAATGAATATAAATTCACAGCTATCACAGCTTGTCCATCATTACAAGTCCACAACAATCAACAAGAGACCGAAAGTGCCTCTATTCTAAAATTCCTAACAAGTTGAACTTCAAATACATTCATATACATAGAAGTGTAATATCTGAACCCCACAGAAACAAATACAAAACATAGAAAGGGCCTTCTAGTTCAGCCCACACAAGTTCAGTGTAAACTGCCTTATCAGGCAGAGACCAAGCTCCCAGAGACTATCAGTGCAGGCAATACAGTGTACATCCCCATAGCGTACACCCTAAACACCCCACCGCATGTCTGACCATGTCTGCACTGTGTCACAGCACATGAAAACACTTTTCCATGGCAGGTAATGTGTTTCCAGTTAAACCCCCGTCCACTTAGCAGAGGGTGGAAATGAATCAAGCATCACCTCACAGTTTAGAGCAGCACCGGTCCAGGAGTATCTCAACAGGCAGCTGAGATATGGCATGGGGGCCGTTCGACTACCAGTGTAAAGGCCCCCACATTTCCAACTGTTAATAGGCCCAGGCCTATTGTCTTTTATCATGGTGGTAGGTCTACTTGTCTGTACTGGCCCGTCTGCCAGGCCAGCAGTTTTCACACATATTCTGGTTGGAAATAAAAGCCGCAGATGTGGCTTTCATCTCCCCAGACAAAGTTTCTCTCGAAATACAAACACTCCAAAGTTTAATTCTCTGAGGCAGAGAATGATCCATTTTTTACAGTGAGCTCACAATGAAAGAAGGACCCTACTGTTTGGCATTGCAGCCCGTATTTACTTTCAATCCATCCTTTCTTCTTTCTCTCATCTTTTAATTAATTTTTTATCCCCTGCGTGCGACTAGAGCCCCTCGCTAGCATGCTCTCCTGTCGGGATGTTATATTATTCTCAAGTGTAAATGAAGACAAAGAATTTTTCAAATCACCTCCAGTCAAGCACCAAGATTTGTTTTATTCATCCTCGCCCTGCCCCTTTTTTCCCCACATCCTCTTGTCAATTTTGCATACGTTGCCTAGTGTGAAGCCCTTCTCTGCTGTTTGTCCCACATGAGGGCTGTTCCCAGCCACTCTGTAACTTCCATGCTGTTTTAACATGCAAGTGCACTGCCAGCACTTTCCCTGTGGGTCAGTATCCCTTTGGTCACTTTGGTATCCCTTTGGTCATGCAATATAATTTCAAGCAACACCCCTATGCTTTCTCAAATAAGAAATTAGTTTTTATTACCCACAATGAGAATTTCACACTCATATCATTCTGAACCTGTATACTGTAACTTTCTTCCATGGAACACAAAAGGAGATGTTAGCCAGAATGAAAGCCTCAGTCAACATTCACTTTCATTGTATGGAGAGAAAAAACAAATACACAAATAAAGTGAATGGTAACTGAGGCTAACATTCTGCCCCATTCTGAGAGTCATACAGATTTGGAACATCATGTGGACAATGTCTTTCCCTTTAAAAGTGATCACAAACAACTCTTACTCTTGTAGGCATCTTACACCCTCATAATGTACTCTTTCTGCTCTTACAAACATTGTTTTCACTTTCAGTCAGTTGAACTACCATGGCCATTGTACTGCTTCCACTCTAAGTAATCCAAGTAATAAAGTTGTGTTATCAACCCATATGAGACTTTGTAAACTTGACCTTGACTTGACATTTAAAGCCATTACTTTGGGTTTGGGCTTGTTTTCAATTACTGCACCCTGTCAAACCCACCCCAAAGTGCCATCAAAAGGGTCTCCGATGTATATTTCTATGGTTGCTGGGTCTGTTTGACACTTACTGAATGTAAAACAGGTACAGATTTCTCACTGTGTCCAACCTCGAGGTCAGTTAAAACAAAGTCACCTGTACTGAGAATAAATCATATCCTGCTGTAGCAAATCATCCAACTGAACACAGGGTACCAGGTCCAGAAAGAGGTTCTGGAAGGCATTTATGGGGCCTGTCATAGTTATATATTGGCAACAGTCAACTTATTCTTTTTTTCAGTTTAGTTAGTACTTCTAAAGGATGACTGGAATCTCTTCAATTGGGTAGAGCTGTAATTAACTCTTTGATAAGAGATTAATTCTAAACATAACTGAAATGGCTAATTCTTTTCTATTCCATGCTTATAAAATATGCTCTCTATTATACGCCAAGTTGCCTTTTGTAATTAACACTAAAAACCTCTGCTACTTTGTGTAAAGAGTGAGATCTATCAAACAACTGAGATTATTGAACTGATTAATCATTAGTTGAAGAATTACGCCCCATTATCTGTTACTTGTTAATTGCAAAGACTAAGGAGTTTAGTTAAATTAATTAACTAATTGCTCTCCATGTTTTTCAGCTGCCAGAGGGATAATAAAATGTAAATGAGAGAGTCATTACCAATTCTTGGCATCTATACGGTGGTTCATGGCCTTATCAAGCTGCTTTTTGTATGACTAATGCACTCTTATAATTTATCTCTCCTGATCATATTAAAGTTCATTGATTCCAGACCCTGATTGCATTTCAGTTTGAGGTCGGGCTGGCAACATTACAAATGCATCTAAAAGTCACCAATCAAGAGAAATGTACTGCTATACTTCCATCAGCTTAAAGGTTGTGGGTCTCACTGCAAAGTGATAATGGCAGACACCATCTGTATTAACTTCAGGTACAACTCAAGATTCGAAATTCTTTTTTAAAGGTGAAGAGTGACATTTCTGCAGCACTAGCTTCAGCAAATGGGATTGCAGAAATAAAGACTGTTTTCAAACAGGTTTCCTGTACAGTGTTTAAACATTTTGTGGGGAATCAAGGCTTAATACAAATGGGTTACCGATAGACTTTGTAATAGAATTACGGTAATCTGGTAATTGGTAATTTCAAGTGTTGAAATTGTCTAAAATATACACATATCACATTTAAGTGCCTTAACTACACTAACATGAACAAAGAAAGGAAAAAATGTGCTCCATTTCTATCAACAATCTTAGCAACATATGAACAGCCAAGGACCATCCTAGAATATCAAGGTTGGTCCCAGGAGCTATGAGGATAGATTGCATAAATTAGAAATAACCTACTCTGTATGTGAAATAAGGCAATGTGTTTCACTGACCCAGATCCGCCTTTGCTTAGCTGGAGTGGGTCATAAACATCTTGGGCATGCATACCCATCAATATAAAAATGACAGACCTCTACACAGTGGGGCCACTGGGTGCCATCATCCCCAGATTGAGAAAAAACAGCTGTTATGTAAAAGCATAATTCTCCATTGGCTGATTAGTAGCCATGGGTGAGGTGTAAAGATCCCCATCGGATGAGAGAGCTCAGAGCAACACACCCAATCAATACATCAATATGAATTGAAGGGGTCTGGGCTGGGCCTCTAATCAGGATTACAGGGAACATGCACGGTATTACCCTCAACAAATCAATCAACAAATGATATTTACTTCATTGATAGGTGTTCATCATACTGCTTTATTGAAGATCGACTCTGTTGACACTCAGAGACAAGCAGGGTAGAGTATCAAGAACTGGATCTTATTCAGTTCTTTTAAAAAAAAAAAAAAAAGAATTATATTAGGTTCTGTAAATGCTTCTAAAATGTTACCAGTATTTCTGACAGTATTTCAAGCATCGCTATTTAGGGACAGCACTATACTGGAACTGTATCTGCAGCTCCATGACAAGGGAAACTGAGGGTAGTTGTCAAATTTTTCAATTTCAATGTCTAGGCTAAAAAAAAAAAAAAGTTCTTGAAAATTCTAAATTTTTGCCCTGGAATAAAAATGAACATGTTCAATGAACACACATTGACTTTTTGTGACAACTCAGTGTGATAAATTGGTCTTAATAGCAGGGTTTGTTGCCAAACTGTGTGGGTAACTTTTTACAAAACAACCTGTCATTAATCCAGTGGTGTAGGTTTCATGTGAATACTACTCCCGATTCACAACCACCACCAAAAAATAAATGATGCCTTTCTGTAAATCTGTGCCTGCATTAACCCTTAAATGCATGGTAATTTCCCCAAACACTCTTACATTTTCAGATCTTTAGAGACCAGGCACTTATATCCATCACAAAGAGAGTGTCAAATTTTCTAAATATTTTCAAGACAATTAGAAAATTATCAAATAAAATATATTTGGATATATTTTTGTGTTTTATTTTTCATAAATCAAAGAGATAATGCAACAAATCTGGACAAATTTAGAACAGGATTCATTACTTTCACACTAAAATGTCAGAGATGCAACTGGCTGTGAAACACATATTGAACTAAACATAACACTTAACACATAAACTACACATAATATACATATAGGCTACACATAAGTTACACATATGTTACACATATGTATTTTCTCAGGCACTTTTTGAGTCTAAATAGATGCACAACTTTTAAGCTTTGGGTGTACTATGTTATTTCAGCAGTACGCACAATTGACAATAGTCATATCATAATGTTCATGTGTTGTACTTGCTATAGTTTACTTCAATGTTAGCTAGCAATGTCATATGTAAATCAAATCAATCACTGAAACATCAGCACCACCTTGAGTAAGAAATAGCATGTATAATATGTGTACACATGTGTACACATGCATATAAAATACTGATAATTCACCATTGTTGATAATTAATTGTTGCACAGAATATCAAAGTGATATAGTATTTATTTGTATGAATATGCAGTACTACTTGTTTCTCTTGTAACAAACAAAGAAATAGATAACATGTGATAGTAAACTTATATAGATATGAAATCCTAAAAAAAAAATATCATTTATGGATGCGCAAAAAAAAATGACACTCTTACATACCTTGGGTCTCTAAAATGGTGTTACATTATTTATAAGACATAGATTGAAGAATACTAAAGAGTGTGGGCACAACTCGAGGTGTGTTTAAGGGTTAAACTTCTCAGCCAAATTTAAAAAAAAAAATAATAATTATGAAGCACACAATGATTCATGTAACAACAACAATAAAAAAAGGAAATAGAAAATATCAAATCATAATTTTGGCCAATACATTTTATAATTGATAAATTGTATTCAATTATGACATCCTGCCATGATAAAAATGTTACAACATGCCCTGACCCGACTGTCATGAAAAATAATTTTGTCCTAAGATTTCATTTAAACATTTAAGTAAATAATATAGTCGACCCTTGCCTTAATGTATACCATTGTAACAAAAAAAGTTGGCAACAAAAATATGATGATTGTGAAAATTTACTTTGGATGGTAAAATAAAAAAAAAAAAGGATTCTAATAAGAGGGTTATAAGTAGGTGTTTAAAATCAACATACAAAACCACTGCTAGAGAAAACACATATATGCAATTGGAGTTTTGACCCTTTTCACAGAAATATAGCACTTGTAAAAACTCCAAATGTGACAACTAGCCCCTGTCTCCCCTATATTTGATTTCCTCAAAAGTACTAGAAGAAACATTAATAGAAGAACCGGAATCATTAAGTGGAATCAGAACCAGAATCGCTAAAATTCTTTATGATTCCCTTCTCTATAGAGACAATGAGATCTGAACAGAAAGAGACACCCGGACAGTCATGGTCCATTCTGTCCCAGCTCAGCAAGCCCTTATCTCCTGACACTGGCATCTCTTTCATAGACTCCTGCCATGTTCCAAACAACTGCATTTCAATGATGTGCCTGCTGGTGTACAATCCAAAAATGTCAGCTTACATCGTGCATTGTTATTCAAATGGAATGGAGACAATGGGGTTGATTTCTGGATGCAGGGCTGTGAGGGGCTCAGCTAATCCTCTCTGGGCTGTGTTACGCTTTAGAATCCTGATTCATTCTACATCATGGTAAGTCAGACGGGGCACCCAAACTCAACATACTACCCACACTCAAGGTCTCATTACCTCCCAGCAGTCCGAACATACAGTCATGACAGCTCAGTGAAATCATACTTGACTCACTTTTAATTGGCTTAGCCTTTAAAAGCATTTTACACAGCTTGCAAGTCTGTTGCGTATGTAAATTTAGGCACACTTTCGGGAAAGGGGCAAAGGTTTCAAAGCAGTAGAGGATTCTGTTTGGTCATGTTAATAAGGAACATGTGGACTTTTGTTTTTTCCCAATTTTTTATATATATATTTTTTCCTTCCAAGCAGGAAAATCAGAACAGAGAGGAATAGAACAGGACATGCAGATAATCCTCCCTATGCAGTCTAATCCCTGCCAGCTCACCTGAATGTAGAGATAGGCCAAAGCAATAAGAATCTTGATTCCTAGGGAATGGTCCATAGCTTAATATGGTGGCTATCTGGAGCCTAATGTAAAATGAAATATAACCTACAAATTAAAGCTCTAGCTTTTTCCATAATTCAGATATTTGTGCTTCCACAAAACTCTTAAATTTGTAAGATATGTCTAACTTAAAAAACAAAGTGCCAAATGAGGAACTTTTTTTCATTAAAGGTAAGGTAAACAAATACACATTGTACTGTGTATACAACAAGAAATATACTTGAGCTATCAATTTCATCACTCTTTTATAACAGTGCTTCAAGGATATCTGGATGGCAAAGAGTTTCATGTAGAACCATTACCACTCAAATGATTCCCTTTGCAATCAAAAATGATTCATTATCGTTACATGTGGCTCTGGGAATCTAAAAGAAAAATGTTTTAGGCAGCTTAAAAAGGTTATTGGCTACAAAAAAAGATTCAGCCTAAAGAGTTATGTTAACATAATTTTCTTAAAAGGAGTCAGGTAATTTTCTTAATACAATCATAGTGCCTATCAAATACATACAACAAAAAATGTTATTTCACTATAATACACAAGTGAATATTTCTGTTCCACCATTTCTTCAATTAAATGTACATTGAACATTTGTCCATACATGCTTTTTTATTGTGTCTACTTAGCTTTCTATCTGGATATCCATCACAACAAAATATATAACATTGTCTAAAAAGAAACTTTACTGTCATTGCCTGACCAGCCTGTTCTCATTGCTATACATAGCCATTTGTATGTTATTATTTGTAACATTTAAATGTAAATGTTTGGGTCGACACTAAAATTTACAATATGGATGTTTGAAAGAATCAAATTTTTTTTTTTACATATTTACAGCTTTAACATTTTTAAATATTGAAAAATTGTAACATCTGAGGTTGTTACCCATCCTAGTAACCACCAGAGGGAGCCCTCTCCCGAATACTGATCTTCACCCATTTCTTCACTGCTCATTTCCTGTTTACCACATGTATATATGGCCATGTAGTTCCATTGTTCATTGTGAAGTACTGCCAGTTTACCCTGCCTTACTGAACGGTTTTCCATTGCCCTTGTTTCTTGATTCATGTTTTGACCATTTCCTGTTTATCTGGATTTACTGATTTTTGGATTACCCTTTGTATTGTTTGCCTGGTTGGACTGTCTATTTGGTTTAGTGGATTGATCTGCCTGCTTTACGACTACGTCTCTCTCTGCCTGCTGTTTTGGATCATATGCTTGTGACTCTTTTAGTAAACTTCCTGCACATGGATCTAACACCGTCTCCATGGGCAGTTCACAGAAGTCTCGCGGCTCCAGGCTGCATTTGCACACCAGTGCGAGGTTTAAAGGGTTATTAAGACCAGCTGAACAACCTATGAGCCAACGAATGTTTGACTCACTACATTCACTCACTGCCAGCTCCCCATGCTAAAGAGGCTTTGCTGCTCCTGACAAGTTTGATGGTTCTGCTGAGAAATGCCAAGAAATGTACCTTTTATAATGTCTCTGCTTACTGGTAAAGCACTCGTTTGGGCCACCGCTGTTTGGGGAAAAAGATCCTAAAATCCAGACCTCATTTGACTACTTAGTTCATCAGATCGACGAAGTCTTCAAGTATTCAGTGGCTGGTCAAGATATCTCTGTTCAGCTATTTCATTTACGCCAGGGCCATCGAATTCTTTACCATGGCTATCAAGATGAATGACCTGCTTCATAATGCTCCACGGCCCCTCTGCTTCTAAGTCTACAGTCTCAGTACAGCTACAGGCATCCACTGAATCACCTGAACCTATGCAAGTTGTTTACGACTGCATTTCTATGGAGGAACGCCAACATCGAAGTAATGAAAACCTTTGCTATTATTGTGGTGAACCAGGTCATCTCAATGCTTAATGCCCACACAAGAAATCAAATTCCCATGAATCAAAGATGAAAGTGAGTACCATGAACTTTATCACCTATCTTTCACAGTTTTCTGTTGCCTGTAGAGACCTCCATTGTTGATCATGTAAAAACTGTTACAGCTTTAGTGGATTCTGGGGCTGTTATGAACCTCATATCAAGAGATCGTAAAAGAACACAATACACCCACCATTCAATGCATTCCAACAATTAATATCACAGTTGGCAATGCTCCCATTGGTAAACAGACTGTACCCATAACCATCAAGATTAGACTTTTTCATATGGAGAACATTTCACTATATGTCATAAACTCACCCAATCACACTCTTGTCCTGGGTCATCCTTGGCTGACCATCCACAACCCTTCTATATCCTGGAACTAGGGTGAGATCAAGCAATGGTCAAGTTTTTGTCATGAACATTGTCTCCATGTTGCTGTATCCATGCCTGGTCTTACCACCAGCATTGAAAGCCCTGAATTCCAAACAGTAACATGATTCCCAAGGAGTATGCAGAATTCAATTACATTTTTAGTGAAGTCAAAGCTACTCCACTTCCTCCTAACCAAGGCTTATCCATTGTCATGGCCTGAGACCATAGCTATGGAAACTTGCATCGAGGAAGCCCTTGACTCCGGTTACATCCATCCCTCCACCTCTCCAGCAGCTGCAGGTTTTTTCTTCATGGATAAAAAGGATGGAGGTCTACGTCCATGTATCGACTATCGAGGCTTGAACTCTGTCACCTTGAAATTCCATTACCCACTGCCACTTATCCCCTCAGCCCTTGAACAACTCAGTGAGGCTAAGATGTATACTAATCTCGATCTAAGAAGTGCTTATATCCTCATCAGAATCAGAGAAGGAGATGAGTGGAAAACTGTATTCATCACCACCAGCGGGCACAATGAATATCTGGTCATGCCGTATGGACTTGCTAATGCCCCCTTTGTTTTCCAGTCTTTTGTCAATGAGATTTTCAGAGACTTACTGAATCGGTGTGTGGTGGCTTACAATGACGACATCCTCATCTACTCTCAAAACAAGGAACAACATATTCAGCATGTCAGGACTGTCCAGTCACGTCTTCAGGAACAACAGCTATTTGTCAAGGCAGAAAAATGTGAGTTTCATATCTCCCATGCCACACTCCTAGGTTACAATATCAGACACCAAGTTGTAGAAATGAATGTCTCTAAAATCAGCAGTTACCAAATAGCCTCAACCTTCCACAATCAAAGCACTACAGCGGTTTCTTGTCTTTGCCAATTTCTACCGTCGCTTCATCAGAAACTATGGTATCATTGCAGCACAGCTCGCATCATTGCTCAAGGGAAAACCCAACAAGTTGCCATGGAATGACGCTGCATACCAAGCCTTCGTCTCCTTCAAGTCAAGCTTTACAACCGCTCCTATAATGAAACACCCCGACCCCAATCTTCCTTTCGTCATTGAAGTAAACGCCTCTGATTGTGGGATTGGAGTGGTCTTGTCACAACATCACGGAACCCCAGGCAAGTGTTACCCTTGTGCATTTTTCTCCAGAATGTTTAATTCTGCTGAACGTAACTATATGAGGTGGGGAACAAGGAATTACTTTCCATGAAGACAACACTCGAAGAATGGCATCACTGGTTGGAGGGGGCAGTCCACCCATTCCAAGTTATCACTGATCACAAGAACCATTAATACATCAAGGCAGCCAAGAGACTGAATCCTCGTCAAGCCCAATGGTCATTGTTCTTCACGAGGTGCAATTTTACCATCACTTACCACCCTGGCAGCAAGAATGGCAAAGCAGATGCACTTTCACACAGACATGATCTACATCATCCTGGATCAATCCTACAACCATCTGTCATCATTGCAACTATTAGCTGGGATATCATGGAAGAAATACAACAAGCACAACAGCATGAACCATCACCACCTGACTGCCACCCCCAACCAAGCACTTTGTACTACAAGCTCTGAGAACTATGCAATGGGTCCATATTTCATTGAGCACAGGACACCCTGACATCCAAAGAACAATCACTCTGGTACATAATTCCTTCTGGTGGCCATCTGTAATTCGTGATGTTACTAACTATTTGAAGTCTTGTCAAGTATAATGACTTGGCGCATAATCTAAGACCCCCAGGGAACTGCCCATGCAATTACTGCAGCCACTGCCAATACCCCAAAAACCATGGTCCCTCCTGTCCATCAATTTCATCACCGGCATGCCAAACTCCAACGGATACACCACCATACTGGTAATTATCGATAGACTTGTCCCTCATAAGGGTTTACCCATGGCTATGGAAACTACTAATGCTCTATTCCATCAAGTATTCAGAGTCTATGGAATACCAGAAGACATAGTGTCCGATCGAGGTTCACAGTTCACGTCCCAAGTTTGGCAGGCATTCTGTAAGCAACTGGACATCAATATGAGTCTCAACTCAGGCTATCACCCCCAATCCAACGGACAGGTGAAACGTATAAACCAGGAGATTGGCAGATATCTTCTGAGCTACTGTAGCCATGAACAGGAGAAGTGGAGCGACTTCTTACCCTGGGCCGAATACGCACAGAATTCCGTTACTCATACCTCTATGGGGCTAACCCTCTTCCAGTGCATGCTGGGTTACCAAACCCCAATGTTCCCTTGGTCAGGAGAACCATCTACAGTGCCAGCAGTGGACGATTTGATTAGGCAGAGCGAGAGGGTGTTGGACAGTGCACATGTCCGGCTACAGCAAGCGGTCAGAGCGTAATGCTTTCAGGATGTCCGGCAGAGGCACCCTCACCCCATCAATCAGCCTGGACAGAGGGTCTGGTTATCCGCAAGGGATCTCAAGCTGCGTCAACCTTGCAGGAAGCTCAGTCCAAGGTATGTGGGTCCATTCAGAATTATCCATCAAATAAACCCAGTTACTTACCGATTAGAGCTTCCTGCTAACTACCGCATCTCTATCATTCCATGTGTCCTTGCTGAAACCAGTCCCGGCGTCTGACCCTGGAATCAGGAATCCTGATCCTCTGCCTTCACTGGAGGATGATGGAGCACCAGTGTATATGGTCAGAGAGATCATGGACTCAAGGCGACGAGGGAACCAGATGCAATACTTGGTGGACTGGGAAGGCTACAGACCAGAGGAGAGATTGTGGGTAGCTGCAAAGGACATAATGGACCTGTTCATAATCGTCCAGAACCATGACCAAGGGGACATCCCAGCGGAAGAACACCAGGAGTTCGTGTGGGGGGGGGGGTTCTGTAACATCTGAGGTTATTACCCATCCTACCATCCACCAGAGGGAGCCCTCTCCAGAATACTGCTCTTCACCCGTTTCTTCACTGCTCAATTCCTGAGATCGTTGAAAAAGGCTTGAATTTGGGTCTGCTCTTCACAATGCAGTCTGAAGATTTGGATTATAGCTAACAAATTTCTGGATTAATTTTATTGTTTTATGGTGATTTTTTTTGTGGTTTATTTAGTTTTTTGGCATTCTGAAAACTCCTTTTGTGTCCCATGGCAAACAAAAATAAAATGTAATACTTAATGAATAATTAAGCGATTACAGAGTTTTTATTCATTTTAATATTTTAAAGTGTAGTTTTGCTTAAAGTGATATAATCCTTTAAAATTTAACACAGAACAGAATAAAACCATTAAAATTTTATATTATAATGTAAACTGCATTAAATAAATGTGATGGCATTTATCTAATCTCACTGATTATAAAATATATGTAATTAACTGATTAATTCTATGAATTTCTATAGTTATTAATCCATAAAATTAAGATGTTCAGATGCTATCAATGCATAAGATAATGTACGTTTGCTAGAATCAAACTTCACGTCAGAGTACATACGAGTTCTCATAAGATCACGTTGGCCTGTCATCTCAATACATTCACAAAGGTTCCTTAGAATTTCGCTGTCAATAGCTAACATCCAATCTTGGACCTGCGAGTTCTCAACCGAGCATTGCACAAACTCCCGTTCAAAATGCTCACACAGAGACACTTCTTGACCTGCGTCCGGCATCTAGATTGGTTCGCACGGTAGACCTGAAGGACGCGTACTTCCACATCTCCATTCTGCCTCCACACCACCCCTTTCTGCGGTTTGCGTTCGATGGCCAGGCATATCGGTACAAAGTCCCTTCGGCCTGTCTCTGTCCCCTCGTATCTTCACGAAAGTCACAGAGGCAGCCCTTGCCCCGCTCCGAGAAGCCGGCATCCGCATACTCAATTACCTCGACAACTGGCTTATTCTGGCCCACTTGCGAGAGTTACTCTGCGCTCACAGAGACCAGGTGCTCGGGCACCTCAGCCATTTGGGGCTTCAGGTCAACTGGGAAAAGAGCAAGCTTCCTCCAGTCCAGAGCATCTCTTTTCTCGGTATGGAGTTAGACTCTGTCTCAATGTCAGCACGCCTCACCAACGAGCATGCCCAGTCAGTGTTGAGGTGCCTTGCCAGGCACAACGGTCCCCTTAAAACTTTTCCAGAGGCTCCTGGGGCATATGGCGTCCTCCGCAGCCGTCTCGCCGCTGGGGTTGATGCATATGAGACCACTTCAGACCCGAGTCCCGAGACGAGCATGGCGCCTTGGCACGCACCGTGTGACAATCACCCCCGCCTGCCGCCAAACATTCAAACCCTGGACAGACCTCTGTTTCTTACGGGCAGGAGTACCCTTACAGCAGGTGTCCCGACGCGTCCTGGTCATGACCGACGCCTCCAAAATGGGTTGGGGCGCCGTATGCAACGGGCACGCAGTAGCAGGCCTTTGGAAAGGGGCCCAGCTGCATTGGCACATCAACTGCCTCGAGTTGTTGACTGTCCTTTTGGCCCTGCGGAAGTTTCTCCCGTTAGTTCGAGACAAACATATCCTGGTCAGGTCGGACAGCACCACTGTACTGCTGTACGCTCCCGCCACATGTCACAACTCGCCCGTCGTCTCCTCCTTTGGAGCCATCAGTGACTCAAGTCGCTCCACTCACATCCCCGGCAACCTCAATGTGATAGCAGACGCGTTGTCACGACAACTCTTGCCTGGAGGAGAGTGGTGGCTTCAACCCCACTCCGTTCAGCTGATCTGGGAACGATTCGGCAAGGCCCAGGTAGACCTGTTTGCCTCCCAAGAAAACTCCCACTGCCTGCTCTGGTACACAGCTGGCACACAGCTGGCCAGTGAGGCTGCACAAGTACACATTTCCCCCAGTGAGCCTTCTTGCACAGGTGCTGTGCAAGGTCAGGGAGGATGAGGAACAAGTCACTCTTGTGGCTCCTTACTGGCCCACCCGGGCCTGGTTCTCGGACCTTGTACTCCTCGCGACAGCCCCTACCTGGCGAATTCCCCTGAGGAAGGACCTTCTTTCTCAGGGACGGGGCATGCTCTGGCATCTGCACCCAGACCTTTGAAACCTCCGCGTCTGGCCCCTGGACGGGACACGGAAGATCTAGCTGGTCTACCACCCACGGTCGTTGCCACGATCAACCAAGCCAGAGCCCCTTCTACCAGGCAACTTTACGCCCTGAAATGGTGTCTGTTTGTAAATTGGTGTTCTTCCCGGGCAGAAGACCCACAGTGGTGCACAGTTAGGTCAGTGCTCCTGTTCCTACAGAAGAGGTTGGAGGGGAGGCTGTCCCCTTCCACCTTGAAGGTGTATGTTGCCGCTATCGCAGCTCACCACAACCCAGTAGACGCAAGTCTCTGGGTAAGCACAACTTAATCGTCAGGTTCCTAAGAGGTGCCCAGAGGTTAAATCCCTCCCGGCCAAACCTGTTCCCCTCCTGGGATCTCTCGGTGGTCCTCGCCGGTTTTCAGAGATCCCCCTTCGAGCCGCTAGAATTAGCTGGACTCAGGGCCCTCTCCCTAAAGATGGCCCTGCTGATCGCGCTTGCCTCCATCAAGAGGGTCGGGGACCTGCAAGCATTCTCTATTAACGACACTTGACTGGAGTTCGGTCTGGCAGACACATATGTGATCCTAAGACCTCGACCGGGCTATGTGCCCAAGGTTCCTACCACGCCCTTTAGAGAGCAGGTAGTGAACCTGCAAGCACTGCCACAGGAGGAGGCAGACCCAGCCCCCTCACTGCTATGTCCGGTACGTGCCTTGCGTGCCTACCTGTAATGCACCCAGAGCTTCAGGCACTCTGAGCAGCTCTTTGTCTGCTTTGGGGGACAGCAGAAAGGGAACGCTGTCTCCAAACAGAGGCTGTCCCACTGGGTGGTGGACGCCATTCTGTTGGCCTATCACACCCAGCCCGTGCCACCCCCCCCACGGGTTCGAGCCCACTCTACTAGGAGTGTGGCATCCTCATGGGCACTGGCTAGGGGCACCTCCCTAGCAGACATTTGTAGAGCTGCGGGCTGGGCAACACCTAACACCTTTGCGAGATTTTACAATCTAAGAGTTGAGTCAGTCTCGTCCCGTGTTTTCTCAGGTCCGAGCCGGTAGAACTCGGTACACGTCGACGGTCTGACCGGGTGAGTCGCTTGCGTCCAGCACCCTTTCCCTCTGCTGAGGTAAAACAGTGCACCTTCTTTCCCAGGAGACCCCCTTAGGTCCCTGGTTGATTCCTCCCTAGCCCTCTTGGGTCCACAGTTCACCGGAGGAACTTGCCGACCCAGTCCACTACGGATACCCCAGGCTACCACTACTGGAATAGGTGCTCCACAGGTCAGGCCTCCTACGCGGACTCCTCCTGTGTGTACTTCCGCGGTAAGGTCACCTTACGAGCTGACCTGTGTCTCCCTTAGGCATTCTTTTGCTGCCCTCTGGTCGCCGTGTTGTAGCAACTCCCCCCTCCTCGAGGCTGGATCTACCACCACGCCATTCTTCCCACATGTGACCGAAGAGGCCATGTGATGTATTTTCACCACCTTTACCTCCCCTTTCGGGTGGGCGTGGCCTCCGTAGGGTCTTTCCCCCCTGAAAGAATAGGAACTCTGGTAAGACCCCTTCCCACGATGCGGTAAGGGCCCCGGCTGCTCTTGCTCTATGCCGAGAAAACAGAGAGAGAAAAGAGGCCCAGCCAGGCTTGGCCCATTCCCTAGTTGGAAGCATCACCTTGTTCCCCTCTAGGGTAACCAAAAGGGTTCCAACGACTTTTTTTGGGGCATTGGGGAAGGGTACGTGCAGTCTGAAACACAGTTGGTTGCTTGTGCACGTGAAATACCTGCCCGCTTCTGTGTCAGCAGTACACGTATACGGCCCAGCGCATGGCATGATTTGAAGTGGACCCCTAGTGTCGCTTCTTCGACACGACGTCGAAGTGAGCGACAGACAGGGAATGTCTCTGTTACGTATGTAACCTCCGTTCCCTGATGGAGGGAACAAGACGTCGTGTCTTCCCGGCCACGGCGCTGAGCCGAGCCGCTGAGGTGGCCAGAACACTCCCGGCTCCTCAGAAAAATCCTGAATGAACGAGCGTATTTCCCTCGCCTTTATACCCGTATGTCCGGGGGCAGGGTATGCAAATACTGTTCGCCAACTCTCATTGGCCTTTTTTCATAGATCAAAGGCATATTTGGCGCTCAAGAGAGACCCCTAGTTTCACTTCTTTGAAACGACGTCTCGTTCCTCCATCAGGGAACGGAGGTTACATACGTAACTGAGACGTTCTGCACATATAATGTGCTTTATGATTCCAAAAATGGATATAATTTATTAAAGTAAAAAGCGTTTGATGAAGGGAGCATGGTAGCACCCTCATCTATCTATAAGCTATCATATCACTGCCATAACAACAGATCAGCCATCATTTGTCTCATGTTGGTTTTATTGAACAGACCTGCACATTCATGCTAAGAGACTCTAGAGCTCACATACAATGAATCTTAAACAAAGGAATGAATCTCTAAATTAATACTATGAAGGATTGAATGTTGACTGATGAACCGCCACTTCAAGAGTCAAAATGCTACAAACCTACTTTTTATATATATATATATAAAATAAATGTACTGTAGATGTCTTTTATATGAGTGCACACTGTGTATGCTCAATTGTGCTATTGGGTTGATTTATTTTTTTCCTTAGATTTATATGTCTTTGTTTCTGATTTGTTTGTTAATCTTTTTCAAGTGAAAACCAATAATAATGTATAGATTTTTTTTTTCCTAATTCTGTTTATCAAAAGCATAATACATGTGCATTCACTAACTAAACCCCAACAGTAAACATGGATCAATATGTCTTAATCTAACATTTGAAATCTTACACAAGGAATCCTGCAAGGACCAAAATGAAATAATGCCTGAATTGACCTTTGAGGGGCCAGCTGATCAAATCAAAATTCAGCACTGGCAAGGCAGAAACTTTATTTACAGGTCAGGGTGAATACTATTAAATATCCAGACAAAAAATGACCTTGACTTTTTGATGTTGTTGTGTAAAGGTTGAGAGCTTGGCTACTTCAGTCTCTTTGTAAAGAGACAGTCTATAAGTAAACAAAGAGAACACATATAAAACTGCAGAGCAGGGTAAATGTGCGATGTATCAGCATTTTAAGCTACATGATTTCTTTATAGTTTCAAAGCTAATTAGTTTGAATTATTTAAAGTTTTATGAAAAGAATGAGAGGTTAGATCAATCAACTGCTAAATAATTTGACCACAAAGTGATTGCTTGTTGTTGGAAGGCAGCTCATCTTTTTGATTAAAAAATCAATGTAACATGTCCCAAAGCAAATGAAAATTTATTTATTTGCAACAACACAAGGTTTGTCTCAGTTTGGTCTCACTGCTCAAATTGCATGTTTTCACCACCGCCCACCCCCCAAAAAAAGCAAATGAGGCACAGACAGGAATCAACAGAGGAGATTCACACCACATGAATCCGTAATACATCAAGACTGGTGCACCACCAGCAGCCATGCTGCTTCAGAAATTGCATTTTACACTTGTGTTGAAAAAAGGAGACGGTGGTTGTAAAATAGTGCACACCGGAAAAAACTGATAACTCAATAACTGAAAACTGCACCCTGCAAAATAATAATTATTATTTATTATTATTTATTGTGTTATCATTTCCAGGAAAATGATCTGAAAATCCATTAAAACAAGATAAGTGTACAGAAGCAAATTTTGGGAAGCAAAATTGTGTTAAATAATGAGAGAAATTTAATTCCAAATTAAAACAAGAACAAACTATTTACCAATAAGGCAAGAAAAATAAATGGAATTCAAGCTATATTATCTGAAAACAATATTATTATGTTTTGAAATTTTGCTTCTCAAATAAATCTGTCATGTTTTAAGAATTGTTTTATATTTTTACTGGAAAACTTACAGAAACATATACAAATATAAAGAAAAAAGTTTTGTGATCAGAAGATCACTAACTGATGGTAAACACAATCAACATTCAAGTGATCTACAAAACTGTCATTGATATGTTTGCTTGCAGAATGTTTTAATGGATCAGAAATGAATCAGAGTCATTTCTTGCTACAGCAATGAAATCTGATTGGTGCTGAGTGCTGACACATACATGTAATTCAGCATCTCTATCATGCCTTGCAGTGTTTGCAAATTGCTCCCATCGGTCTTATGTCCAAGTGGACATTTGTTTTTATCTTGCATAACAGTGGCAGTGTTCAATATCCATATACATCTAAATTTAAACAATGAAAGTATCAGGTGGGAAACAGCAGTGGGACAGCAAGTCAATATAACTATGAAAGATCTCCAATAATCAACACAATTAAAGTCACAGCATCTCTGATACATTTCTACATCTAACTGACAGAGGCTGCTTTCAGTCGCTGCATATCAACTCTGCGTAAATCATCACTCCAAATGAAACCAGCGTTATCACTGAATAGCACATCACTTAATCTTGAGCTGCCCATGTCCTGGTCTCTGCCTCAGACGGGATGCCCACGAACCATTTACATTTTATTCACTAACCATCTGATGTATAGTGCACAAAAAACTTGAAATTTTCTTCTTTTAATATGCACTCATCTGATTGGCTGATTCATGCAAGCGAGTGAACAGGGGCATTTTATTTCAGTCTGTACTGTGTTGATACAATGTGTGCTATCTGAGGATGAAATAATCACTGGATTTGTTAAAGTTTATCAGATTAATGACATAAAATTTTGAACAGTTATCCAGTTTTGTTTGAGGCACTAGGAAGTAACATACAGTACATACCCATGACCAGAACTGTACATTCTGCTGTTTTCTTAGTTATGTCTGTAAAATAGATTTAACTAAACGTCTGTAATGTCCTGTGCTATATTGTCCTATATTTTTGAGTGTTCTCTGTGCAGTTGTTTGCGGAGACTGAAGCAGCTTTACTTTCCATGGCGGTCTTTTACTCAGCTTAAATGAACATGCGTCTAAATGGAAAGTTGGAACAATATGAACAGTAGTAGACCCCTTTACATGTCAGACCAATCTTCCTGTCTGAGTGGACAATTCATTGCCATTGCAAGCTGCTGCATTGACCAGCAAAACATTTGGATAGGCAAAACTCTTCTCCAGCAGACATATCACCCTGTAGCTCAAGACTGGATACCTACTGAAACTAAGAAGGGTTAAGCCTTGTCAGTACCTGGATGGGAGACCTCCTGGGGAAACTAATGTTGCTGCTGGAAGAGGTATTAGGGAGTCCAGCAGGGGGTGCTCACCCTGTGGACTGTGAAGGCTCTAATGCCCCAGTGTAGTGATGGGGACACTATACTGAAAAAAGGCACCGTCCTTTGGATGAGACGTTAAATCGAGGTTCTGACTCTCTGTGGTCATTAAAAATCCCAGGACACTTCTTGAAAAGAGTAGGGGTGTAACCCTGTGTCCTGGCCAAATTCCCCCATTGGCCCTTATCAATCATGGCTTCCCCATCCATTAATTGGCTCTATCACTCCTCTCTCTCCTCTCTACCAATAGCTGGTGTGTAGTGAGCATACTGGCACACTATGGCTGCTGTCGCATCATCCAGGTGGATGCTGCACACTGGTGGTGTTTGAGGAGAGTCCCCTGCTCACTGTGTAAAGTGCTTTGAGTGTAGTGTCAGAAAAGAGCTATATAAATGTAACGTTCATTCATTCACTCCACACTAAGAGAAACAGGCAGCTTTGAAGCTCACAATAGCTCATTTTTCCCTTTGAGTTCTATGCGGTCTTCATGCGTTATCATTTGATAATATGAAGCTCATAAATCAAATTTAAGGGACAGAGATTCAATCATTGGTAAGTGGCACACATTAAGATATGCAAGTGGAATGATGAAAATGATTAACGTGGGGGATTAAAATATTGACATTTCTACAGTGTGGTTTGCCACTACAGAACAGGCCTCTCCACTGTTCCAATTCCACTGCACAATCCCTGTCAACGACTGTAATGTGCTGCTATACCAATCAATGCAAGCATGGCCCACAAACACAGAGCTGTATTTTCTATCCCAGTTGCCATCGAGCATCTGTTCAAAGTGAATCATTATATGGCATCACGTATAAACATGTTAGCACAACGAGAGGGGCATAAATCGGATCTCTTTACACTTGCACACATTCTATTTCAATAATATTCTTTATTAGATTTTTTTCACGTGTCTGAGTTTTGGGTGAACATGCTGTCGCCTCCAGCACAGGCACTTTGTGCAGTAGAGAGGACAGTCCCACGTCAGAGCCAAATTTACGAAGTACTCTGGAGTATAAGCTTCACAGCTTGCAATTGATGCAGGAAAAAAAATTTGAGCTACATAAATGTGACTGCTTTTAAAAATATTGGCTGCAAAGGACTTGGAACTGAAGATTTTGTAGCACTTACTGTATCATTGATGATCCTGAGCATCCATGTACAGGACGTGTTACGTAATTCTCATCATCAGAAGAGTGCATGTCATCAGTAGAGTGCTCGTTTTCGAATGTGCATGAGCCTGGAATTATTTGCTCTAACTAATGGGTCCAAAAGGTGGCAACACTCACATTTGAGCCTTTGCTGTCACAAAGAAGCACTAGATTTTATCTCTGGTTAATAACAGGAAAACACATGTGTGAGGAGGTCAGGAGATACCTCCATTTGTGTAACTCGAGTCTGAAAGAAAAATATATTATATTTTTATGGGTCTAAACTCTTGAAGAGAAATAGCCCGATGTCTCGCACAGTCATCGCACGCATGCGCCAACTCCCTGTGTATGCGCACACCGTCAAATGGAGTATAATTTGAAAGGCTCCTGTTTGACTGTAAGCAGACGCTGAGCGTTCATGACAAAATAAATGTATACTTTGAACATTAGTGTGAAGCAAAGAGAAAGTAGACAACATTACCATATCATAGAGAAAGTAGAAATCACCTTTAAGGATGAGCATGGGTTCTATGTTGTGATTGATAGAATTCTGCTGCAATTCAATTCTGCTTAAATTCATCTAGATAAAGCTACATTAGTCAATTTACAATATCTTACTGGATTCAGCTTTCCATGATACATGACTTTTCTATATAATTGAAACTACCAATGAAAAACTACTTCTATTCCTATTTCTACATTAAAACCCTTTATATTTCTGATGACTCTGCTGATTTGGATGGGGCCTGTTTTCAAAGTGAACTGGGCAGTGCCTGAGACATGTCAAACATGAGCCTGTCTGATCTGTTGAGATATTTTAACGTCTAATTAAGCTCATTAACAGCTGATTAGAGATTGCCTTGCCTGTGGCAAAATAGGGCCTCCCATCATTTGGCTGGCTTGAGTAAGCTGGCAGGGGAATAGGGTGTCCGGAGCTTAACAGGCATGCTTTTGTCCACACTGACAAGCAACATGAGGAGGCCATTGCTGTTTTATTAATTAGTCCCTTTGAAAGTTGAGCCATGTGGCTACACACATTACAACATTTGTGTGGCTGCTTTATGCATATACACTTCTCCATCTCCCCCTCTTTATTTCTCTATGAAGGACTGAGGGCTGGTGGCCAATCATTACAGATGAGACATCTTTTCATAGCCTGACCTTTGTGAGTCTGCTTACACGAAGCACCGCCTCGGCAATGCCTTCACCTAGCAAATGTTTTCCATTTTAATTAAATGCAAATGAGAATGTTTGCTTAGATGAAAATGAGAAAAATCTAATGACATATTTGTTCTTCATTTGCCCAACACCAATATGTAAATGATTAGCTTTGTTTTGCATTTGTGCCTTATGTTGATACAGCGAATCAGGATAAAGACGTTTGTTTTTGTCAAGACTTGCCTTGTTTATTTGTTGAAAAAGGCCCAAAACCAATGATAGGATCACACATGCTTGATTATGTTTTGACGAGTCCAGTAGCAGGCGAGCATGGGTTTACGTGCTAATGTTAAATCTACATATAGTACAAGCAAAAATCAGGTCTATAGAACAGCTTTAATGGGTCTCTAAATCCAAACTAATAAAGATTATTTCTAAGATTATGAGAAATTATCACTGAATGTGAGACTGGATTCAAGTTGATGTTCAGTTTGCCTCATGAAAATGAATTTTGTGGACTGTGTATTTGAAAATTACAATAAATTGTGTCCTCATTTTTTTACTTATTCCAGGACATATTGAAAAACATCATAAGAGAAACAACGAAGAGAAACCGAGCTGTAATCAAATAAATCAAACAAACATTTGCATCATTGTAAATTACATTTTTCAGCTTTATCATATGTTTCCCATTAAAATTATGAATCAGTATGTTCCATCAAAATCAAACACTCCTCCCTTATGTCATATTTGAATGTCAACAAAAGATATGTAAATAAATTGAAGCACAAATCAGATGATTAGATGCATTCCCAGTGTAACTGACTCATTGGTGATGTACCAGTCTCCATCCCTGAAGATTTCAGTTTCATCCAAAAGGCATCTTCTCTCTGATTGTGGTGGCTCAGGCCAGAACTGATTATCGGGGTCATTTAGAGACATTTTCCACCTCTCTTACACCAGTCAGAGCTTGACTGGACAGTACATTCCCTGATTTCTCACATCAGTAGTTGCTCAAGACCTGGGGAATCTCCTAATTGACTTCTCACTGACCAAATAATAAGATGAGTTAAGTCATTAAGAGTGTAAGATGGAATGGTACCATGGAGATCTTGGGACGACTGAAGAAGACTGTAGCTCAGCATTGGTTACTGACTCTCTTCCACACAGACAAACCTCTTTCTCTCTTTGGCTATGTTCAGAACTGAACTACTTGCAGTTCTGAATGTGGTTATTTTGCATTTTTAATTAAAATTTACTTTTGTTGCTCAAAAGAGTCAAAATAGAATGTAATTGCGTCTTCTGTTTCTTTGGGTCAATTCTGTTGTCTGCATTGTGCTCTGTGGTATACTGCACATTTTGGCATATGTAGTAGGTCATCCGGGTATTCCATTCAAAATGTGCATGCTGTGCAGAGTATGCAGCACATACTATATATGTATAAGTTAGAATGCTATTCCAAACATTGCAAGCATCTTCTTCTATTTTTCTCTCTCTTACAAACACAACACAAACACATCTGCAATCAATCCAATTTGATCCATTGTAAACATCAAAACAGAATAGTCAGAAAGTATGTCAGTTGGTCTTATTTTTATATCGGTTTGCATAAGACAAGTAACATGTAAAATACATTGTCTAAAGCTGTGATGCGATCTGTAAAGCTGACGCACCAATAAAATCATCAGAGAGAACAATCAGAGGAACAAAATATTGTTCAGATGTAAAATAAAAAATAATATAAATAAAAAAAACAATAAAGAAAGTGCAATCTTCCAAACAGAACTACAATGATATATAGCGTGACCTCAGAGGAGGTAGGAATATCCGTGCTGGATAATGCAATGCTGAGAAGTCACTGTGGGATGCAGCCATAGGTGGGAAATTGACTCAGAGGGCAGGGCACCTGCTGTTAATGTGAAGACCAAAGCCTCTTTCCTCAAGTACCATCAGCAGGACAGCCAGAGCAGGAGACATTTCAACTCTATCCGAGCTCCTATCTTCTGAAAAAAGTCTCAACGTATCATTTGTAAGGTGGAATTCACAAAATCCAGGGTCTTCTCATCAACACAAAAATGGAACGTGTTGTTTAGTATGGTGGATCTCAAATGGTTTTGCTTCAGGACCCAGACTTTACATCAAATGTACATCAAGTGGCAACCCAACCCAACACAGTACCAGGATTGTTTATCATCCAAAAATTAACAAAAATGTCCTTAAAATAAAAAGTTGCAGAAACCCAACAATGTGCAAAATGAAACAAATGGGTCTGTCCCAAAACCTAGTGAGTTGCCTCAGGAGGCAGCATTTTAAGACATCGTAGACACGAAAACTGTTCTAAAATAGGTATCTTGATTATGCTGCGTTTTAAGATATCTCTTTCTGGCCAAATTCTGAAGAAGCATTGTATTGTAGGTAGGCGATCCCAGAATGCACCATGATGAGCTCGGTGGAAAAATAAATCTAGAGAAATTTCCATTATAAATATAAATCCATTCAATACTGAAAAATATATATAAAAAAATAGCTAAATATGATAGGGGAAAAAATTACTATTTTACCCTAAATGTAGGCTCATTAGGGTATTGCATCGTTCCTCTCACGTCACCTGTATTTAAATCAGTTGCTTCAATCTGTCTGATTTGGTCCAGTTAGTCATTGTTCCCACTTCACAAGGGCTCAATTAGGACCAAACTGTAAATCTGCATTATTCTGTGCTGTAGTTGAAACTGAAATAATGAGTTTTTATATATATATATATATACATAAAACACACCACAATAGATTGCTGGTCATGAGAAAATAATAAGCATATAATCACATAGTGAAATATAAATCATTGATATGTGTCCATTTTGCTACCTCTTTCGCAAATAGGTCTGGTAAACACACACACACACACACACACACACACATTAACCTAGTGCTGGCTAGCTTCGGTTCAAGTTTTAGAGTAAAATTGTGATGGGAGAAATTCCTAAAGCCATAAAAATGTAGATGCTTAGGTTATGCAAGTTAAACAAGCAGCATAAGGCAAAGAATGAAAAGCAGAATATGAAAAGTGGCGAGGAAATGTTGCTTTAAATTTGTACTATGCCAAGCTGAAGAGAAAAAGCATTTGAATCCAAACCCCATGACACAGAGATGAGTGAAATGGATTTGATTAATTTTATCTGTAGTTAGGGTTTGCTTGAATAATACATTAATACTCAAATAGACATGGGAAATATGCAAAGATAGACAGCTGTTTAAGATATCTAATTAAAGATCTATGAACAGAAGTTTCTGCCCATCGATGTTGCACAGTGCAGTATCTCCTTTTACTTACGCATTAAAGATGCTTATCATTGATGATGAAGGCACAATTCAACCACAATCGTAACTTGAGGATTATTAATAAAACCCCATCAATGAAAATTGAACGACCAGGTACAGATTGCCCCAGAAAACAATAATTACATAACTCAAACCAAGGATTTAGTTACAATCTGATACAAGGCTTTAAATTATGTGCACATTGTTTGGATATCAGTCTGTCGCCGAGCCCGACCGAGGAGAAACAAACAATGAACAACCATAATCTGCAGCTTGAATCGCAGGTCACCAGGGGGCTGCTTGAGCTGCCTCCCAGTAAGTGTTGTGATGTCAGCTCCTTTACACGCTCCCCATCCATCTTACTGAAGCAATGGAGTCCACTGTGAAAAAGAACGCGCGAGAGAAAAACAATGGCTGAACGTATGTTTAGGGAAATAAATGAAATCTGAGGGTAAAGTACTCCTCCCCAGATGCAACATTTTTGACACCGAAATGGGAAACAAATGACGTAGAGTCCCCGCCAGGACACAGCAGTACAGCTGGGAGAACAAATGTCCTCTGATCTAAATGCCCTCTGGTTTTAAGCATCTAACCTACGAGCATTACGGCAGGGTCTGCTAGCTGCGGGACAGAGAGGCTAACTTGAGCCATTATGCTCCTCTGCTTCTGTACCTGCACAGGGAGATGTAAAAGCGAAGACAATGGAGCTCATCTTCTGCTTTCCACACAGCACCCAAAGCAGAGCATGTGTTATTCCTCGCCCGAGGCCTTCCACCCTGTTTAGCCACGGATCACACCGAACAGTTCAGCTTTAAAGCACGTCACATGGTGACTCTGCAGTAATACTGATACCCGGGCTAAAGGTGCGAGGCTCTAGCAAGCCTTTCTATCCCAGCATGCTAAGCATAGAAAGATACAGGCTCTAAGATGAATACCTGGCATCCACCTGCATTATAAATAATGCCTGAACACCATATAAATATCATCACAGCTGCATTTGAAAACAAAATTATAACAATACTCTGTAAGACCTCCATTGCATGAGTTTGTTTGAAATAAGTTTAGATAAAAATGAATTTATTTAAAAAAAAATTTATTGTGAATAATCTTTTTAAATTCTTAACTACATAAGTTACAAGTCTGGATACACCTATCCTATACTATCCTTATTATTATAACAATGTTCCATATTTTAGAATAATAGTAAAGTCTTCAAAATGATTGAGATTAATGAAGTGACCAAAAAAATTGTAAATATACAGTATATATATATATATATATATAATAGATTCTTCAAAGTAGCCACCCCTTGCAAAAATTAAAATTCTTCACACTCTGAACATTCTATCAAGTTCATGATCTATCTATGGGATGCAGTATTGACACAAACATTATTGTGGTAGTTTGCAATTTTTCTGATTTTCCTTTACTATTTAGTCCATGTAATTCATTAACAAAACAATAACGATAAATAACAATATTTATAATACTTTTTAAAGAAATGTTCTGGGTTCAATACAAGTGAAGCTCTATCTTCAGCATTTGTGGAATAATGTTGATTACCACAAAAAAATACAAAAAATTGACTCGTCCCTCCTTTTCTTTAAAAAAAGCAAAAATTTAGGTTACAGCGAGGCACTTGCAATGGAAGTGAATGGGGCAAATTTTTGAATGTTAAAATACTCACTTTTTCAAAAGTACAGCCATGCACAAGACATAAACAATATGCGTGTAAACATGATTTTAGTGTGATGAAATCCCTTACAAACCTTTTCTGTGAAAAGTTTTAACCAATTTTACAACTTCATTACCATGACGATGTAATGTCAACAAACCCTAAAATGGCAGTAAAAATTACAATTTAAACAACTTTACAGCTCAAATAATACACAAGTTTTAACAGAAGAATTCATACAAGTGCTTTTAAAAAATAATAAGCTTCAAATTTCTGTTTAAACCCTCCAATAAATTGGCCACATTCACATTCATATGAAGTGCCTTTTAAAAGTGCGATTTAAAGGAGGAATGAGTCTAAATTAATGTATGTTGTAGAAAACATTATGCCACAAATGCTGTCAATTGATCTTAACTTGTTTTAAACCTGGAAAAATTCCTTTAATATTTAGTTTTTGTAAAGAAATTCATTTAGACACAATATTTGTGTGCAAAACTAAATTCAAGCCTTTAACCATAAGACTTATATAAACCATAAGACTTATATAAGATCATAATAAAGACAGTCAAGAGTGTCCAACCTTTTGACTTGAAGTGTATATTTATACTTTTCACTGTAAGAAAGTTGATGTGAAAGAAAAAAACAACAGCAGATTTTCCTCTCCCACCACCATCATAAATTAAAGACCAGTACAAGTCCACAGCAGCTGATGTAATTAAGCATGTCTTCTTCACACTTCTCTTATAAGGCTTCTCTTTGTTCTCAAACAGCGCATCTGAGCTTCCCTTTAAGTCATGAGCCATCTATGTGAGTGAATAACATCGTTTATATATGCTGTGACAAGTTCACCTTTATTTTTACTATGTAAGATGATAATATGAACCCTATGACAGAAGCATCACTGGAAGAGGGATTCCTTTTTTGACTGCTTTTCTCTTGCCATTTCTTTTGTATATGATTGCTTATAATTCAGATACAAAGCTGCACATTGTTTATCATACCAAATGTCACTTCACAGAGGCTGTTCAGCAATCTATTGTGTTAGTGCACTATCAGTGTTTTCACAAGAGAATATACTGAAGTGCAAGCTGCTGTTATGATTTTTCAAAGTACATTTGAAGAAATGCAGTACATTGGCTAGGTCTAAAATAAAATTTGAAATATATATCAACAAAATACACATTTTTAAACTGCCTAAAAAACAATAAGCTAATTTTTAACAACTATGTATACCAAATAGCACACAATAATTTCAGTTGAATTTTAGTTTTCATAAAAAAATCAATATTAGTAACACTTTATTTTACACTGTTACACATATTATATATATATATATATATATATATATATATATATATATATATATATATATATATATATATATATACATATATACTTTAATTACTGTAGGAACAGCAATAGCAATGTGTTATACAAGCAGTTCAAAAAAATTACACATCAAGTAAAAATGGTTAATAGGTATACCTCAGTAATTAACAAACATAAGATCAGTTCCTACAGCTTAAATTTTAGAGAACGCACTAGTAATACAAAAGTCACGCTTTTGATTCCCAGTAAATGCATGAAATAATAAAATTGCATAAAAAAAAAAAAAAGAATTCTATGCAAGTCGCTTTGGATAAAAGCACCTTCCAAATGCATAAATGTAAATGTAAATAGTGACACTAACACTGAAATAAAATGTGACTTTAATATTTAAACAAGGTATTTGTGATCTGTTGTTCTGTCTGGTTTTGCTGCAATGCATTCAGAAGGTCATTGTCTTGTTAAAGGCTGGCCCTAAAAGCACTTCTAATTTCCACGGTCTACCTATGCCTCCTATTGGCCTGTTTCATTCAGTCACCCTACACTGCATGCTGAGCTCAATCTCCAAGAGCCGAAAGACAGCAAGAGATAGTGAAGTGGGGAGGGGGGGCAAGACAGAGGAGAGGAGGTTAAGAGAAAGGGAGAGAGTGAGATTGAGATTGAGAGATAGAAACGAGAAAGAGAAGGAACGATATCTTATGAATGTTGACCACTGTCTCCTTACATAAATCTGCACATTAAGAACAATAAATGAGGCTCTTGCCGCCAAGGCTCGGAGAATGGAGTCTGATTCAGTAATGTCATTTAAAAGCATTCACATCAGAGAAGACGGCAAACCCAGATTAGGGAGCCCCAGTTATCATCAGACTTGGCGTGTCACACACAGTCCACAGAATGATGGCTCCGAAATACAGCAAAACATGATGAGACAAGTCACACTTCAGTTTTAAATGACCCTTGCATCACTGTTTGTCCTCTCGAAAGAGCATGCACTAGATTTCTGCATGTCTTATGATTCAAAGAAACAAATAATGTGGCTCAATATTGCTTAGTATTATTTAAAATATAGGTACACAGAGAAAACATGGAAGGCTAATAATTCTAAGGGAGCAAGTGGCTCTCAGCTTAGTTAGAAAAAAATATTTTGACAGCTGTCATTCAGTGGCTGAGCTAGGGGGTGGCCGTAGACACCATGGACCAAAGCCTGGCCACCCCATTGGCCAACCCACTCACAACTGCCATTTTTTAGAAGTAGAACTGTCTCTGTACAACCGCAACACACAGAGTCTTAACATGTGCGCACACCAAGGTCACCGCACCTCCCCGTCCCAGGTGTCACTATATCCACTCCCCTCCATTTTTGTATCCACACGCCTCCGTTTTCTACACCAACATACACCATCCCCCACCCCACCCCTGCATAGCTTTGAATGATGCTCTTTCACACTGATCAGATAAAAAACTAATTATAAATATTAATAAATTATATTTATATAACCCCTTTCCCAAGCTCAAGGCACTTTACTAAAAAAACAATCCACTAAAATATAGCCACATCCATAAAAAGTTAATGTATATGTATTGTAAAGGCTGGTCCTTGTGTTTAGGTATTATACAAATCAAGATTTCCATTAATATGAGGTTAAAAATACATTTATGTTGCATCTGGAATTTTTGGATTAGGCATAAATTGGATGGCAAAAGATAATTTTGAGCTTCAAACGTGACCAGATTACTACACGCATATGCATTCAGCACTCGGGGCCGAAACACAGTGCATTAGTATAGTAATAAATATTGATGCACGCTTAGAATGACAGCCTAAATGTGTAGAATCAGAGGGATTAGAATGTTTGAAGAAATGAAGCATGTAATGACGCTAGATTCACCTCCATTATTTTCAGCCTGCCACAATTCCTCCATTACTTCATTTAAGAGGCCACATGAAAGATGCAGCTGACGCCTTTGAAGAATGCATCGGAAACTGAACTCTCAATGGCCCCATTTTACAAAGCTTGACTCTGGGATCCCACCAAGTTCCAAGAAGCATATGACCCTCCCATTAGACAGAACACAAAAAAGGGTCAGACACCATTTTACATTTACAATACAAGAAAGTTTGAAATTCCCCCACAAACCCCCGCAAAATTTCCATTGATAATGAAGCGCTTGTGACTCTTTGCAGGGGCAATAATTAATGTCCTTTTTTCGAAAGCAGTTCATTTTAAATACTCATCTCTGCTAAATCCCTCTCTCAACTGAACTGCTGCTTTTTAAAAAGTAATCCCACTATTGTTGAACCTGAACAGAAGGTGAGAGCCAACGAAACTGACAGAGAGAGCACTGAAGTGGCAAAAGAAAAAACGTAAGGAATCGGAGTCATTACAACACAAGACAGTGATCTATGCGACTGATTCAATTCCCTCTTGACACTTTGTTGCAGTGGTGTGTCCACAAGCCGAGTTTGTCTGCTTGCCAGCATACGGTCAACCTAATGGTTTGTGCCATCCAAGCCAAACTAAAACTTTCCGTCTGATAGGCTAAAGTGCATTGGATTTGGTAAGAGTTAGTCGATTGTTTCTGGCCCCTCGGTGGTGGTTTATGGTAATGTTATATCAATACAAACAAAGGCCATACAGCTGTACAAAGCACATCAAGGAAACGAGAGACAAGGCAGCCTCTGTTAGTTATATAATAAAAGAAGGATTTAAGGCAGGCTGACCGATGACTGGGGAGCAACAAAATGAATGAACTGTAGAAATGGTAGGAGTTGATCCTTTTCACTAGCGGTTTAGGGTCTAGCTAATGGTCGAGGCTGCACTCAGGATGGAAAATATATAGCCCAGACGTTTAGGCATCACAAAGGTCAGGAAAGGGTGCAAGCAAGGAGAAGGGATGATGGGAATACTGTCATAAAATGTGAGATTAAGTGATGAATTCTTGAAGCCATTAGATAAAACATTTCTGATTAGGAGGCAGTCTGGAGCCATCAGGTGAGAAATGTATATTGGGGTCAAAACTGAAGTGCAATCAATACTCTATTTGAATTATTTAATGACAATTAAATGAAGGATGGGGGCTTCGAGGTGAGAAAGCCATTCAGTTATGAAAGATATGTTGCAGATTAAATAAAAACAAATTATAAATGCATCACCCATTTACTCACATATTTACTGGAGGAACTTGAAATTTGAACTAATCGATTACATTTGGTCATGATTTATTTTTTTATGTTTGTTATAAATAAATAATAAATAAAACAGAATCACTGGGAATAAGAAAATCTACCATCATCCTATACATCAATTATTAAAACATCTTTGCACTGACATTATAGTATTAAACTCTTAAAACCGTTGGAAATAGCCATGTGGTCTGCTGAAGAAACAAAGAGATTGGAGCAGTTGATTCATATGAAGGGTATTATGACAAAGCTCTATTATCCTCATAAACCCTTTCTTTTGTCCATTCCAAAATGTCCTCATTACCAAAATCTGGAAAATAAAAATAGTATTTACGCTAATGGCTTAAATTGCATTGAAATTAAGATACTTACAAGAACTAAGTGCTTAAAATCATGAAGTGGTCAGTGAAAGCTCCTTATAATTGCAAATACTCTTTTTTACTATATTTATTTATTTTATTTTTTTTCTACTTTCCTATATTACTTAAAAATGTTTAGAAAATCTAATTTTAACTCTCTCTCACTTTCTCATTCTCTCTCTTTCTCTCTCTCTCTCTCTCTGGATGTATAGCTGTCTCTCGAATAATACGAAAATGATACCTAAAAGCAATAAAAAGGTCACCCAAAATGGCTGTTTTTAAGATAAAATTGTGAATTTCAAGGACCTGTGAATGCAAGCTGCCATTATGGTCCAACTCCAGTCTTATTTTCCTGATCTTCTGACCTGTATTCAAAATTCATAGTTCCTCAAGTGACATGAGCATGTCTCGGACATCAGAGAAGTAAACGCTTATTTCTGACCCGGTCTCCATGGCAACCCAGTGCTGACTACTAGCAGGTAAATTTACTAGCAAGACACCGAGGAGAAATTTTGTAGGTCTGGCTCGCTTTGTTGAGAATTATACATTTATTAATTGTAAACAAACATGTAACTACAAGCAACATAAATCAAATTCTGCCGCAAATTAAACCTCCAAATATATTTTGCTTTTGCTTAAAATGTTTGTATTAACACACACACATATACATATATATATTAGGGCTGTCAATTGATTAAAATTGTTAATCTAATTAATTACATGGTATGCTGATTAAGTAATCTAAATAATCGCAATTGATAGCATATATAATATTTGCTTAGAAAGTCCCTTAAATAACTATTTCAATAAGTAATGATTAAATAATTATAATTTGTTATATTTAATTCATTCTAAATAAAATATATATTATAAAAAATAATAATGCATTACATCATTGTGGCACATCAGTAAAGCATTAAAAAAGACATTAATACTTTACAATACATTTGTTTAACATTAGTTAATATGAACTAACAATGTGCAATACAGCTTTTATTAATCTTAGTTAATGTTAATTTCAACATATACTAAAGCATTTCTCAATCAAAAGTTGTATTTGTTAACATTAGTAAATGCATTATGAACTAACATGAACTTTCAATCAACAATTTAATTTTTATTAACTAATATTAACAAAGATTAATAAATGCTGCAAGCAATATATTGTTAACTGTTTCTTCATGATACCTAATTCATTAACTAATGTTAACGAATAGAACGTTATTGTGAAGTATTACCAAAAAGGCAATCCAAAAAGTGGCTTTACTATGTAATATATTTTTTGTTTCCATATTATTGAACTTATGTCATCTGCCTATCATTGGCCTACAGTTCACATAATCCATTTTGCAATTTAATTCATCAATCAGTCCGAGATAGATTTATTATGAGGGCTTTTCTAAGGACGCATCAATGTCAACCTGCGTAAGACGCTTTTGGAGCATCTCGTTTGCGTTGTGTCATAAACACAGTTTCTAGGAAACTGTGTCAAGTTAAACATAGTTTGAAACTTGGAAAAACACGTCTTGAGATCCCCGCGTTGGTATTTGCGCTCCATCAAGCTATGTTTGAATGAAAGAACGTGTTCTCATCTTGTTTTGTCTCCAGTTGGTGAGTGTGGTTTGTTCTCTGCATAACCACTTTGCCCAAACAGCTGGAGTATCGCTTACTGCCCCCTGGAGAAAGCTGGTGGTACTTAAAGTTTGAATTGCTCAGATGGAAGGAATATTACTTATCACAGTCCGTGGACATGATTACTTGTGTTATGTTTTAAAGAATTATCGCACTGAATTAACACGCTAAATCGACAGCCCACCGATCAGCCACAACATTAAAACCATCTGCCTAATATTGAGTAGGCCCCCCTCGTGTCGCCAAAACAGCACCAACCTGTATGCTATTCTTCTCAACACAATTGTACAGAGCGGTTATCTGAGTTACCGTAGACTTTGTCAGTTAGAACCAGCCTGGCCATTCTCTGTTGACCTCTCTCATCAATAATGAATTTCCATACACAGAACTGTCCCTCACTGGATGTTTTTTGGTTTTCGCACCATTCTGAGTAAATTATAGAGCCTGTTATGTGTGAAAATCCCAGGAGATCAGCAGTTACAGAAGTAGTCAAACCAGCCCATCTGGCACCAACATGCCATGGTCCAAATCATTGAGATCACATTTGTTTCCCCATTATGATGGTTGATGTGAACATTAACTGAAGCTCCTGACCCGTTTCTGTATGATTTGATGCATTGCTACCACATGATTTGCTGATTAAATAATCGATTGGATTATTGTTGGTGAAAATAATCTGGCCAGAAATAAATTAAACTGCAAATTTGGATAATTTAGAATTAATGGCTATCAATGCATCATTCATCTGTAGACAGAAAAGCCATGTCATCTTAGAAACAAAGGTTGTACATTCCTGGAAGGAGGATCAATGCAAGGGTCTTGGGATTGTGTTAACAATCCTTTTCCTGCAATGCTAGCTCTACAGAATGCGCATGAATTGCCAAAGCTGACCAATGGTACTTGTAAAAGCAATCTGGCAACCCTCTTTCATTTCTCCATCTTGCTCGACAATCCTTCAGCAGTATTAATGATACTGGGAAAGGTCACATGATAAATGACTGACAAACAAATCAAACCATATTAGCCTGTAGCTTTTTTATCAGCCGCCGGCCGAGATAACAGAAAAATGTAGCTTCTCCAAACTAATTCGGCAGTGTTTTTGCCTGCTCTGCAGTCTAAATCAGAGGGAGGGATGGAAAGAGGGAGTAAAAAAAAGGATCTGGCAGTGGCTGTTTGTCTCAGCGCCTGACAGTGGGAGAGCAATAATACGCATTAATGATGGTGTGTGTGCAAGTCTATGCAGCCAGGAGCAGTCAGTCACATCGGCTCCCATGAGGTGCCAGTGAGCAGGGGCACACTTACACGCACACACATAGACGCACATATACACCTCCCCAAGGTGAGGGTGACCAGAGGCCCCATCCCTGTTGATCCTTGAAGTCAAATCAGGGTATTCCAGATAACTCTGACTGTTTAAGAATGGCACAGGCGTGGAGAGAACCGGAAAGAAATTTGAAAATAACAGTTCAGAAACAATCAAGGCGAATTTCAAGCGGATTAGCCTAGGAGGTTCTGGGCACGAGTTAGATGGTATCTCAACTTTCCAACTGAAAGTCATCTTACAGCCAGGAAAAATCAATCATGTCTCCTCCAGGATGAGAAAAGTAATATGAAAAACAAGTGCAATGACTGCCTACTGCTCTACACAAAACTGTTCTACTGCAAAATGAATTGCCATAGAGATTTCCTTTCCCCGCTTCCTGCTTATTATTTGTGTTCCCTATCAGTCCAGCCTATTCTCATTGCTTAGTTGTACTTATTGTTCTTTTTGTACAAGATAAGTGCGCAAAAATTAGTAAGGGCAGATACAACATTGTTAGTTCATGGACAGAGATGTAGTATTATGTTACCAAACCCAAAGACCTCAATGAAAACATGTTTTGAAGCATTACAGTTTTCTGTCAGGAAAACACTTTAGCTAGTTGATGGGCTAAAGTTACATACTGTACATTAAGTATCCAATCGTTAGTGACAATGAACAAGTGAAAACAAAAAAAGGTGGACAGAAAACATGAAAATTCCCTGCCAACTTGAGAGGTGCACAACTTGCGCACAAAATAATGCACTGAATGAGGGAATTATTGAACAAATAAATAGGTACATTAATATGATGGTTTTGGTGCTGAAAAATCAGTCTGCCTGCATTGGAACATACATCTTTATATCTAAAAACATACACATTTATATAAATAAAATACATTTAGATTTGCAATACATGGATCCGAAAGGCTTTTATCAGATTTACATATTAAAACGTACAATAGCAATATATTTACATAACTAGGACATGTGTTATGGGAATGTTACACATTGCAGGAGATTCTTAACAACACTTCTTTCGGTTCTGCACTGAAATTACTTGGGAGGAACTTTTCTATGTGTTTTTATTCAGTCTTCAACCTGACAGCATCTTTAAACATGTTTTACATTAAACATGTATTTCAGGCCCGGTTTGGGTGCTTTGGGTTATCCCAACTAAGGTCAGGGACATGACCTGAGTGGTAGAGGAAGAGATTATGGCAGAATGAGTGAGGGAGAGGGCACTCGGTGCCCGAGCTTCCTCACATGAAACTTTCATTACATGAAGGGCGATCCGCAGAGAGACCTGATTTACCATGGGACTGTGTTCCTGCACTAAATTGCGCCAGAATGCCAGTGCTCCTGTCAACCTCCATGCATCTGTACCTCTTACTATAGATGGATGAAAAGAAAGAGAAAGAGAGGAGCTAACAGCCATTATTAGGGCCAAATATTGCCTTTAGTCTTTGCTTGAATTTGAAATAATTGCAGTTGTCATTAATGGAAGAAATCGTGCAGTGGTCTGCACTGGTGGGGCCTACGCAGACGCTAACGAATTGTGTGAAGCCATGCATACTTGACGTTTATTACATAAAACAATAAGCAGCAAAAACATCTTGCTGCATAATTACACCATTTAGACAATCTAGATCAGACATAACGAAAGACCTGCAGGAAAAAAAAGAATTAGTCACCATCTGGTTTCCTGGAGGGCCTGCCACCACTCAGAGGAGACATCACAGATAATGTGAGACTTTAGGAACACTGGTTTAACGAAATGACACTAATTTCAAATGCCAATGTTTATTTCCTCTCAATTTCTTGTTGCTCAAAGGACCCCTACAGTCTTGTACTGATTGTGCTACTGATAGAAATTCTAGATGCAGTGGGGATTAGAAACTAATCTTATTGCAAGCATTTTATAGAAATGTATTTAGAGAAAAGTTGTCGTTATTTGAGACCTGTGAAAAGCCTAGTTTAATACCACCATGATATTTTTACTTGAAAATCCTTGTCAGGGTACCCACAAATTTCGACCAATTAATTTTCATTACTTTCCTATTCATTTATGATTACTATTAAAATTCTGAATAATTTTATACTGATTTTCTGGGCAGTTTTCCATATGTATGTCCAATCCTTGGAATTAATAGATATAATTAATTAGGGCTACGCAATTAATCTAAAACAAAATCAAGATTATTATTACAACTTCCGCAATTAACTGATTGTGGCATTTCATTTAAGTTTACTACTGTACCGTCAAATTTTTCTATTTACAACATGTAGTTTGCGGCACATTTTAACTAATTACAGACATGTCCATTGTGTGCAAACTGCACATGAATGTAGTGGGAAATCAGTGGTGTTTAATTCAGTGTATCAGTAATGACAACCAATCCTAATCAGCGAGTTTTAAGCAGTGTGGTCCAAAGATGTGTTTAATGTTTCACTACTGTTCAGAGTGGCACTCAAAAATGACTACTGTCATGCTGAGTGACTCCAGCCAGGTCTCCTAAGCAACCAAATTGGCCCGGTTGCTAGGGAGGGTAGAGTCACATAGGGTAACCTCCTTGTGGTCGCTGTAACGTGGTTCTTGCTCTCAGTGAGGGACGTGGTGTGTAATGTGTGGATGCCGTGAAGCCTATGGCTCTGCTGTAATGCGATCAACAAGCCACATGATAAGATGAGGGTTGATGGTCTCAAATGTGGAGGCAACTGAGATTCGTCCTCCGCCATCCGGATTGAGGCGAGTCACTACGCTACCTTGAGGACTTTGAGTGAATTGGGAATTGGGCAATCCAAATTGGGGGAAAAAAGGGGAGAATAAAAATACTACTGTACAAACATCACATGACCATCAACAATAAGTTATAAATTGAAAAACGCAATTGGTAATTTGGAATCATTTTTGATTCGCTAGAAAGCTTAACTTCTATTAATCCAAATTAATTAATCACAATTACAATATCAAGGGACATACTCAACAATTCTAGCAATATCTAACCAATTAAATATTTCAGAGTAGAACATAAGAAGTAAAATATTTATAAAAAATAATAAAACAAGGGCTGTCATTCGATTAAAATTTTTTATTAATTACATCGTGTCCAGATTAATTAATTGCGATTGATCGCATATACAAATATTTGCTGAGAAAGCCAATCATATAACAATAATTCAATATATAATGATGAAATAATGATACATAGTTATCTTTAAATATTTAAAAAATTATATATAGTATATATAAAAATAAAATAACAAATATTCAGATAATTAAAATTCATTACATTCTTGTAGCAGAAGAGTTAATCATTGATAAGACAATACAAAAAGCGGCTTTAGAATTCAATGTATTGTTTACTACCATATTATTGAACATATGCCAATCATTGGCATACAGTTCACGGCAATCTATTTCACATGTGAATTTGTCAATCAATTTGAGATTTAATATGAGGGCTTGTTTAAGGACCCGTCAATGAACCGCTGCATCATGCTTGTGTAGCGTCTTGGATGCGTTGCGTTATAAACATACATGTAACGCAGGGTTTAGATGGGCAAGGAGGAGGCGAGAACCGGCTTGTCGACGTAAATAATAATTTATTGAGAACTTAAACAAAAAGCACAAACACACACACACAAAGGACATGTCTATGATTGATCTCTCTCTCTCGAACCGTCGTCACCGGATGCCTTTATCCCTCGCGCGCCCCATCAGGCCGATTGGGGACCAGGCGTGTGACATTCCAGTTTAGGGTAACCAGAAGGATTCCGACGACTTTTATGGGGCATTGGGGAAGGGTACGTGCAGTCTGACACAGCTGGTTGCCTTTGCACATAAAATACCTGCCCGCTCCTGTGTCAGCAGAAGACATACAAAGCTCAGCGCATGGCGTGATTTAAATTGGACGCCTAGTGTCGCTTCTTCGACACAACGTCGAAGTGAGCGACAGACGGGGAACGTCTAGGTTACGTATGTAAACTCCGTTCCCTGATGGAGGGAACGAGACGTTGTGTCCTCCCGGCCACGTCGCTGAGCCGAGCCACTATTGTGGCCGGACCAAATCCTGAATGAACTCGGCGTATTTCCCCGCTTTTATACACATATGTCCGGGGGCGGGGTATGCAAATACAGTCTGCCAACTTCTCATTGGCCTTTTTTCATAGATCAGAGGCATATTCGGCGCATGGCGTGATTTAAATTGGCTTCTTCGACACAACGTCTCGTTCCCTCCATCAGGGAATGGAGGTTACATACGTAACCTAGACGTTCTTTAGTAATGACCTATGGTATTGGTTGTGTATTATATGTAATTACTGAAAATGCGGATTTAACAGCTGATGATAACCTATTAGTTAAATGTCTGTGATGACTTCTAAACAATGTGTCTTTGACATGTTATTCATTTGTAACTATGCCACTGGACAACAATCAGGGTTTACTTGAAACATTTCACAAAGGACGACAAATAAATATAATTGATTAAACAAAATAATGCTTAAAATCTGTGTGGTATGTGCTTGAGTATTTTGCTTATAACATATAGACAACACTTAAAGAAAAGGTTTGATGTGATTTTGTGCAGCTTTCTGCAACCAAGAGTAGTAAAGGCATATATAAAGGCATTATTTTGGTGTGCTCTTGGCTACAGAGAATTAGAAAATATCAGACTGTCATTGTGATTTGATACTAGGATGAAAAATGTCAAAATGGAGATGACAAATCAGCCCAGTGAGGAGAAGTGGCTCTCAGACAGGGGATGTCATTTGTCATGATTGCCATTTGACTGCACCCCCCCCCCCCCCCTCCCCCCCTCCACCAGCTTTTCTGCCTACAGATGAATGATGCATTGATAGCCATTAATTCTAAATAATCCAAATTTGCTAAACTGCATCTAGAATGTGTGGAAATCAAATTTATCAATGCTTTCCGTTTTTTATTTATTTATTTATTTTTTCTTCTCTCCTCTTCTTTGCCTTTCCATGCAGCCAGACCCTTTCGGTGCCCAGACGGGGAATTAGATTTGTACTCTACACAATACACACAGCCAGACCATCAAACCCTAAGCTTGGTGACATTTCCAAATGTTCATCTCCCCTTATTTCAATCGTCCATTTGGAATGAATAAAACGTCCGGGCGACTTGAAAGAATAGCAGCCCCCTGAGCTTCGCTGCATCTATGGCTCAAATCTCCACCTCCTCCTCCTCCTCCTCGAAGCCCCCTGCATCACCACCCCACTCCACCCCCACCACAAGCCCAACCTTTAGGAAGCCAAGGGGCTTTGTTGGAGGTGGACACAGCTGAGCCTACCTCACATCCAGAGCCCCCTGCATAATACTGGAGGTAATTAAGCCACAGCTTCAAGGTTGCATGGACACAAGACAATTCAGCCTAATGAAGTATCGATCGGCTGCAGGAGAAGTAAAACAAGTTGACATTCATTTAGAGGTACTAGTGAGAATATACCACAATGCCGTGAATGACGTAAGGCTTCAATGGCTCAAATTTTAATTATATGAAAACAATGTGGTCTAGACTATATATAATACTATATATATTATTATTATATTATATATAATAATACTTTGTCATAAATGAACATTCAGGAAAGTTACAAGTACATTTTGGCACCATCGTGTGGTTTAAAAAAAGATTTTTAAATATTGTTTTTAAGAAAATGTAATAATTAATAAATGATTTAAAAGAAACCCCAAATTTATCCAAAATTAATTTTAAAGAAATGTATGCAAGCAATGGTTGGAATGAAATATTTAAATTGTTAAATTTCTGCGGCACAGGTATCATCAAATGGAATAGCAAAATTATGATTGTTTTTAAACAAGTTTTCTAAACACACTTCTGTCTTTCATTGGTCAACCAAACAGACAGCACCACCCCAAAATCATGTTATTGGTTGAGCCAATGTTGCTGTGTCAGGCTGGTTGTGAAGCTCAAACAAATGGAGTAATGTTTTGATAGTGCCAGTGTTTACACTTTTGCTGGGATAGGAGAATTTTTACATGGAAAAAAAAATTCACACGTCATCTTTAAGAATATCAAGACATTAATTTCAGTAGATCTATTACAACAGAAGTGCAGTGCTGTATTAACCAAATCTTCAATCATTTCAATATGAAATGCCCTGAGCAATATACATGATTTCATCTGTCAAAAGATGCTGAGCAGAATATGATATTATTGCTCCAATGAGCTCTGCTTAAGGTTCAGTTCCACTGAAACCAGTCTTTGACCATAGATCTAATCTGTCCTGAGAAAACCTCTGTAACAGTTAGCTGAACAATCCCCCAACTCAACCCACCCCAACTGACAAACATATTTCATCAACAAATTTGACTTGTTGTTTGATTGACAGATGTTATAATTCACAACTTTTGCCCTAGTTCCATTATTGAAAGCTGTAGACCAAGCAGCCAACTACACCAGCCTAAACTATTGAGTCACTGAGGAAGCTTGACTAGATTGTCTTAAAGAAACTCTGCAAATCAAGGAGGATTTTGACTGGAATGGGTATGAGTTCAGGTTCATTAAAATAGAGAACACCACATGATCCTATACAGATTCAGAGATCTCTATTCCATTTCTCATTTATAAACATCAAACATTATATGTAGTAGAAAACAGGGGTAATTGTAACACTCTTTGGTTTTTGCTTACTTATTCAAAAATTAAAAAAAAAAAAAGTTTTTTTTTTAATGATGTGAAGTTTTAAAGGAGAGATAACTGTTTAAAGTGGTGTATGATTTAATTTATTGTAAATAAAATGATGACCCAAAAACCATAAATTACATAATGGAAATTCTTTTTTCTTTTTTTTAAATCTGAAAAGTTGATCGTAACTGGAACAGTCTATTATTTTGGGAGGAGGCAGAACTGTATGTGCACATACCTGATATGGCTATTGTGAGTGCACTGTGCATAAAGTTATAACCAATGTTTTGTGTACTTAGCATTACAATTATCCCTGCTCTCTCCTATATATATTTGAAAGGCCCAAGTTAACTTTTATTAATGCATATTTGGAGTCAAAGTCTGGATTTTTGTCTGATTTTATTTAGAACTTTTACTAATTTAATTCTTAAGAATAGGTCCAGTAGTCATCTAAACTACAGCACCTACCAGCAATATGCTGATAAGATTGAAACAACAAATCATTTAATTTCATCCGAAATAAACACGGCTCTTCACTTTACACGAATTCAAACCAAGCACTCAAAACACCCACATTTTCAGCTTATCAGCACAATCAAATGCAAACGTCCAGGCAAGAGCAGAGTTTTTTCCTTAAGTAATTGTCTGTCTTTTAATGGAGTCCACAAATGTCAGTTGCCAATATGTTTTAGCACTAAATGCACTAGGAAGGATTAGAAAGGTGGGCTATTCGACAGAACACAACGCATTGTTAAACAGCCTCAATTATGCCAAATAGTCATGTTTAGACGGATATTTGCATTGTGTAATGTCTACAATCAATGCATACATGAAAGTCAATTTGACTTGGCTTCGCAGGGTGAAACACACAGTAAGTGCAAACCACTAGCGCTTTGCATAAAAGTACAGTGAGTTCCATTTGTCAGTGGCATGGTTCAAATATTTTGACATAGTTTATGATAATGGCTGATGAAACAGGCTAACAAATCACCAATCATGTGTAAAAAATGTTTTGAAATGCATGGGTTGGACATTAATGTTATGCTTTAAATTCGTTCCACTGCCAAAAAGTCAGACCGATGCATTATCGTATCGTTTTCAGAAAATAACAGTCAAGTGCAACAGTATGCTAACATTAATGCAAGGCCTTTAAGTCACTTGTACAAAATGCAGAACAAAACAACCCACCCACAGTAGTATAATGCCTAAAGGCTCATGTAGAATTTTGAGTTGTAAGGCTAAGAGATGCTCAGTGCACTTCAGCTGATGGAATAAACAAAGAACTGAACCTGTACTCAAATCGCAAACTCTATGTCTCAAACTCTATAGGTGCAAGCTCATGAAATTATATTATATAACATAACTACACATTACATTAGGGATTCATGTATAAACCCCTAAAGGAAAAAGCTCTGTCTAAAATATTTTCTATGTGCATTTATGTGGAGATGAATTCAAAATATGTAGTGCCCACAAAACTCTTTCAGCAAAAGAAATAAATGCAAGAGAGAGAGAGAAAAAGGTTAAATAATTTACTATCACAGACTATTTAATAAGTCACCATTTTAAAAAAAAAAAAAGAAAGAAAAAAAAAACATTTAAAAGACCTAAAGCAGATTTTGCACTGTGGACATTTGATTTCAGTTTATACTTGAGAAAAATAACTTTCTTTTGACACTTTTTGAAAGCTTATAGCTATCATAAATCACATAAATTATAAATCAGAGATTGTTTTGACACATGGTAAAAAAAAGAAACTGCTGTCCAGTTTATGAAAGAAGTCAACATAAATAAAAAATTATCTCATGGGCAATCATAAATATGGAGAAGTGAGGTGTGAAAATGAAAATCTAGTCACTGTATAAAAAAGAAAGAAATATAGGGCACATTGTGCTGGGCAGCTCTCTACTTGTCTTACCTGTCACAGACGCAGATGAGTCAGGCCGGGTCCTTAGAGGATTCCGCTGGTGCTGAAGACACGCAGACCATCCACACTGTCTGCACTTCACTGAAACACATATACATCAGATAATGTTTGAATCAAAACATCCATGTATTTAAATTTTGTCACCGTCTGCAAAATGCACAATGATTGCTGTATAATTTATATGTACTTTATATTGGCAGCCTTGTTTTTGTATGGCTCTGAATTCTAGGAACGAGTTACATACAGGGTGTGATGTACACTGTACAGTAGGTGTATGTCTCCATACAAATTTGGAGAAAAATAGAAGTTGAACTACTCCCCATAAGGCCAAGTCTTACCAGCAGGGATATTTTGGTTATACTTTGTTTTACTGTTCACATTAGAATGCAATTACAAAATTAGTTTCTTGTGGTGCGGCTTCTACGTTTTTTTATAGTACTTTTGCAACTGTAATTCATTTTATTTATGTAAATGATACTGCGATATATATTGTGATCCAAATATCAGGCAGATACATCATACAAAGAGTTAAAAGTTTATTTTTTAGTAGTAGTTTAGTAAACTGCAATGACAATTTATGACATATGAAAAAGTAGGCCAGGAACTATCAATCTAATCCTCATCACTACCCAATCTGCTGTATATGAATAGTGCATGATTAATTCTTCAGTATTAATCATGTACTTTGTTCATATAAAACAAAGCTTAAGCTCTATTTACTAAGATATTTGACCTTGTGAACGAGTTAAGATATTACAGCTTGGATTTAAAATGCATCTAAAGATTAAAACTGGTGGTTGACTATTAGAGGATTATAGATGAAGAAAAATAATTTTTCAGTTCAATGCAAAACTGATTTTGAAATACCCCAAAAATAAGGAGCAGGTGGGACATTCTATATTTTGATAGCAAACAAGGTTACGCAGAAGACGTGTGATATCTACGTTCCTATTTTACCCCCTCCCTTCTAGCCGAGCACTAAAATTAAAGTAATACCTTGTAAGAGCAACAAGATTTGTTGTGAATATATGCTTCAGTGCTTCAAGCTACGTAGTACTTCAGAAATACGGCACAGCTTTGATCTTTACTCATTGAAATGAAAAAATGCTTTATGACTATCAAGTGCATCTCACTTTTTTTCATTTTTTTTTTTTTTTTTTTTGGAGTGAATCTTGTTTACCAGAACAGGAGTGTGTGCTCATGTGTGAATGGGAATTACTCTAGAGACACCAAGAAGTTTCGGCACAAAGTGCATATTTTTACCATTGCTTTGAAATGACCAAGGTCAGTGTCAAAGACACCCATTTTAGCATTCAGACTACCTAAAGCATGTCAGTTTTCTTGTCTTTAAAAAAACATTGGTGAACTAGGCGCTAGACTGAATGCCACATTTAATCACACATATACTCTTAACTGTAATTTTCCCAACAAAAAATCATAAACATTCAAAAATGACGCATTGTGGGCCTGCGTAGCTCAGCGAGTATTGATGCTGACTACCACCCCTGGAGTCACGAGTTTGAATCTCAGTGACTCCAGCCAGGTCTCCTAAGCAACCAAATTGGCCTGGTTGCTTGAGAGGGTAGAGCCACATGGGGTAACCTCCTCGTGGTTGCTATAATTTGTGGTTCTCACTCTTGGTGGAGTGCGTGATGAGTTGTGCATGGATGCTGCGGAGAATAGCGTGGGCCTCCACATGCACTACATCTCCAAGTAACATGCTCAACAAGCCACATTATAAGATGTGCTGTTTGACGGTCTCAGACGTGGAGGCAACTGAGATTCGTCCTCCACCATCCGGATTGAGGCGAGTCACTATGAGGACTTGGAGCGCATTGGGAATTTGTCATTCCAAATTGGGGAGATAAGGGGAGAAAAAACTGCCTTTATTGTTTAATCAATGGTAAATCTATACTAAGACACTCACAAAACTTACTCTTATACACTCATTTAAAATAGGTTTGTTTACAAACACTATACACTATAAACTCTTATGTTGTCACTGGTGGAAAAAATCAAGTTTCCTTAATTAAACAGTACTTAAAGATGTCAAGTATTGGGCTCTTGACTTAAATATCTTAGTTCCTTGAACTTATTTTTATTAAAAAAAAAAATTAACTTAATATTTTAAGTGTTTACTCAAACTACTGAGTAAAAAAAATGCAGCTATGGGGAATATTAATTATGGTTCCTTAGTCAAAGGGAACAGCTGAAGACATTTAGAGAGATGTTATTTAAAAAAAAATCATAGAGGTTTTTAGCTTTTTAGTATAATTTATGTGGTTTTGCATATAGCAGTTTCATGTGATGTCACCATTAGTGTGATCTGTGTCCCTTTAGTTGGACCCTGTTAACACTATCCCAGTTCTACTTATGCATATGCAATTGAAGTACATACATATATGCATTCCTGTGGAGAAATATGTATATTTAATGATTGGCCTAGAATCAGTTCTAATCTTCATTATTTTAAGTCGCTCTCATATAATCTAACTTTGAGTCCATTCAATAAATATTATTGCATTGAAACAACATTTTAATAACAAATCTGAGTTAAGTGTACTTGCATCTAGTTACCTTAATCTAAATAGTTAAAGTTACTTAATTACAGAACTTAATTACACAAGTTTTGGAGACACCATTACTCAATTCAATTGAGGAAATGAGTTTACTCAATAATTTGAGTAGAGTCAAATTATTAGAGTTTTCAGTGAAGGTAAATAAAATAAAAATGCACTCCAAGGATGTAAGGTTTTACATTGTCAGGTGCTTTATGTTAAAATTATCTCATAGGTATGTTTTGAATCTAACCTTCACATAACATGAAAGAAACCAGGTCAATTTCCGGTTTACTCTGAAAAACACTTAGACCAAGTAAAAAAATGATGAAATGATGGATTTCAATCTTGATGATAGCAAGAGCATTTGTAAACATATATAATTCAAAACAAAGCATCAGAATGTGTTTTTAACATTGAGATCCTGATATCTATTTACTTGATTAAATCTGATCTCCTAAATCCTTTATGAGAGAGAATGTTGGTCATGTTTTTTTTTTTTATCAGTTGAACTCCATTTTTTTCTGTCTGTTATCCACTCAAATAACAACCTACCAAGATTTGCACTATAGCAAGAATAAGACAAAATCTGAATTTATCATGAATGTATCTTTAACAGTTTTTAAATGTTTTAATATATTGCATCAACTTACAAGTAACATACAAGAAAAGGATGGGCAACAACTGTGATTTCCCAATAACAGGAATATTATACTGTATATATACACAGTATACAGTCTAAGTAAGCAACTTTAAACTTCTGATTAGTTTCTGATTGGAAAAGCTTTAACAGCCGTTAATTCCATTAGGTTAAAGTATTCAGATTTTCTGGGAGCATTTTAATGTCTATGCTTTTAAAAAGGGATTGGCTGATGAGAGTTGTAATCCTCTGGCTTCAGAGGTCTGTTTTGAAATCAACAAAAATGGTTGACCTTGCTGTTCAAAACTAAAGGCCTTAAAGGTATATGCAAACGTAGCAACATAGACACCTCAAAAGAGGACCTGCTTTGATGTTGAGGAGCCCCATTTTCAAAGCAAAAGGGAGATACCCATAGGCCTAAATTCCATCAAACAGTTTTTCCAAATATGTGGCTCTTAGGTGTTTATAATTACAAACAAGTGTACCATCATGATTAAAACATTGCAGGAGGAACAGTGGCCAGGGAAGATATAAAAAGAGAAAGTAAAAACATTGCACATCCATAAGGTTACACAGATGCATTCACATTTTCTTCAACAAACAAACAGTCACGTAATAAAAAGAATAAACAAAAAACCCCAAAAAGACCAAATAGTCTAAGTGTGCATAGAAAATACTTTTGAAATGAGCAGATCTGTAATGCTCAACTGAGAGCAATTTTAATTGGTTTCCACTAGAGTCAGCCCAGGAATCATGCGAGTGACACCCTGACATGGTAATAATGTCTGTCAATTTAACAGGGTGCTGCTTCAAAGTATGGATGGCTAAGCAATTCAGGAAACTTGGGAATAGTACCATCATTGTCTGTCGGCCAAATATTTTGTCTAGGAACCATGTTCCACAGAAATCACAGGCACATTCAAATGGTCAAGGGCTGTCATGTGGAGATTAATGAGGAAGCTGTAGGCACTACGGGAGGTCAGTGCAATGGGAGGGGTAGGGTGTGAACAGAGCCCTCCAGGATCAATAACAACATATATGAACACACATTGTTCAATGCTTATGCATTTTAAATGAGAGGCCTGATTGGTCTTGAATATGCTCGATCTGACATTGAGCAATTAAGAGAAATTATGTGGTAAGAACGGTTTCCATAATGTCTTCGGGACCCTGTCACAGAGCATTAATGAAGCCTGATGTAATCCCAGATGCTTTCAAATGGCCTGTGACAAATAAAGACTGATGTCATGGCATGGTGGTTTAAATGCATTGTGGGGATTCTCTATGATATTGTCTCTATGATGTAATCATTGAATGAGAAAGCTTTTAATTACCAGTTAAATATTTAAATAGCCAATTAAGCACATCATTAATTACATCATGATGTGTTGCCATAAATTGTAGTAACTGTTATCATGACTTTGTGTACAATGTTGCAGCACTCATATAGGATACTTTGACGTACACCCAGCTCTTTTATGTTTGTATGTTTGTTTGTTTTTGCTTGATTGGTCAATTTTAGTTTGTTAGTTAATTATTGTTTAGTCTTTGGCTTTTTTGTTTTATTTTGTTTGATGTACAACAAAACTCCATATGGAAGGGCTATCGGGAATATAAACAAAACTGACAATGGATATCTCTGAGCATTTCTTCATCTTTTCTTCAACTGTCATGTCCAATGTGACATTACAGAGTGAGACTTTCACTAGTCTCTTTAGTGCTGATCTCTCTTGATCCCGATGTGTGGTCTAAATGAAAACTCAAACAGATCCATTCTCTCAAGTTCCCTCACAGATGCGAGGATCAATGCAGGGACATGTGGGTATCGATCAGCATAAATGGTAGCAACACTCACAAATTTGCCAAAACAAGACCTTTTTTCAGAGGTCCAAGGCCAACGCCACGTGTGCAGTAATGTTTTTACGATGTCTATGGATTTTATTGAGGTAGATTACATAGAATTATGTTGTTCAATTTACAACCAGGACTCTCAGAATGGCAAGCCTTTTGCTGAGCTTATCAGTAATGCTCTGGAGGGCAGCTTCTATAGTTTTATTCAGTGTTTAGGATGCTAAATATGATATGTAATGAACACAAGTGCCATAGACATACAGATTTGTTGACCTTATATTCACAAATGTGTATCATGAGGCACAGAGAATGATATATTTGAGCATACCTTAAGTATGAAAAAGTTAAGTTAAAGAAATTACATTATTTACTAAAAATTGACATCAAAATATACCTTGTAAACATTTTGTAAAATATACTACAGCAAACTGTTTCATTGGGGCTGAGTTTATGATTTGCTTATACTGATGGATGATAACATTGCTAATGTAATGGTAGTTGACATGACCTGTCGGGTGACATGCTATACTCGATCTAAAACTATTTAAACAGTATTTTCTAACTATTTTCTGATTATTTGGCATGGATTAATGACTTCATATTAGTTGAGAGATTACATGGAATATTTGTTCTTCTAAAAAATTATTTGTCATTATTGAAAATAAAGTAGATGCTAACCCTAAAATTTACTATTTCCATTATATATTTCTAAACATTTTAACCTAAAATCTTGAAGTTGATTAAAAAAAAAATCCATAGACACATTATGCATCAACAACCTGTAACCAATGCAACCCAAATCATAAAACCTTCCAAAAACATTAGGTTTTTTTAAACCTCAGGTACATTAAACTGGACAATTATAAAGAATAAATAAAACTGTCATTTTGAGCCAGTGCACAAGCTGTCTCCGATCCTGAAATAGCCGTCAAATCCTATCATCAATAGGCGCGTTGATGGCATGGTCTATTAATGAACACACACTTTCATTTGGACCCGTCATATGAATGAGGCTCTTGAGATCAGATGAGAAATTGCTCTTGTCTTTCAAAGAGTCCATATTATTTTCTGAAGGAACAAAACAAGAGGCCAAAATATGCAGTGGAGTGTACCGAGTTGCTCAATGGGTGGAGATATACCCCAGCTTTATTACAAAAGCATGCTAAATCACTTAATTGTTCCCTAAAAGCATAGTTTAAGTCTAATTAGCATGACGACAATTTCTGTGCTTTGCAGCATGGGGCAATTGACATCTAGGCAACATGTTAATTGTTTTAATTACCATTGTAATATTCCCAATGCACGTTACGCAAACGATCAAAACATCTATTGAATGAATGAATGAACGTTACATTTCATTCATTTATATAGCGCTTTTCTGAAACTACACTCAAAGCAATTTACATTGTGAACAGGGGACTCTCCTCAAAAACCACCAGTGTGCAGCATCCACCTGGATGATGCAACGGCAGCCATATTGCACCAGTACGCTCACCACACACCAGCTATTGGTGGAGAGTAGAGTGATAGAGCCATTCATGGATGGGGATAATAAGGAGGCCATGATTGATAAGGGCCATTGGGGTGGAATTTGGCCAAGACATCAGAGTTACACCCCTACTCATTACGAGAAGTACCCTGGGATTTTTAATGACCTAAGAGAGTCAGGATCTCGGTTTAATGTCTCATCTCATCAGATGGTGCCTTTTTACAGTATAGTGTTCCCGTCACTACACTGGGCTGTTAGGACCGACACAGACTGCAGGGTGAGCACTAGTGGTCAATCAATATATCGCTGAGGCCGATAAAATGGCCAATATTGAAGTTTTTTATTATAGCCATCAGCCGATAAATTTTCCCCTTTGGCCAATTTGTTTCTTGAGGGCGCTGAGAATCGCCTGCTTGTATGTGAAGTGACAGCTGCTGCAGACGTATTTGAGCTTATAATGTTAAAGTGCTCACCTGTTTCATTCTCCCTCTCTCTCCTCAACAGTTCACAGTAACTTGTAACTGTCTTGTCTAATGATAAAAAGGCAAATATCAATACAACTAATTTCATATGCCATCTGCAAATATGCACATATCTCGTTTAATCAAATGTAATAAACCAACCTCACACAACTTTAGCAGATCCAGCATCCTGTGGAACACACATAAATCTTTCTCTGATGCACGTAATCTAACAGTCTCTCCTAAACAGTTCACTGTAACTTTTCTAATGATTAAACACAAATATCAAAACTTCTATTATATACCTTCTAAAAATATGCAGATATCTTGTTTTAAAAATATGTAATTCGCAAACCTCACGAAAATCCATCATTTTCTTCCCATCAAGCACTCATCTAATATCTTCCTCTGAAGTGTGTATTCCATCAGCCAGAATAAAAATCTTCAGGATCAAAAGTTCCTCTGATTCACAAATTATGACAGTCATTCCATGACAATCCAAGCAGGTGATCCAGGCAGTTTAAACTGGATCCGCACTAGTGCGTGAGAGCACTTCAAAGTAAAAGCATTTCACGTGTGCTATGAGTAAATGTCTTATTCACTAAGCACTGAAAATGCAATTGGTTTGATTCTGTATTTTTTGAGAAAATGCGATTGCTAACGTGGACATATCATTCATGGACTACTGTGTGTCCTGTTATTTCCTTCTTCATAATGTATTAACAATTTCTTCATGTGCACATAAATTACAGACAAACTAAACAGAAATCTGAAGAAACTGAACATTTTAAATAGAATAATTTTTTTATATTCTTTTTTACAAAGTTAAATTTTAGTGTGAAATTGTGTAAATATAGCACTTAATAAGAGTTCATTATTTATTAATTTTTTAGCAATTTATGTTTATGTTATTTACTTAAATGTGTGATATATTGCCATTGTATCAGCCTATCGGTCACCTTGCTCTCAGTATATTGACAGTGGCATTGGCCATTAAAAAAACATATCAATCGATCACTAGTGAGCACCCTCTGCTGGTCACAGTAACACCTCTTCTAGCAGCAATCTGAGTTTTCCCCAGGAGGTCTCCCAATATCCAGATATTGAACAGCCTTAACCCTGCTTTCATGGTGTTTGGTCATTTTAAGACCCATGTTAATTTGGACATGTGTTTGTTTAAGAATGCTTGGCTGCACACCAGTGGCTAATATAATATCAAACAGTCTGAAAGGTTTACATGGCATCACTAATGTGTACTTTAATCATTTTCTGATGGACTATGGCAAATTAATGCCTATGCAAACTTTTGTTGACAATCAGACACAAAAGTATATTTGGTGGATCAGAATTTTCTCATCTGACTAATCTTGCAGGATAAAACACTGATCTACTAGATAAAAATGGAATACCGATTATTGGATACAAGATTTGTATTTGGGCAAAAATTAATTAACGCCAAGTCTGAGGACCATTTCAGTGCCTTTTAAAATTGGTCTTAGCTGTTAATTATTGATATTCCTCACATCGCCAGATGAACCCAAATGAACCCAAATTGTGTTTATAAGCTTATATATATGATTAACAGAAGGTTTGTGTTGAGTAAGCCCATCAATGGAAAAGCACGAGGGCAACACACATCCATGCTTTGCATTCTATGCAAGACAAAACAATTGATTTTTGGAAAACATTTTACTGTATACACATCAGCAGTCCTTTACCTGGTTTTCCCAATAGACCCCTAGTGTTGAGTGGAACCATGGTATGTCTTTAGCAATAATGCAAAATCAATGAGCAGAAACAGAGCTATCATCTCCTTAAACGAAATCTGCTATATTAGTGATTTCTAATTAAATTGACAGTGAGCCCAAACAAACAGGCCTCCTCACTGCATGGATAATAAAATACTCTGGGTTTTTAAGCTAAAATAATGTGGGTGACTTCAAAGTAACAAAATTACACAATTTCGCTTTCTCAACGGCGAATGAAAACACATCGATCTGTAAACATACTCCTTTGATCATTCTAAATGCTCAACAATGGCCAGTGTCTTGAAATAGATATTTGTATGGTAATTCTTCCATTTATCTTTGTGATTCGGCGGGGCGATGAGAATCCCTCTCCTATTTGCAGTTCCATTAATCTTTTGAAGTCTTAAATGCGTAATCCAATGAAAGACAAAGCTGGAATCCAGAGCCAGTCGTCCCGGATTAAATATTTATGGTGGATGCCTTTCTCTGTTCCTACACCAACAACGTCTAAGCTTGTTGCTCTTTGCTATGAAGTGAGCTAAGGCACTAGTGTGCTCACTGGCCCATAACAGGGAGGACAGCGCAATCAGAAAAGTAACAGAATCATCATGAAATAGCTAAGAATTACTGCCATTTTTCCCCTTTTTTTTACATTGGCAGGAGGAAACGAGGAGTGTATAAATCAAGCCATTCTGGTTGGACACTTGCTCTAGGTGCAGGGCACAGGAAAGTAACTGTGCTGTTAAATGATTATGTACTCATTCTAGTTCTGTCACTTCATGTTTACAAGAATGTCAATGACATGTCAATCAAGACCTTTATAAGACCTAATTCACACAGCCTAGTGCTTTTAGGGAATTGTCCGCCCTTCGCCAATGAGTATTTGAAAATGATGTCTGTTTAGATCTTTCCTTAATATGAGACACACTTGTACCAAAACTGGTGTCATTCTATGGTTTTTATTATATAAACAAAATTGTATTCTAATCTAAATGTGTTACATCTGCTCATGGTTTGATAATTACTTTACTAAACCAAAAAAAGCAAAGCTTTTGTACTGCATTGTGTCAGTGAAAAGTATAAATTGTGTTGATTTGGGATCTGGATTTTGTTTTCTGGATGCCTGTCCTTACACTTATAGACCTGCCATAAGGGATTTAGAAGATTCCCTGAATCTGGCTCTTTTCAACAGTAAATCTTGGTATTATACTCCTCCAAGCTTTGACTGTTTTACAGCAGCATTTAAATAAGTGATCATAGGGGAAAATATGTCATGGGTCTGTAACAGATGTCCAGTGGTCTTTCCATTCTCCCTTTGGCTAATTTAGCACTATATTGAGCCTTCAAGGAAGGATTGATGGTCCTGAAGTTGCCCCCCATCAACCCCCACCCTTACATGAGCAACTCTCAGGAGGGAGCAGCTACAACTTCCAACACTTTATTATTGGACAATTTTGAGTCTTCTTTCAGTTGGGTGACATGGCTTAAGAGATGTCACAGTCTGCCCAATCAATACTGGAAGCTTAGATGGCTGAAGTGTCTACCACCGCAGTGGTAGCAGCTGTGGCCAAACACACTGCTGACCTGTTTACGGGACGGTAATTACTTTAGAAGTGCCAGGCTTTTTGGCTCTCAATGAACAGAGCGCATTAATGAAGGGAGGAAAAAAGGCCTGAGTGATCAATCCATCCATGAGCTTGACCACTGCATTTTAAATGAAGGATCACTAATTGTTTTTTACAGTATTATTGCTGTATTTTCCACCATGCCTTACTGTAGAAACTGCTTACAGTATGTTATTGTCAAACTGAGCTGTATTCTTAAAGAAAAAATGAGTGGGAAAATAATTACAGTAATTTACTCTTAAATTGCATGAGAACTGCCCCAATATCAAACCTTTACATACACAATTTAGAGAGGATTGTGGTATTATTCAGTGATCTATGTATTATCAAAAAGACGAAGCACTGGAGATGTATTCTCTGCATTGGATTTAAAAAATTGTCAACAAAAGTTTTCGCTGTCAAATAGTCCTTAATCTCATAACATAACATGAAAATAACATAACATGAAAACATATGAAACACTGATGATGCCGCACGAGAGCAGCACTGCAGCTCGCGCCTGACTGAGGAGTGGAAGAAAACACAGCTCACAGTCCAGATGCACTCTAAACTTTACAAACAGTTTCAGGTGATGTAGAATACAAAGTATGAAGGAATTATACAAAAGTACAAAATAAGTAAATAAAGGAGCACTCTCGTTGTGGAATAAGTGGAGCTTGAGCTGCCACTGCTGCTCTGCTTAAGCAAAACTTGCATGTTGAGCATCTTTAAAGGAAAAACCCCAGCATTACATCTTTAATGCAGTTATATATAATGCATTATAGCTTTTTTAAAGTTCAAATAATAAGGAAGCTGGTCATGTAAATAACTACAAACTCAAAACTGGCTTTTCTCTGTGCGGTCAGCACTTCTTCTATGAGTTGCACGAATGTCCCGATCTAAGGGGGAGATACTGAAACTGCACCCGCTGATGCACCCTCTGTCGCGGGGATGCTCATCCCTCGAGTGTGCATGTTTGCTGCAGCTAGATTATAACGTGATGGCTCAGGGGTCATGATTTATTGAATAACATTGTCACTGCATTTTTCTATCGTGAACAAAATTGCCAATACACAACTTTATTAATAAGAGTGTTTTTTTATTTATTTTTTTTGTGAGTTAAAGATGAATTGAAGTGAACAGAAAGTTGAGAGAGTGTAGTCTTCATCCCATTATACACTGCAACAAACTATGTTTTTGATTTGTTTTTGTTTTGGCTTGTTTTCCAATATAAATATATAAAACTCTTTTAAAATAACATACATTTACTTTAGCAGCTATTCTGCTGAAATAAAATTGTTATCTGAGAATTTATAATATAATAGTAAAATTACAATATTTTAAAATATCTAAAAATCCTTAAAAAAAAAATGTGCATTCAAATTGCTTTTAGAAAATAGATCTTGAATATAAGTATATGTTGTCTTTACTGCACTCGCAGAAGTATAACCAGGTGAAAAAAATACACTTATAAACAAAAGACACTTATATTTAAGATGCATCATCTCAAAGCAAGTCTTAATATCTTATATGTTGATTCTCAAGTGAATGTATCTTGTTTTAAGGATATTTAGACAATGTTAAATGGAAAACGAGACAAAAACTCTTCATAACAATAGGATTTTTTTTTCAGTGAATTGTTTACTGAATTAAACTTAAGAAAAATAATGTTTTCCTTTAATTCAGTGAACATCATTTAGAGGCAGGGCTGGACTGGGAAGAGAAATCAGCCCAGGATTTTACGTGGCAACTGGCCCAACAGTCAAATGTTGTAGAGCGGGGGTGTTCGCTGTCCTTTTCTGCATATCGCGGCGCCGTTTTGAGGTCCGTTCTGCATAACGCGGAGGCGCATTATTGCTTATCGTGGCCCATTCGGCACGTTTCGCGGCCGAACCACCAGCCTGCTCGGTTCTCCTGATGGCCATTCCACCCCTGATCAGCCCAAGAGTGCATCGGCCCACCGGGAAAATGCCCGGTATGCCAGATTACCAGTCCAGCCCTGTTTAGAGGTATTTTTAAAAGATGATTTTGTCCTCTTTATTGTTAGCAAGCATGTTTAATACAACCTTTTACTGTAAATCGGGTCACAAGCTGAATAGTCAGTTAAGAGCTATAATTAATCCTTGCATTAATCGCCCGAATAGTCGAATCATCGTTCTAATAATCATTAGATTCGTAGATTATCAAAATAATCTTTAGGTGCAACCCTACTGTATGGGAATGCATCTGACAACCTATGAACGTTGAGCCTGCACTCAACTCCTCATCAGAGGAGCAGAAGCAAAGGGATCTCTTTTCGACTGAACCAGGGACCAGAGTGGCAAAATCGAACAAAATATCTTAAAGCAATTTATAATAATTTTTTCAAACATTAATCATTTGACAATAAAGATTTGCATGTCATTTTCAACAAGTAGCTTTGAAAAGTATACATTCTCAAACAGATACTAGCATTAGTCATAGCGGCTATTCTGTTTAGTATTGAAGTAAGCACTTGTTGTATATACAGGGGTCGGATGTGCGCAACTTGTTGGACGATCCGTTTTTTTATTTTGATGCACTGAGGAGTTATACCGGCCACTTTATTTGACCCATCCAGCTAAAATATTGGCTAGTTATATTTTGTTCTCTATTTCTGGACAGGCAAAGAATTGTAGTGTTTTTCAGGCATTTGGACATCTGGTGAAGTTTTTGAATGGACTTTTGTGTTTGTTGTCATAATTTACCTTTATGAGTAACATTTATGTGATATTTGAGTTGTCACTGTGTAATAAATGTTCTGTTTGCAAAAGGCCTCAATTGTTTCATTCCTTTTTTAACTTGTAATAGATAGAATGTAGTTACTTTAACTCTGTAAGCTAAAACTGTGCTTAGTGTGGTTAGTTCTACAGTATGGACACTGCAGTTTAATAAACAACTTACAAACCATTATTGTAATAAATTTTACTGTACAGCTAATGTATTATATTTTATTATGCACCATACAATCAAGTCCCGTAATTAATTTTATAGTACAGCACATACTGTAAATAATTATAAATTATGCTGTAAACTGCTGTGTTTATGTATGACTGTTTTACAGTAATATTACTGTAGTATGGAATATAGCAGCTTGCAGGCTATTTGTAGCAATAAGTAACTGTTGATTTTGTCAATTTTTTTACAGTGTATAGACCATATAATGTGTAAAAACAAAATTGTGCAATTACAAAATCTATCTGTCATTCTGCTCACTTGTGGTGAAAATGACAGACAGTGAAGACTGAAGATGAGCTCACTTGACAATAGTCATTTCAGTTTAGGTCTTGCAACCAGTCAATGGTGATTTTTGCAAAAGATTGAGGTTAATATTTGTAAGTGAAACAATTGCTTGGCTCTAACAGTTGCACTTGACTGAGATTCGAAAAACAAAACAAAAAAATCTCCCACCCACAGAATTTCTCTGCGAATCGACAAGCACTAAATCCTTAAATTTCTTGGCTTATTTCCTCTGAATGAGAAGACGGAACAGACAGAGGCTGTGTGTTGGGCGGCGGTTGCCTGTGGCTCGATCTACTTGACTGGTGGTCCAACAAAGCGCTCAGCATGTAGGCAATCCAAAGCCTGGTAGCTGGCAAATGTATTGATCCTATGGATTTCCTCCAAAAGTAGTGATAATGATATATCATGGCCAGATTTGGATGAACAAACTGTTGGAGAAGTGGAATCCAATTTAAGGACATAAAGATCATGAATTCCGTTTGTGATGCTTCAAACAACAAAGGACACTGGGATAAAAAGCTATGGAGAACTTTAAAGGCCTTTACAAAAGGCTTCATTTGTCTACAGCTGCTTTTTAAATTCCTAACTGACACATGTATTTTTCAAATCTTTTTAGAGCAGTGACCGTAAACATAACTGTACCAAACAATACAATACAGATCTTCTAACAGTGTTGTGTTTTTTTAAATTGCAAGTAAAATTGCCTTAAAAAACACATAAGAGATATACTGTATACATGTGTACATATACACATAATAATACACACAAACACATTCTCGTCTATATTTAAATACTGAAGCGCACACACTAATTGTGCATTTTTTTATGCAGCATTTTCTTTACTAGCTACTCTAACTCACGAAAAATATGCTGCAAAAACACACTGGTTTTATTTATGTAAATAAAGTTGATTTCTTCCTCACAGGGGTAAAAAAAAATCACTTCAATTTTACATTTATTTGCTTCCTTTTAATACATTTAAAAACTGACAGTTTAGAACAACTTTTAACTTTATTGCTTATGGTAAAGAGTATAGATCTTTCAATAATCTACATAGTTGCACAGCAGTTTTCCTGCATATAGTGCACATGGATTAAAGTTATGGGAGGACAGAAAGATAACTTATGTCCTTTCTATTATATTCTTGGAAATCTGGTCATAATCCTGCATGTTAAATATCAAACACTTTCATTTTTCATCCTGAATCAATGCATCTGCGCTTTAAGCTTCTTAGTATGCCGAAGAATTGGATTTCTGTGAAAACATTACATATAAAGGTTTGTATTAAAATATAAAATTTATATTCCATTTTCACCTGATTAAAATGTAACATCTGATTATGGTAACCCTGCAATCTTTTTGACATCATGGCAAACGTTAATTTTAATCTCTGCAACATTTTAATTACTAGGTCAGTTCTGACCTTCAGGAAACAATAATCTTTTCACAATGCAAATTATTTGTGCAAATTAAAAAGAAAAAAAAAAAGATTATTAAAAACAGAGAAAATGTTATTTCAAAATTAAGTTTTATTGTAGATTTTTACCATCTGCTCTGAACGTCTCATTTAATAACAAAGAAGCTTGAAGCCAGAGACAAAACAAAGAAGCTTGAAGCCAGAGACAACAGACAATAGACAAATAACTAAATATCTACCTAAAATGGGGAAAAAAAATAAATAAATATATATATATATACATACATACATACATACATACATACATACACACACACACACACACACCTATCAGCCACAACATTAAAACCACATACCTAATATTGTGTAGATCCCCGTTGTGCTGCCAAAACAGCACCAACCTGCATCTCAGAATAACATTCTGTGATGCTATTCTTCTCACCACAATTGTACAGAGCGGTTATATCAGCAGTTACAGAAATATTCAAACCAGCCCATCTGGCATCAACAATCATGCAACGGTCCAAATCACTGAGATCACATTTTTCTCCCCATTCTGATGGTTGATGTGAACATTAACTGAAGCTCCTGACCTGTATCTGCATGATTGTATGCACTGCTGCCACACGATTGGCTGATTAGATAATCTCATGGATGATTGTTGGTGCCAGACAGGCTGGTTTGAGTATTTCTGTAACTGTTGATCTCCTGGGATTTTCACACAGTCTCTAGAATTTACTCCGAATGGTGCCAAAAACATCCAGTGAGCGGCAGTTCTGTGGACAGAAATGTCCTGTTGATGAGAGAGGTCAACAGAGAATGGTCAGACTGGTTTGAACTGACAAAGTCTACGGTAACTCAGATAACATCTCTGTACAATTGTGGTGAGAAGAATATCATCTCAGAATGTTATTCTGAGATGTAGGTTGGTGCTGTTTTGGCAGCTCGAGGGGACCTACACAATATTAGGAAGGTGGTTTTAATGTTGTGGCCGTTCGGTGTATGTACATGCAATTTTTTAGTTTATTTTTTTTAACACATGTAAAATGTATTACAGTAGATATTGCTTCACAATTGCAAGGCAAAAGCACTATTTTATATTTATTGAATATTTAATTTATTAATACTTTTTTATTGTTTAAAATAATTTAAACAATTCAATAGATATCCTTCAGAATCAAACAGACATCACTTACTGCCTCTTCTCATTAAAACTGTTATAAAAAGGTACTTTTATTAAGAAAACTTCCCATATGACAAATTTAGGGTACAGTTCTGTGTGATGTGCAAGGCTGCACTTGCAGAAACTACTGAAACAGGCAATTATTATTAAAGCAACTTTGTAAATGTGGTTACTTTTATATAATGTATATATATATATATATATATATATAAAATGCAGAATAAAATATTTCAAAAGATAAACTTTGAAAATCAAAAGCTCACATAATAACACAAATGTCTCTTTCTGTTCCAGGCTATACACAAATATTTGAAACAGCCTTTCCTTTGTGGCTTTATGTCAGTTTGCTTCTCCCTGTACTGGACACCTTGTTTGATGGCAATTGTAATTTTGCATGATATTTTCTTCTCCCCTTATCTAAATTCTGAAAGGAAATGTGCAGTCTTTTGTAGTTATATTTTAAATTCAACCGCTTGCCAGCATGCTGAGTGTTCATTTTGGAACTGTGATGGCCAAATCAAGATAACAACATGTCTCTCCAGACAAAATGACCACAGCATGATGCTGCCAGCTGAAATTAATTCCGCATTTGACTCGAGGGGGGGATTCAGAGCCAGCATCTGCCGTACCTACTGTACAAGTCTTGAATATTTAGGGGGCCTTGTATCTTTACATGCTGTTCTCATTTCAGTCTCCCAGCATTTACTGATGAAAAAAGTGCATCAAACAAAATATTTCATTGGGATCCCTCTCTGTGCCATTAAGAAAATGGCAGTGCTTTAGTCGTACGAAAGGTATATTTGAGGGAACCATGCTCTAAGTCGGTCTTTGTACTCCAGAGGCAATTTTGGAGAGGTCAGAGTAAAATAATTGTGCCTTACCTATATGCAACCTGACGTCTGGGATTTTTAGGGGGCAAATTCAAAGTGCACTACTTTGATTGCATGTGTATTGTTGCTTTTTATCTTTCAATTTTAAAATCATGCCTGCTGCTCAGCATATAATACAATTAAAAAATACTTTTATTTAAAAACATTGCAAGAGATCTTTTTTTTTTTTCATCGTTTTTTACCAATACAGAATCAAATAGAAACAAAATCAAATATATACCATGTTTTGGTCCACCTGTTATTTAACCGCTTATAATAATAGCATTAATAATATAAATAACAGAAGATGCAAATCTTCTTTTACGATCAAATGGACCAACCAGATTCAACATCAGCTCGTGGGACCTTGGCTTTGTCAGTCATGTGGAAATATGCCAGTTTTTAGGTCAGGTCAATTTTCTGGCATTTCCATTATATAGAGACATTAATGTTTGGAATATTGCCAAAGAGATTCCACAGACTGATCAGCATCACGCTCAAGACACCTCACCATAATTTACAATATATTAAGAGACAGTTCATAAATATATCTAATACTACTAGATTAACAGTCTGAAGAATGGACAAAAGACAAATAAAATAAACGCATTATAAATTAAAAAAAGGAACACGTTTATTTTCTTTTATAATAACAAAATTGTATTATACAATAAATATATATTGTAATGTGTGTGTGTGTGTGTGTGTGTGTATATATATATATATATATATATATATATATATATATATATTTATGTAGTGATGGCATACATTTCTTAACTGGGCATTTTGTTATTTTTTAAAGACTTTTTATTTAATTATTACCCTTTTAACACTATGAAAAAACAGTTATACCATAAGCTAGGAAGATATGACTCACAGTTATGTCACGGCCACTTGACGTCTCTATTCAGTGAGCAGTGTTGTAAATAATTACACACAATTAGCACTTAATTAATGAGGCTGAAACAAAAAGACAGCTCCCCTGGTGCACTTTTTCAGCTTGAGGAAAACACAGCCTTACTGCTGTTGACAATATGCCATCTGTTTCCAAATCCGCAGTCCAAGACGAGCTCTGGTATCACCGTTCTGTGATAATATGACATGTTGAAACAGTAATCGCCCCCTTGGGCCGACATAATTACGACTCCATGTTAATCACCTAACAATTAGCAGCCATCAGTTCCAAGGGGCAATCAATGAATTAGATTCTCCCACATGTTCAGTGTTTGTTCTGCTCATTTTAAACCAGCCAGACTTTCAGACTGACACCTTCTGTACACAGAATAAGAAGTCATTTGCACTACCAATTATGATTACTAATATAATCCCTTGGTGAATTCAAACACTTTTCACACCTTTTGTGGTGTTGATTTTTATTTATTTTTTTCACCTCTTTCTTTTTGTCCAAAGTGTAGGCCTAATTTACGGACTACATTTCTTAATATTTGATTCCCCTCCATCATCATTTCCCTCATATTAGAACCATTTATTATGAATAATATTGTAAAATTTGATTTGAACAAAACTATAGAAGCAGGTGCAGCTCTGAGACTGATCTTCATCCCTATTGTGTTCCATTCGTTTTGATCAACAATTTTAAAAACAATCAAAATAAGAAAGCACATCATCGATCATTCTGCAATTACATCTCCTTAAGTGACATGCATCAACAGACATGGCTAACAATGCACATTCTAAACATAAAATGTGCAGATTCACGTCACTCGCTTTTGTTTTAACCGCCAATAAGAATCCTCGAGATTGCTCAGATGTGTGGTTTATTTCCCAAGAAACCTATAGCGTGTTAGACTTCAGAAAAAGGGGTAAAACTTGAAAAGAACCCCTTATTATTTCACATTAGGAGTCTTAATTCAATAGCAACCCGGATCGTCCCACCAACACCCTTTATTCCTATCATTATTCTTTATATTGCCACAGATGTTATTACTGTGCAGATGGCCACCTTCCCTTATTACTGCACTATATAGATGTGGCCACATGCTTGAATTTATGTGCGAGGTGGAATATTACACATCAGTTATACATGCCGGGTGACATATTGTAATGCATATGGGGGGGCAAACATGCACTGCTTTTTTCCCCTATTCAGCTGAATAATCAGTGGTGGTTTTGGGAGTCAGGTGTTGGTCCAAACCAGGGCAGGGGGCTAATTTAAATGTCAGCCTCAACATCACCAAAAAATACCTATGGCAATCACTGAAAGGTTAAAAAGGTTTTCTGTCTTGTTCTTAATTTGCTGAAATTGCAAAATCAATACCTGCAGTTGTAGTCACAGCTTCTTGTTTTACTGCTTGAAGATAAAGTCTACAGGAAGGCAATCTTCACTTCCAATTTGCAATGTACAGCATCAAGGTGCCTCTTATCAGTGCTTTTAAAAAGCAGCTGTCCAACCTAACCACTGTGTTTCCTGCACTGAAGTCTCTCTGTGATGCAGGCGCTTAAAAACACCTTGAGTCTGTATCGATATAGGGAATACTGTTGTCCTTATTAGTAAATATACAAATGCAAAAATAAACCTAAAATTAATTTGAGTGAAAATGTAGAGTAAATGCAGTACAGGCATTTACCAATCATATTTTTTCCAAGTATTTCAAAGGAATCATGACGTTGTCGTGCAGATTTTTATAAATCTCTGTTCTTCTTATAGAGTACATCACAAACAGCTGTTCATCAGCTATGGGGAAACCAAGGATAAAGGGCACAGCCTTAACTCATCCCAGTATGGTTCACTGGAGATATATGTGTGTGTGTGTGTGTGTGTGTGTGTGTGTGTGTGTGTGTGTGTGTGTGTGTGTGTGTGTGTGTGTGTGTGTGTGTGTGTGAGAGAGAGAGAGAGAGAGAGAGAGAGAGAGAGAGAGAGAGAGAGAGAGAGAACGTGTGAGCATGTATTTATCACTTTGTGGGGATCAAATATCCCCATAAGGATAGTAAAACCCAAAATTTTTGACATTGTGGGTACAAGTTGTCGGTCCCCATGAGGAAAACAGTTTATAAATCACACTAAATTATGTTTTTTGAAAATGTAAAAAAAGTTTTCTGTGAGTGTTAGATGTAGGGTCAGGGTTAGGGGATAGAATCTATAGTTTGTACAGTACAAAAACCATTATGTCTATGGAAAGTCCCCATAAAACATGGAAACTCAATGCGTGTGCATGTGTGTGTGTGTGGTCGTATTTGTCTGCATATAAAACACAAATTTCACCGTAAGAACACATATGTTTTCGCTTCAAAACCAAAACCAAGTCCTTTGGAGAACAAGCCAGCATTAATTTGTTTGATTCTTCTAAAGCCTTCCTACCCTGTCAGTCATTTAGTGTAAGTGTTTTAGCATTATGCAAATTAAGCTTTGGAAAGTGTATGTTCATTTAGCTTGTTTTTAAGGCTCTTTCAGATCTTTTGTCTCAGTGTGGTCAGCATTAATCTATCTTAAAACCTCTTTTTAATCTCTCTTTCATTAGTGAGGATAACCGCAGAATGCCACCTTCATGGCTTTTCACTTTCTGATTGTGAGTTGATCAAACAAAAAATGCCAGTGTATATCCATATATTAATAGCCTTAGACAGCAATCGGAGCACTCTAGGGTCTATTATATTTTATTGCAGAAATAATTTAACATGTTCAAGAATAGATTAAAGAAACTTTAATCTGATATTAAGAACATTATATCCTAAAGTTTAGGGTCAGAGCTAGTACTGACAGGAAGAAATCCACAGAAATTAGAAATGGATTTGATTAGGGAAAACTGTGGATTTAAAAAAATAAGTTTGAAAAATAAAAATGCTATTATTAATATGCAAGCTACAATGGAAATACAGTAATTATTTTGTGGCGTCCTAATTTCTTTAGAATTATTTTACCCAAAAAATATTTACCAGGAAAATAAACATCGTAAGAAATGTTATTGTGAGTAATTTAGTTTTGTTGAGTTTACATTCATGATAAAAAAAAATAAAAAAAAAAACATTTATAATTTTAAAATCACAAATGCTCTTTATTATGATAAAAATATTTTCAATAGTCATATTTGTCACTTTTATGATCTAAATAGATCAATGTAAAAGAACGCTTTGATTACAATTTCCCATTTAAAAGAAAAAGGTATACACAATAGTTAATTTCTTGCCCCACTCGTCAAATTTAAATGCTTGGGGAAACACTGCCATCTACTGGTTGGATAAAAATGTATCAGAGGTTTACGCATTCAAAATGCATAGGAAAACATGCAAATAGCCTCCATGTTAAGTAACAGATCTCCTCAGGATGTGTGCAACACGTATTCTATTCACATTTCATTCTTTAAACAGCTCAGTACAGGACTTATTGCATGACATAGTGGAAACAATGACATTTTTATGCCTGTAAAGAGGCATCAAATACACTGAGACCCAAACACCCATAATAAGTGCTTTCAAACCCAAACACATCAGGCGAGCAAAGTTCAAAATTAGCAGTGATGTGAAAAGATGCTGATTAATTGTCACATCCAGGCAATGGGCTCCACAATCCTTATTGATTTTCAAAGCTGGCTTCAAAAGCCACAATACTGGTGGAAGTCCAAACAAATGCGCATCACTGGCCACATCATATGGAAGCAGTTTTCAAATGAAGGGTGTAGTAATACTCTAAGAATAATCAAAGGATTACTGCAAAAATGAGCAGTTAACTGTAAAAATACAGCCTCTACACCAACAGCGTGATTATACTTAAGCCCTGTAGTTAGGTGTTTTGAATTTCCATATTCACACACACGATCCGAGACAAAGGTAAAGGAAGAGAGGAGGGTGACAGCATGGAGGTAGTAGCCAAAATGTCTGCCGCACCTTTTAATAAAGCGTATGAAAGGAGCTAAAGGAAACCCACACCCTGTTTTCATTAGCCTCATGTCAACCACAGAGAGAGAGAGAGAGAGAGAGAGAGAGAGAGAGAGAGAGAGAGAGAGAGAGAGAGAGAGAGAGAGAGAGAGAGAGAGAGAGAGAGAGAGAGAGAGAGATGCATTTTCTTTCCTTTTTACCTATATGCCTCATATTACCGCATGCAGCTGGAAACCAAAGCCTTTTTATGTTTTTTTTCTTTCCTTCAGAAAAAAGGGTATGATTTAAAAAGGTTTTAAAAGCTTGCAAAAAGCATTTGGAATTTACCACTGATTCAGACCAAAAAAAAATTAAATACTATTGTGCATAGAAATGCTGTGGATACCATTTTCAGGCTTAAAAATATGTTCAATAATAAGCAATAATTTAGTTAACATTACAAATATAAAAATACTGTATTTTAAATATTTGCTAAATGTTAAATATTTGTTTTTAATGATCATAAATAAAAGGCGATTAAAGTTAGCATAAAACCTCAATAGAATCTCATCTGATCAAGTTTGAACAACATATTTCACCTTCCTGGACTTTAATTTACATTTATGCTGTGTATTCTTATCCCATCTGTTTTCACTTAACATATTTGCAAATTGTCTCCAAATATGACTAAACAAAGATATTTTCTGAAATGTGGTTCATGTGAAAACAAAACCAGATATTTCTATGAAAAAAGGTGGAACCGAATAAAATGTACACATTTAAATAATATATAAAATTTGTTTGGTATGTGTGCGTGTGTATATAAATATGGAAATGTAAGGATTGTGTCACTCACCTACCCTGAATGGCTGTTTATATTTTTAGTTCAGGTAGTTTTTTTTTTTTTAATTACCACTTTTAAAGTAAACACACGGTGACCATGTAAACAATTGTGCTTTCTTGTAAATATTGATTTCTGTACAGTTACAGTATCACTACAATTTATATATAAAAAAGCCTTTTTTTTTCTCACCAAAAAAAAAACAAACAAAAAAAAACACATTACAAATTGCAATTGAGTACATTCCTAGCATGTACCCTCATCAGTATGCAAACAGAAACAGGGGAGTAGAGATGAAGAGAATCAGAGCACAGGAAATGTGCATGTCGATCGAGCCGCTGCGAGTAGCTGACTGACATTGTGTTTGTTAAAGCCCTGTGAGCGGCTAGAGCAAGCCAGGCTTATTACCATGTAGCATCCACACCAAGACTCAGCTTGGGCAAGTGCGCTCTAACAGGCACAAGACCTCTCAGCCGAACATAGCGGCTTATTCACATCACTGCCCCAAACGAGCATCAGCAAACCAATGATGCCTCTGCCAGCAAATTACATTCCTTAATGATTGTTTGACTGTGATTGTCACACACATCACTCTATGCTCATGCAAATGCACATTCCTGTCTGGCCAATGGCAGATGAAGTAATCCTGCCCCACACGTGATTAAATATGATGGATCTCCCTGCTTGATTACAAAAAAAAGAAAAGACTGCCCACCGTAAATCTATTCGCCCTAAACGTCAGCCGGCATGACACACTAACACTTATAAAAGAAGGAGAATTAACACAAGAAGAAATGCTCACCCCCTGTATATTACAATGGGCAGTCCGTACCCCCTGAGAGCTGAACGATAGGCTAGAACAATACATCCCTCATCAGGAAAAGCAAAGAATTACAACCCTGTGGAATTACTAAAGCACTCCTCTCAAACTCTGACACAGCAGAAACCAAATACTGTGAAAGGATACCAACCACAATTTAACTAAAACCACTCACACTGCAAGCGACAACAGATGCGACATAAGAAAACAATAACAGGACACGGGTTCATGCAATATTTTGTAATTCACTGATTGAAATATGACAGAGAGATGACATATATTAAAAAATATTTACCAGAGTGTTTCCGTCCTCTGAACCGCCCTATTCACGGTGTGTATGAGTGTGAGCGAGTGTGTGTGTGTGTGTCTAGGTTTGAGCAATTCTCTTCTTGGACCGGGGGAAAAGCAGGCAGGGGATAAGACAGTCAGTGTGGTGTGTGTATGCAGCCATGGCCCCGAGACGCATGACCCACCGTGATGTTCAGGAGCCAGTCAGTGACCTCCCGACTCTCTGTGATTAATTCTGTCAGCCCTTCATTCAGCTGGCCTACAAAAAACACTAAAATTTGCACAAACATACACTAAAAGATCAAACAAACCAGCTACACACAAACTTATTCTACAAAAACCTCTACTACTCTCTTTCACAAACACACATTCATTTGCACACACTCACATAGATTTGCTATACTTATGAGTGACATGCCTTATCTCCACGTAAAAATATTTTAAAAAACAGCATTTTTGATTATTATTTCAAATGCAGTAATAATTATAGGCAGTGTGCAAGCATATCAGTACTTTGAATAATTCATCTGTTGTTCTGCTATAGAGAATGAACTGTTGATTAAAAAATAAAAAGAGCTCATGGACATTATGCGTAAACTACCCATGCGCACACACAAACACACACACACACACACACACACACACGAGTACATATAAAGTGAATGCGTATACATATTTTGGAGACAGAACCAAAGAAATGGACAAAATAGAAATTGAAAAATCTAAGTAAAACAAAGAAGGTAAAAAGATCAGCAACATGCTCTATCAGCTGGTCAAAATGGAGGTTTGCAGAAGGAGGTGAGGGAAGTCGTAACCACAGCCATCACAAATATTCTCTCTCCCTCTCTTTCAGTTTCCTTCCTTCCTTTCATCTCTCTCTCTCTCTCTCTCTCTCCCTCTCTCTCACCAGAGACTCTTCTCCATCTGTACCTCTGTGGCACAGCAATTCTCATTTTCTGACAGAGTGAATTACTATTCATCCACTTTCTTTTCTGATTATGTGCCGGACAGCGAAATTTGGGGGCTGAGAATGCTAATTTTTTCCTCTCCCGTCTGACACCATGACAGCAGTCTCTGCCATCACAAGGGCAAAGTGGGGAGAGGAGCAATCTAGCATCCAGGGATATGAATTTCTGATCAGCGGCAGGTCGGCGGCTCCTACTGCAGGCTTACAGTAATCCCATTGGACAGCCAGCTCTGATGAAGACAGGGAGAGGGCCTCCACAATTGAGGTGGCTTACAGTCGCAAGAATCTGACTGTAATTTAAAGTCAACACATAAGGAAGACCAACAAGCAGTGATTTTAAAGGGATAGTTCACCCAAAAAATTAAAAGAATCTGTCATGCTTTCCTCATTCCCATGTTGCGCCAAACCTGTATGACTTACTTGCTACTGTGGAACACGAAGGAGATTTTAGGCAATATGTTAGTCTCAGTTACCATCCAATGAAAGTGAATGATGACTAAGGTTATCATTCAGCTTAACAATTCTTTTTTATGTAAGAAAGCAAGTCATATGGGTTTGAAACAACATGAGAGTGAGGAAATGACAGAATTCTCATTTTTGGTAGAACTAACCATTTTATCGCTGGGGAAGTTATGCAGAATTAACAAACTTGAGGTGTTGCCTCCGCAAATAATTTTGCCTTTTCACCACTTTTGTTGTTTATATTACCTCTTGGCCAAACTTGTCTGGTTAACACGCTGTTTCACAAACATTTTAATGTGCTCCTTCGGGCCGGCACAGATTAATGAACCTCGATTGGGTTCCTTTCATCACTGGTATTCATTCATGTGTGATAAATCAGTAAAGAGGGGCAGGTTGTGTGGATAATACTACAATTCAAATCTTTTAATCATTTTGGGTCAGTATATTTATGCATACATTTTGGCAATTTTCTTTCAGTTTATTTCAGGGTTGAAATCCAGTCCACTCTGGGAAGAGGCTCTATAGTCCTGGGACTCATGGAGCAAACACTAGCGTAACAAAGTTGACCAAGAGTATCAGCGGCTGTTAGCCCGAGACAGACAGAGCACATTCTTATAAAGGTCATGAATCTTGGTTGTGTGGACACATGACCAAACAAACATTGTAAATGTTATTGTATAATATGACCTGTGTGATGTAAGGTGTGCTCAATCTGCCTTAGCGGACATAAGTGTCTTGTAGCCAAAAGTGACTAGAAAAAATACTGAATATTGTGATGTACAATGAAAATGCTCTAAAAAGATAGAAACGTCCAATGAACTTGATACAACTGATAAAAAGATTTGATCAAGTCAAAAAAGCATAAAAAAATGTGGCAAAGTCATCATTTTAATTACATTAAGGCAATGTGAGTTGCACTGTTTTTAGCTTTATGTAATTGAAAATATAACAGGATGTAAAAATATTTTAAATCATCAGCATTTAGGGACACTACAAAGCACTTATGTTCTCACACATCGGGCGCCTTGCAGGATCAAGATGACAGTGGTCCAGTAGATAGTGACAGCAAGCTTTATGATGTAGGTTGTGACATCTCAAACATTTTTGCAGCACTAATGAAAATCTCAACTGACATTGGACGGTCTCACAGAAATAAGTTGTGCTGTCACATCTATGGAGGTGAAACATTCCACCCTGATCACAAGAATGGATGATGATGAAAAATGGGTTGAGTTTCTGAAGGTGGCCAAAAGAGAGCTAAAGGCTAACCTGCCTGCTTCCAAGGCTGATGTAGAGTGGGTGTGGGAAAAACTAGAGGATATGGAAAATCGGTGCATACATAATAAAGTTATTTTCTTTGGAATCCTGAAGGGAAAGGAAGATCAAGATATAGTGCATTTTTTGGAGGGGCTTTTTCCAAATTTGATCGACACAGCGGGCCACTGGCTCGAGACAGAGCGCATGTACAGAGCTCTTGTCAGCTTCCTAGGGTGGGTGACAGACCCCAATCTATCCTACCAAGATTCTTGCCATTGGCTGACAGAGACTTTGTTCTACGAGCAACGAGGAATAGAGGCAAGTTGTGCTGGGTGGACCACAACATCATGGTTTTTCTGGACTTTGCTAGAGCAACACAAGAGAAGCGAGAAGGATTTAAAAGTGTCAAAAATTACTGCACTAACAGAAGTTAAGCTTCACCCTACTTTATCCTGCCAAGCTGAGAATTGATGCCAAGGAGGGATGCAATCAACAATACAGACTACACATTGTGCATTTTACTGATGCAGCCTTATAGGGTTTGTTGTTCTGTTGTCTGCCCACTAGCTCCTACCTGACTCTCTCTTTTTTTTTTTTTCCCCTCCCTCTGTTGACTTGCTGTTGAGCTCACTCATTCACTTTGTGGGTTCGATGATATTATTTACTGGGACCTATTTAATTTTATCTATATTTATTATTATTATTATTCAACACATTTATGTACAGTTTAATGGCATAGTTTATGTTACGGGGAGGACAAAAATATATATATTAGGGCTGCGCGATTTGGGAAAAAAGTCATATTGCGATTATTGAGGTTAATACTGCGATATGCGATTGTGATATAATAAACAAATGGTATCATGAGTCAACTTGCTTGGTTATCAAGAAAAATGCACAAATAGATTACTGATAATGCTGAAATGTGTATTTTTCAACTCAAACATACAAAGTAGCAACAACAACTAAATGCACAGTGTTTTCAAATTAAAATATTTTTACAAAATTAAATAATGTCTTTGCATTACTGCAAACTTGTTATTTTCTCCAATATTACACCTAAATAAAATATAACAATAAATAAGAACATACATATTTTCCCGAAAAATAAGATTGTCCAAACAAACAGGGACATTTAAGCAGGATGTAACATGTACTATGTATAAACTCTTTTGATAAGGAAACTGGATATAAAAGTATGGTTCACTCAATGAAACCACTAAAACTGTTGTTGTTGTATATATATATATATATATATATATATATATATATATATATATATATACATACACACACATACACACACATATATATACACACACACGCACACATTTTATTGTTGTTGTAATTTTAATGTTATTTTTCACATAAGATTGATCTTATGATGATCTCTCCAATGATGCAACACGTTGCAAGTTGCAGACAGCGGGGGAGAGAGACGAGCGTCTCCGTGTTAGTGTGCGCATCAGCCAGCAGAACTTTAAATCTCTCACGGTCTCGACTCTCACTCAGATTGGGTCTCTTCCGCCACTGGTTGAAGCGGCTCTGACCGCACCAAGAATGACAGTTTTGGAGTTTGTGTTTATTTACATGGCACGCTCCCATATTATATGAATTTTAATTAAGGATAAAATAAAGATATATCGCAAAGCTGTGATCTGTGTTTCTATCAGACACTCGAGCTGCAGACAGCGGGGGTGAGAGACGAACATCTCCATGTTAAGAGTGCACATCAGCCGGCGAAACTTTAAATCTCTCCCGGTTACGACTCCCGCACGCGACTGGTTGAAGCAGCTCTGACCACACAGAGAATGACAGTTTTGGAGTTTGAACTTATTTACATGTCACACTCCCGTATTATATTAACTTTAATTATTCATGAAATAAAGACATATTGCAAAGCAGTGATCTGTGTTTCTGTGTTATTTTTTCTGGCCACCAGTTCAGTGTTGGTCTGCTCGGCATCCATCTTCACCTGATTTCCACGCTGAACACTGGAAACTCACATGACATAACCGCACGTGCCACTCCCTAAACTGAGACTGACTGGTCATCTTTTTATTAGCGGTGTAGAAAATGGGCAAACAGCTCTCAGAGAGAATGGGCTGTCACGTCCACACATGCACTTATTTATTCGACCTTGAGCTTTGGAAAGGCGCTATATAAATAAAACTTCTTCTTCTTCTTCTTCTTCTTCTATTTAATAAAATCGCAGCATTTGCCATCATATAGTATACATGCGATATGATTAATCGTGCAGCACAAATATATATAGATTTAAAAATCCCCAGACTTGAGCAATCTGGTAGCAACAGTGTCACAGAAAATGATGGTGATGGACACCAGTTGGGACTATTATGCGCAAGCTTGAAGTACATTTTTGGGTTATTAAGGATTATATGGTTACATTAATGTTAGATAGTGGTCTAATTTAGCCTTGGGTACACAATTTTTCTTTGCATGTCAATATGTCACACTTTAATATAGGTAAAAATTCCACAAGGAATTTTATTGGGCTGGGGCACCCTATAAAATGAAGGAAGATGGTATCTTTTCTTAAGAGTAAAACATTTGATAAAGTGTTGCTTCATGAAATGCACAGGAAGCTGAAAAACTTCACAGGGCATGGAGTTGGCATGTGATTTATAGTGCTGGTTCGGGTAAGAGCAGGGGAATCATCACCTTGATAATTAAGCATTTACAATTTAAATATCTCAAACATATAATTTAGAGTCATTGTTGTTTTGGCTGAAATACAGGGGCAAATATGTATGCATCCAATGCTGATGATCAGAACTTTTTTATAGTTCTTGTGGTAAAGTCACTGCCACTGACTGCTCAATTGGGAATATTTTAGTTTCAGATCATGCTTTGATGCGTTTAGAGATGTCGCCTCATATAGATGTTTATGTAGAAACCAATTGGTCCTCAGTGTCCAGTGTGGGCATGGCATGGGAGGTGCTTAAGGCAGTTCTTAGGGGTGGATCATACAATAAGCCTCGTTAAAAAGATCAAAGCACATACATTCATAGAACTAGAAAAAAGTACCAAAAGTGCTAAAACAGAGCTGAAACACCAAATGTCATCCAATGGTCTTAGAGAGTTGACTCAGCTAAAGTATAGGAACAATAATATTTTGTCACAGAAGGTAGAGTTTTGGTTATTCAGGGCAAGACATATTTTGAGTCAGGGGTCAAAGTAGGGAAACCTCTTGCTATATACATAAAGCAGTATCTGGCAAGATACTTGTCTTCTGGAGGAAATATATTTACTTCTTCTACAGATTTTAATAAACCCTTTAAAGAATTCTATTTCAATCTTTATAGCTCCACATCTATGTCTACTGATAAGGATATAAGCAACTTCGTAGAGCCATTAGAATTCCCTAAATTGATGAGTGATCAAAAAGACTTTCTTTACTTAGATATTCCATTACTTTGGAGGAGCTTGTAGAGGTAATTTTGCAGCACATACTGTACGTGCTCAAGCTCACACCCCCCTCAGGAGGCCCCGAGTGCGGGAGTCAATGTGGTTGGAGAAATGAGGGAAATTCATAGAGAAATGTTGAACATGTTGGCAATGCTGACAAAGGTTGTTGCTGACTTGGAGGATCTTGCTGTAATATGTAGATCGATCACTGCCATGGAGACGAGTGAGGGATGTTGACAAACAGATTGATTATCTGGAGAGGGAATTATCTGCTAATCTACTAGTGATCACTGTGGATTTGGAGCATGTCTGGGAGAAGTTGGAGGACATGGAGAACCGTAACCAGAATACGTCCATATTGTTGGAAGTTCTGAGGCCGAAGAGGGCAAGGACATGGTGAATTTTCTGGATGGGCTCTTTCCAATTCTGCTTGACATAACAAGCCAAAAGCTGTAAATCGAGCAAGCTCACAGGGTTCCGGCACGGCATTCCACTGAGGGAGACATGCCCCAATCAATTCTGGCCAAATTTCTGAGATCATCAGATAAAGATCTTGTGTTACAAGGAAGGCTTCCTTGGAAGAACCACAGCATTTTCTTGAACCCAGAATTTGCAAATTCGAAAAGAGAGAAACATGACCGATTAAAAGCAAAGCAAGAAACTCTTACATCAACGGAAGTTCGCTTTTCTACTGACATTCTCTGCGAAATTGAGAATAGATTCTTAGGATGGCTGTAAAACATTAATATGTCCCCAGCAAGCGATGTCCTTAATAAAGTCAAAGGAGTATGTTATTTTGTGGTACTCACAATGCAGTAGAGTGGACCAACTCATTGAACATTCACTTGACTGTCTGAGGAAACTGAGCACCTTTTTTGTTTCTTTTTGAGCTGGTTCCACCTAGAGGCTGGAGTTTGTTTTGTGAAGTAACACACCTTCAGGACAGTTTTGTAGGTGAATCTTCACATTCTTTGTGCTTATGTCCTCCTATTGGCTGGAGTTTGTTTTAGAGATTATCTTTTGTTGTGTAATTCTGTCACAAAATTTGTTTAGGTGCACCGGACTTGAGCAATCTGATGGAAAAGTTGTCGCAGGGGCTCTCATAGGTATACATGGACTGTTTGAGTTTAGAGGGTTGGATGCCATTTGGCACAGGGTTAATGCACACACTTTTCTTTGTTTGGTTCGGGGGGAAGTTTAGAGAATCAGAATCAGCTTTATTGCCAGGTATGTGTACACATACAAGGAATTTGACTCATATTGTACATAGCTCACGATGTGCTTACTCATACAAAAATACTATAACACAATAATAAAATAAAATCAGACACAGGCTACAGTGTAGACAACACAAATATACACACTATGAACAAAAACAATATAGACATTCACAAACAGTGCAGTGATCAGAGTGCAAAGGATGCAGGAGTAAAATTATTATTATCATTATTATGTACATGTCAGAGGTGGATGTGATATACAGGTACACATACATGCATACATGTATACAGTGCGATGAAGCATAGTGCAAAGGATGCTGGAATAAATAGTATATGTAATTTTGTACAGGAGTTGTGACTTGAGGTAGGTGGATGGGTATACAGTATATACAATATGACAATATAACAATATGAACAGTATGAACAGCTCTGAAATAGAGAATGATGAATAAATAATAAGTAGTAACCAGTAAATAGGTGGCTGATTAGAGACAGAGTTACTGGGTTATTGCACAGGAATTGTTCCTGACACTGTGAGTCAGAAATCAGCTGTTCATCAGAGTGATGGTTTGTGGGAAGAAACTGTTTCTGTGTCTTGGTTTTGGTGTACATTGCTCTGTAGCACCTACCAGAGGGGAGAAGCTGGAACAGGTTGTGTCCGGGGTGAGATGGATCTGCAGTGATGTTTCCTGCCCATTTCCTGACTCTGGAGATGTATAAGTCCTGACTGGAGGACAGGTTGGCACCAGTGATATTTTCTGCAGTCCTGACTGTCCGTTATAGTCTGCTCCTGTCCTTTTTGGTGGCAGATCCAAACCAGACAGTGATGGAGGTGCAGAGAACCGACTGGATGATGGCTGTGTAAAAGTGGATCAGCAGCTCCTTAGGTAGGTTGAGCTTCCTAAGCTGGTGCAGGAAGTACATCCTCTGATGGGCCTTCTTGATGATGGTGTCAGTGTTGGGCTCCCACTTCAGGTCCTGAGATATAGTGGAACCCAGAAATCTGAAGGATTCCACAGCAGACACAGGGCTGTTGAGTATGGTGATGGGGGGCAGAGTGGGGGGGGCTCCTCCTGAAATCCACAGTCATCTCCACATTTTCATGTTAAACTCCAGGTTGTTCTGACCGCACCAGAGAGCCAGCTGATCAACCTCCCGTCTGTAGGCCGACACATCACCGTCCCAGATGAGGCAGATGACCGTTGTGTCATCAGCGAACTTCAGGAGTTTGACAGAGTTTGACATCAAGAGTTTGATTGTTGCTCTAATGTTGGAATGTGGTCTATATAATTTTGTTTTTGACCCACAATCTATTTTTTCTATTAGGTCAAAATGTTAATGAGTGGATTGTCTCTTTCCACGTGGAATGTGAATGAGTTGGGGCACCCCATAAAAACAATGAAGGATTTTTCTCTTCTAAACCATAATAAATATGATAGTGTTTCTTCAAGAAACGCATCTTTCCCCGTATGAAGCTGAAAAATTTGGGAAGATAAAGAGTGGACATATTTTCTTTAGTGCAGGCCCAAGTAAGAGCAGGGGAGTCATTACACTGATAAGTAAGCATCTACAATTCAAATGTCTCAAACAGATAAAAGATAAATTAGGAAGAGTCATTATTGTTTTATCAGAAATGCACACCTAACATTGATGATCAGGGCTTTTTTATAGATTTTGAAGGGATGTTGCAAGCAGCTGGCACCCCTCATAATATAATATTGGGAGGAGACTTTAAACTTTTGGTGGACTCAGTCCTTGATCATAGTGTAGCAAAAGTGTGTAAGCCCCCTAGAGCAACATTGATGCTTCACGGGATGTGTAAAAATCTTGGTCTTACAGATATCTGGTAGGGACTATACTTTTTTTCACCAGTCAATAAGATTTATTGTAGAATAGATTTTATATGAACGCTCTGGTGAGTTTAGGTGTTGACACATATGGAGAAAATTATATCATATAGTTGGTGCTTTATAGTATCCCTTTTGCAAAATCCTGAATTCCAACAAATGTTAAAGGTTGAAATCAATGTGTATTTGGAGACCAACTAGTCCTCAGTATCCTCTGTGGGCGAGGCTTGGGAGGCACTTAAGGTGGTTCTTAGGAGGCGACCCAGTACCGGGCCATGGAAGAGTTGTTACCGTGTCGCGAGAACAATCTGGGAAAATGTTTGTGCAGCACTGACCTTTGCCCACTGAAATTTACATAAAAGGACAGATTTCAGAAAACATCAGTTCCACTCTCCCTATAGATGAAGTTACTGCAGACACGTCACTAGGATTGGAAGACAGGGGGGGCTTAGCCCCCAGGGTATTTGAAACTTGCGTTTGCAAAATCTTTGCACTCACATCTAGAGCTACACTTATGTCAACAACCAGTCAAGAAACCAAGATGTTAACAAGTAAAACAGAGGCCAGACAGCTAATAAGTTGGTAAGTTAAACAAATATGACAAATAGCAGTACAAGAAAAATTAAAAAAAATAGGCATCACTGCATACTTTATCATGTAAGCTATTTTAAGTGGCTACTGTCTAAATACAATAACCTGATGGCGGAAGGAATACAAGATTTGGAGTAGTGATTACTGTATAAATGTACTGTATGTAGGATTGCTTTCATTTTAGTTTCACATGTGTATCTGTGGGCATTTGCTCATCTTTAGCATACATTTAGGTAACATCTATGTATTTATTTAATTGATCACAGCCACTGAATGCATAAAGTTAAATTGGTATAGTTAGCATATATAAAAAATATAATTAAATAATTTAGTTTAGGCTATGCATAGTGCCTAGACCTGCCAACAAATGCTTACTGTAAGAAGAAAACAAAACAATCTTTAGACCTATAGACCATTATTGACCTCAATCACACCGGCTCCCTCAGAATCTACTGGCCTGCCAATCTCCTGCGGCTGCTTCTCTTTCTCTCTACTAAAATATCTTCGAATATCCATCAATGGTAATAGCATTAACAGGGACCCTATGACATTTAGTTTTCAGTGACAACAACATTCTATGGGGATTGATATTGTTTTATATGGCTATTATAGAGATAGGTTATATTATTGGCAAAGAATAAAGAGTTGTGATTAGCTTGCCAAGTTAACTTGTATTTGCTTGTTCACTCTAGCTAGATTACAGTTTTACATAGCAAACCAAAATATCCCCTTTCCTTTACCTCAAGAAAACGTAGCTAAAGGTAAGCAGGTAATTAAAAACAACTTTTCACTCTGTATCATGACACTTACCAATCTTCCTTTCACCATTAGTGTGTGTATCGGTGTGTGTGGGCGGGAGGGTGCATAGCGAGTTCAACTTCAGACCAAACTAGAGTAACGACGAGACGAGATGAATCCTCCAGTTACTTGCCGCGCTCCGGTCTGCAACGCTTTGAAAGCTGCCACAGTTGACACCAATGCAACGAGACGGTGCGGTGCATCATCTTGATAGCACAACGACTCTTTGTACTTCTGTCCGACTTTTCTGCTATTTTTTGTAGCTGGATATATATCATTTGTTGCGTCTAATTCTAAATATGAATGAGGATACGGTTATTGATAAATCGAATTGTTATTGTTGTTCTTATTACCATTTAGGGGGGCTTAGGAACATTTTGGGGTAGCTTCAGCCCCCCTAAAAAAGGCCTAACGACGTCCCTGAGTTACTGTTTACAAACAAATGCTCTGCCTTGCCCTTTCCTGGTTCTTTTGGTTGCCCAGAAAAGAACTGCTATCTATGGGCGCTTTGCTCAAATTGCACTGAAACTGCCCAAAAAATGCTGTTTTTGGGGTTGAAGCACCCCATTTTCCACAGATTATTGGAGATTATGACTTCTTTAAATTTCCACCAGATCATTGCATCAGGTAAAACACAGGATTTTACATATATTATGATGTCATGGTTCAAAGTTTTTATAACTGTGACCTTAATTACCTACCGTTTGTAAGCTGTTAGTGTCTTAATGACCGTTCCACATGTGCATGTTCGTTAATTGTTTATGGTTCACTGAACAAGCATGGAAAATATTGTTTAAACCCTTTACAATGAAGATCTGAAAAGTTATTTGGATTTTAACAAAATAATCTTTAAAATATAGTGTTTTCTTTTTTGCTGAGTTTATAATACATATAGATCAAGTGGGTTGTTGTTTATATATAAACTTGCAGGGATGGGAACCATGTTATTGTGTTTTCAGTCTAGGGACAGATGAGAACCCTTTATAAAATATATTATTGGCTCAGTTACCAAAACTGAGCCACTAAATCTTGTTCATAACCTTAAAATCTATGTTGGTTTTAGAAAAATTACTTCAGGCTTGAATTTTTGCATAATTTGCCAAATTTTTTAAAAGTGATGTGCAATCAATTAAATAAAATCTGGTGATCTTTAATATTTCATTCAACTTAAGCAATTTTTTTATATATATAAATAACTTAATGACCAACATAAAGAGCTCTATCCAAATGCCTCAGAATAAAGTATTAAATAACTTTATTGTAGCACTATTTAACTAAATCAAAATTATGCCCTATGATGTCCATATTGTTAAACCCTTTTAAATGGCATTAACAAAATGAGGTTGATCTGAGGAACATTTATTATTATCAGCAGAGAAAATTTATATTAATTTATCATAACTAAAACCACACCATCTACTCTAACCCTCAACTACAGAATACAAGCTGACCCCCAGAGTAAAAACACAAAACATGACAGCTTATTGTTCCACCAAAACGGAGAACTGGTCTCTTTGCCATAAAACTGCTTTTGTGGGAATTTTAATGATGGTGAAGTCATCCAAAGAGAATGAATAATGAATGAAGCATTTGATTTTGGAGGCAAAGTATGGGCTCCTGTAGAATAAAGGGCATTGTGGAAAGTGTGGTAGTTGAAAAGCATGAATACCCGTGCAGGGGCAGAGGGGGCAGTGGAATCAGAAGAACACAAGTACAGTGAGAACACGAGAAGCTCTGAATAATAACAGGGCTTTTATTCCAACTTCATGATAGCAGTGTTCCGGAACACAAAATAAAAACCATTATTTCAATATTTTTTACACACATTTGATCCAAATAGGGTGACATGTTTATATATTTATGTATTTTTTTGATGCACTGCAAAGTGGTGGTTTTGATGGAACTCATCAGCGGGAACAATGATGTCACTCCAATAATAATTCCTTAAATTTATATAGTGCTTTTCTAGGCACTCAAAGTGCTTTACATAGTATAGTGGGAATCTCCTCAATCACCACCAGTGTGCAGCATCCAACTGGATGATACAATGGCAGCCATAAAGCACCAGTACGCTCACCACACACCAGCTATTGGTGGAGAGGAGAGAGTAGAGTTATAGAGCCAATTAATGGATGGGAATTATTAGGAGGCTATGATTGAGAAGGGCCAATGGGGGGAATTTGCCAGGACACCAGGGTTACACCCCTACTCTTTACAAGGATTTTTTTGTAACAACCACAGAGAGTAAGGACCTAAGTTTAGCATCTCATCTGAAAGACAGTGCCTTTTAAGTATAGTGTCCACATCACTATACTGGGGCATTAGGACCCCTCCAGACCACAGGGTGAGCTCCCCCTGCTGGCCTCCCTAATACCACTGCCAGCAGTAACCTTAGTTTTCCCCAGGAGGTCTCCCATTCAAGTACTGGCCAGGCTCAACCCTGCTTAGCTATAGTGGGTAACCAGGCAAGAGCTGCAGGGTGAATGCTGCCCAATCTGATCCTACAATCCTCCCTACAGCTCATGCATGCCTCTCCTCATAACCGCAGGAGCAGGTGATTTACAATATGGAAAAGAATTGTTCTGGATCTTCACGATGCCTCTTGCAGGGGGAAACCAATATTGAAGGAGGTTAAAGAAATTAGATTAAGGACCAGGCCCCATGCTGCACTGCCATAAGACTGGACCCAGGGATAGGATAGGGACTGATGAAAGTGAGGCCACTGATCAGAGTTCTGAAATGAACACTTGTTCAAAAAAGGGTCTGATGGAAAAAATAGAAAGAGAGAGAGAGAGAGAGATGACAACATCTGTGGGGTAATGAAAGCGCATTGTGGTGTGCTAGATAGTATGGAGGCAACTAATCAGATCTCAGAGGGTAGAAGGGTGCTAGTGTCATTTGCTGGGTTCTTCCTGCTATTGTCGTGCTGGACCAGCCTTCAGTATGAGGCCTTCACTCGACGATGAGTGTCTCACACATGAGGGGTTATGGGAAGTTCATATGAACGAATTATGTCAATTTCCAAGGTGTGTCATAAGACAGCAACACAACCAGTGTTTTCAATTTACAGCTCAGGCCAAGATAACGTACATCTGTGAAAGAAAGACGAGAAAATAGACCCCAAAAATGCTCCCCACAGGGGTAGCCTGCAAAAACAGCAAAGAATGTGGTGGGATTTCTCCTGAATGTGCGAAAAATAATTAAATATTAGTCACATTTTTGGCCAGGAACTTTCCTTAACTCAATTGTGTTGCTTGGAGAAACATCCCCACATATATTGGATGCAGAGTTTGAGATCAGAGATCTGCCTGTTTACATGCTAATCTGAGAGAGGAAGTGCAAGCACCTCAAAACTCATATTACTGCAGGCGTCCATGCAGCTAAGTCTAAAATAACCAGTATCACCTCATTATGACATAGGTGAGCAGAATTATGACTGGTGGCGAATTAAGTTGTTACATCAGGGCCGTGCTGAAATATGGAGTGCAAATAGATGCGGTGAGGCAATCACAGAAGCATTTGCTTTATCAGAAGACATGCTGGGCACCAATCTCTCTTTGCTAGGCAGGTCATTTACCTCCAGAGCACACTCTGCAGTACTGAAGCAGTCAGGGCTATCTGTCCCCGACACTTGCCTGACAGAGTGCCGTGTGGAATGCACAAATGCATTTAAATGCAGTTTGCATTTTTACCCAGACACACATACACATGTATTCTAAAGGAGAGAAATGCAGCATGCGTATTGTATAGTACAGAATATACAGAATATTGTATTAGTCTGGGACTGTTTTGCAGCTCATTTTCAATGAACAGACTAAAACACCTGATGATGGTGTAAGTGTAATTTTTTCAGATAATGGAGGCAATTCAGGGATCTGTGGCAGGGAATTTTTTACTCCATTGCAGGGGAAAGTGCAACTTGCAATGTCATCTTCCAGAGTAAGGAGATTCACTCCCACAATATTAATTTAATATATGCAGTGCAAGTATCAAACACAAACAAGATACCAAACTACTAAGTGCAGTGTCCACACCACATACTTATGCGCTGCAGAAAATTATTTTCATACTCAGCATTTTGTTGTCTTGTTTTCCTTTAAAAATATCTAAAAGTCCTGAAAACGAGATAGATATGCTTAAGAAACAAAATGACATAAGTTACAGAAATCTAACCAAATTTAGTAACATTTATGCTTTTATTCAACTTAAATTAAACTATTTACCAAACAAAAGCAAAAAATATACTTGTTTTCCCTTCGAATCAATGTTTTTTATCCCATTGGCAAAAACATTTTTTCCTTGTTTAAGCGTAAATCTCACAAAATTTTATTAGATTTTTTTGGGGAAAAAAATTACAATAAGGTTCTATTTGTTAACATTATTTAATGCATAGGTATCATGAACTAGCAATGAATAATTATTTATTTTACAGCATTTTTAACTCTTAACTCTTGTTTCATGTAATTATTATTATTTTTATTCCAACAGATGTCACCAGAGACACCCAATGCATGAGAAATGTTGATGTTTTGACACTTTCAATTGACTGAAAAGATTTTTATTGAAGTGAAGATAACAAAAAAGTGCTTGTTTTCTATGAAAATAAATTGTGTAATTTAGTAATTTAGAGATAAATAAGGTCTAAATACCATAAAAAGCATAATAATTTTTGTGTTTTTACACTCAAACGAACAGTTCACAAGGGTTCTAGGGGAATTAATCTTGGGGAATGTTAATTTGTCAAAATACTATTGTTTGTTTAATCATGTTAGTTCATACTGTATTAACTAATGTTAACATATACAATATTTAATGCAAAAAAAAAATTGTATATGTAAAAAATTAACAATAACAAAGATGAATAAATTCTGTAAAATAACTGTTCATTGCTACTTTACATTAACTAATAAAACCTTATTGTAAAGTGTTACCAAACTCTCTGAAAAAAAGACTTTGCTGTTTTTTTTCTCAAGTAAATCTATCTTTTTAAAAAAACATCTAGTTATTTTAACTAGAAAACAGGAGAAAAATACTGAGTAAGATACTTATTTTATCCAGTATGAGTTCATGGCATGATCATAAAGATGATAAAAAAGAACATATTGTACAGGACATAAGCCCCTGAGATGTCCCTTCTGACTTGTTTACTAAGTAAATAATGAAGGGTTTATTATTCCGCATGTAATGTTGTACAGATAGAAAGTCCTTTTCAAATGTTGTCTATCAGGGATGTAATGAGCGTTGCATTATTCCAGCAGGGTGGAAGCTAATGAATTTATATTAATTTACAGTGACTATCCAAGGGAAAAATCCAAGGAAGGCTATAATTTCTAGGTGTGTGGAAAGATCGGCTATCCGTTTCCCTTATTTCCAGAAGATGCCTGTGGAGCAGTTGTTTCCCGCAGAGAGCAACATATCAGTCTGATCAGCGGGGAGTCATCGTCATTTTCTTTTTGATTAACGATTCCCCAATTTAATATGATAGAATAGAATGGTAAGCACACTATTTGAAATTAATTCTGAAAACTTTGCTGTAGTGGTCACTTAAGATTAACTATCAAGCACAGGGTTTATATTCACCACTCATTAATAGGAGGAAATTGCAGATAATGAAGGCTACATTTAATTTGCTGTGCAAGTTGTTTATTAAAAAGAATAACCCTAACGATAAACTCTAATTATATTGCTCAGAAATTAGGGGGAAGCTCCATTGCAAGTTAAGAGAAAGTCATTGTGGCTGTGTAATTAATTCCATATTACTATTTGTGTGTACATTTCATAATTATTCAAATTTCTAAAAGAGCCGGAACACTTCCTTTAGTGGAGAGTGATTTTCTACACTTGACTTCCTGTTATAATCAAGGTCTTTCTAACCTGATAACTGAAGGTTATGCCTCGGTGAATAATTCAGTAAGGCACGAAAAACTCTGGCGGCATGGAGAGCACTAATCTTATATAGTCACAGTAAAGGATATTAGGGAGCAATTGCCAAAAGTGACACATCTAATAGAGAAAGATTACTCTGTGCTACATCAATTTGATTTGAATTGAATACATTTCACGAGCATTTTCTGCTGTGCCGCCTGGACATAATGCAAGAACGCAAGGTGTCAGAGAGGGCCAGGAACAGTCGGCCATTCTCAGACTAGACCCGTTTTCTGAGACCTACATTTATGAATCTCCTCAAAGAGAGGTTGCTGTTCTGATGAGAGAAACCAGGATTTCAGCCCTACTTAAATGGCTTTACCGTTTCCTTTTTCCGAAGCAATACTGAGGTTTAATCAGGTAAGACATGCAGATGATGAAAAAAGTGTAGGCATCTTTCAAAGAAATGGAATGAGATGTGAATGTCCCACTTGAATGGTGGAATCCACAGGGTCTATACACCTTTGAATGCTTTCAGCAAAATTCTGTTGATCTATAAGGGACCAAAGGGAATTATGGGGGAAATATGTGGCTGAAAAATGATGGGGCACAATCTTTACCCTCAATCTCTCATTGAGTGGCAAGCTGGTCCCCAGTCTGACAGACGCCATTAATTTGAACTGTACTTACATTACCAAGGGTAAGCGTGTGGGGAATGTTTTTTTTTTTTCTTTTCTCCTCAGCCTGAACCTTGATCCTAAAAAGGGTGCAATGTCAACCTTCCCTGAATTCAAGTCCACCACATCTAATAGGCCGCCATTCATTTTAAAGTAGAGCAGAGTTAATCAAAAATATTCCCTGATGTCGCAAATAAATGAACATGCTATCAACAAATTCCTTTTGAAAATAACCTACTTTGGAACACTTAAGCTATGATTCAGTAGCTGTGCTTGAAGGCAACTGATATTTTGATCCACGTTTGCATATGTTATAAAAATAAAAGATCAAGTAAGATCTGTTCCCCTTGCAGTAAATTCCTGACAAGAAGAACCACCGCCACTAAAGAGAATGTAAATTCTGTGAACCTCTAATGACACCTAGTGACGCCGGACGGTACTATATCAACAAAGACTAGATATAGTTTTACAACAGAAAAGGGCCACACAAAAAAATCACAAAAATGGCCAAACCCTAGTCTAGCTGCGCTTCAGGTCTAGTAAGATAATTACACTATATCAACCATGGCTTGTTTACAAACCGAATACGTTCAAGTATATAAACTCCGCCCACAGCCCGTGCAGTACACAGATAAATAGTTAATAACAAAACAGCAACTCACTCAGAGCGGTACTTCGACTTGAAGAGTTTTTTTTTAGTGGTGTCTTATCATTTAATCTTCCCGTATTCATTCCCAAATTCATTTGTCGGAAATTTGCTTGAAAGAAAGATTAATTGAATAATCACCGCCCACATATGAATGAAAACTTAATCACTTCGCGCCAGCCTCAATTGTAAAATATTTAATTACTTATAAATGTATACTTTTTATATGCTGTTTATATATTTTTCTTAACAAAACAACGTTTAATTTATTGTTGAAAGAAATTCGTTAGCTTAAATAATAATAATTATAATAATATGCAAGTCACTCGGATTGGGAGTACATGCTCCAGATGGCCCCGCCCACAACGCACAACCTGTTTAGAGCTGCCAATAGTTGTTCCCTAAATAAATAATACTTGTATCTTATAATTAAGATAAGGGACACAGAAAATATTAATAAAATCTAATGTTTTGAGTTAGATTAATTATTAGTTAATTATTCATTAACATCCACATATAAATTTATAGTTTATAAATTAGTTTAATAACAAATTAACACCTTGAGATCTTCTTAAGCTAAAGCAGTGGTTTAAAGTGCAGCACTGTAATGGAAGTAGTCGGAAAGTGTCATTATGCAGACAAATGAGGTTCTACATGAGAAGAGGGAAGAAATTTCTTCTTGTTCATCTTTTCTGCTGTGTGGATTACAATCACTTTGAGCATCCTCGCTGTCATGAATGTCAAGGTGTAGTGTGTGAGAGTTTCCTTCACCACAAAGGTGGAGAAAAGATATGCTTATTCCATCCATTCCACATTGCACAGAGGAGGATTACCGAGTCTTAATACCACACCGTCACACAAAGCTGAACGCCTCAGATGAGATATGTGCCTTGAATGCCAAGGTAATGTTTTGTATACAAATAAGTGCATTCGGCCTAGTGCAATTGTTCATTAAGGATCACTGGATGCTCAGCTGTCTCCCGTCATGCTTTGCCATTTAACCCCACACAAGCCGCCACTCCATTATGGAGTTGATTGGAGGGTTGGCGTTGTTTACCTTACCTTGATCAGTCTCTATTTCCACTTCCTCGAAGCTCTCCCGCAGTATAATAGACAACTACTATTGACAGCATCATCTGACTCATCTGGTCCCAGGCCCAATGCACCTAGTGATTTCAGATTGCTTTCAGAAAAAACATCCAAATCAGGGACTAAAAATGACTCAAAGAATGAAAATGAAAAAAAGCGAAATTCCCGATAACTGGAAAAAAAAATTCAATTGATCCGAAGTGAAAACGTTATTTGTAAATACTGTTAACCGATGAAATTTGTTTACTGATTTTTTATTTTTTTTTCATGATACTAAATCACAGTATATCACAGTATATTTCTGGAACTACACCACTTCATGTTGCCAAAAAATATTAAACGTGCTTAAATCCTGAAGGAAACTGCTGAATCACACATTTCTTTGCCTAATTGCCTGATGTGGAAGTTGCATTCTCTGAATGAAGATGTTTTTAAAAACTATGTATAATTACTACATACTGTATACATGCACAGCTAATCCAGGTACAAGGAAAACATTATTAGTGGTAAAAAGTACCTTTCTCAGTTGTTCAAATCAAATCAATTTATTTTCACATGACCATATACACAAGTGCAACAGTAGGTGAAAGTCTTGTGTGCAGTTCCAAGCAACATAGCAGTCATGACAGTGACGAGACATAAACCAATTTACAATAAACAACATATTTACACAACACAATTTCAAAACTGTAAGTGTACACATAATTACACAACACAAAATGTACAGTAAACAATACACACAATATAGAATGCACATACAAAAAATATATATATATATATGCTGTATTTGTATTGTGAGAATATAATTATGACAGTCCAGTGTGAGATAATAGATTTATAAAGTGCAGTGCTGGTGTATATTGATTATGAGAGATCAAGTGTTCAGAAGTCTTATTGCTTGGGGTTAGAAGCTGTCATGTAGTCGGCTGGTGTGGGTCCTGATGCTGTGATACCGCCTGCCTGATGGTAGCAGTGAGAGCAGCCCATGGCTCGGGTGGCTGGAGTCTCTGATGATCCTCCAAGCTTTTTTCACACACCACCTGTGATATATGTCCTGGAGGGAGGAAAACTCACCTCCGATGATGTTTCTGGCAGTTCGCACCACCCTTTGCAGGTCTTTGCGGTTGTGGGCGGTGCTATTGCCGTACCAGGCGGTGATGCAGCCAGTCAGGATGCTCTCTACAGTGCTGGTGTTGAACCGTGTGAGGATGTGGTGGTTAATTCCAAACTTCCTCAGCCGTCTCAGGAAGAAGAGGCGCTGTTGAGCCTTCTTCACAACGGCCTCAGTGTGGACGGACCATGTGAGTTCCTCGGTGATGTGCACATCAAGGAACTTGAAGCTACTGACTCTCTCCACCGGTGCTCCATTAATGGTGATGGGGCTGTGTTCTCTGTCTTTCCTCCTGAAGTCCACTACAAGCTCCTTGGTCTTACTGAAACTGAGTGAGAGGTTGTGCTCCTGACACTAGCATGTCAGAGTGTGCACCTCCTCTCTGTGAGCTATTTCATCATTGTCAGTGATCAGACCTACCACCGTTGTGTCGTCAGCAAACTTAATGATGGCATTGGAGCTATGTGTTGCCACACAGTCATGTGTGTATAGGGAAAACAGGAGTGGACTGAGAACACAGCCCAGATGATACCATCGCCACCACCCTCCATCTGGCCCTCACCCACCTAGATAAAAAGGACTCCTACGTTTGAATGCTGTTCATAGACTTCAGCTCAGCATTCAACACAATCATTCCCCAGCACCTGATTGGAAAGCTGAACCTGCTGGGCCTGGACACCTCTCTCTGCAACTGGATCCTGGACTTCCTGACTGGGAGACCTCAGTCAGTCCGGATCGGGAACAGCATCTCCACCACCACACTGAGCACTGGGGCCCCCCAGGGCTGTGTGCTCAGTCCACTGCTGTTCACTCTGCTGACTTACGACTGTGCAGCAATGCACACCTCGAATCACATCATCAAGTTTGCCGATGACATGACTGTGGTGGGTCTCATCAGCAAGAACGATGAGTCAGCATACAGAGAGGAGGTGCAGCGACTAACAGACTGGTGTAGAGCCAACAATCTGTCTCTGAATGTGGATAAAACAAAAGAGATGGTTGTTGACTTTAGGAGAGCACAGAGTGACCGCTCTCCGCTACCATCGACAGCTCCTCTGTGGAGATCGTCAAGAGCACCAAATTCCTTGGTGTTCACCTGGCGGAGAACCTCACCTGGTCCCTCAACACCAGCTCTATTACCAAGAAATCCAGCTGCATCTCTACTTTCTTCGAAGGCTGAGGAAAGCACATCTCCCACCCCCCATCCTCACTACATTCTATACAGGGACTATTGAGAGCATCCTGAGCAGCTGCATCACTGCCTGGTTTGGGACTTGCACCATTGCGCAAAGCCCTAAACTGTGTTTTTGTTTAAAAGTTCATTTTTGAATAGTGTGTCAAAAAGCCCTTCTTACCATAATCAAACTTGCACACCCCAAAATTATAAATAATGTATTAATCATATTTTAGACAGTAAGCAAGAGGCCATTTAGTGGACGCTTTATCCAAAAATAAATAAATAATACAACACTAGTATTGTAGGGATGGCACGGCAGGGGTTAAGTGCTATGCTCAAGGGTACAATGGGGACATCTCATGGCTTGCTTCTTGCTTGGCCCAATCTAGACATTTTCTGGCCCTGAGCTTTAGCCACCACTTCACAGCACTATTTTTGTTGCTTGGGTAAAGAATATGGCAATATTCTAATGAACAAAACAGTTGTTGCAAAACAGTCATTCATCCATCTGAACTCTTTACAGCATGTCATTCAGTTACATTTATCTTGCAGTATATAAAATTGTGTAATGGAACACACAAAGCAAATTAATGCATTAGTAAAAACAACAACTCCACATTAAGTATTTATATATTGTGTTTAAGTGCATATTTTCAAGCAAAAATTATTTAGCATCCCTTCAGTGTTGCATAGTATAACATTATTTTTTTAATAAAATAAATCTTGACTTTTTAATACAAAAAGTTGTAACTTAGTTATTTATAAGCTAAAATTGTCTACACCTATTAAGGCCCCGGCACACCCACTGCAAAGTGCCTCTTCATTCATTGCTCAGAGCCAAAAGAAACATTCTGACACAGGCTACACCACTGAGGGATGTGTTTAGAGGGACATTTAAATATAAGGATGCCAAATACTACAGTACATGTAAACATCAACTAATATGACTAGTTATCAGTGACTTCGTGTAATTAAAAACAGAAAACGTGTCATTTGTAATGCTTACCTTTTGCATTCATGATGCTAATGTGCTAACATGCTATATGTGGTCATAATGTGAACCATTTAGACTATGTTATTGTAATTTATGAAGACAATGATACTACAAAGATGGATGTATATAAGAGTGTTAATGGGTAGAATACAGACAAAAGAATAATGACCGGCATGTCTTATTTTGGGCAGATGTGTGAATGAATTTCGGGTGCAGATGGCACATGTAAGTAGCAGCATGTCAAACAGCAGAGTGGATGGGCATTTTGAGGAGATTTGATTCCTTTTGTAGACTAATTAAAAAAATTTAAAAAAAAGAAATCTCATGGCATCTTCATGGAAAATGTCAATCTTACAGACGTAGGTAAGTTTGCACCAGCTCGCTAACTCTGCATGTGATCATGTTGACTGATTTTACCTGTCTGAAAAATGTAACAGGAATAAGATGAGGATCTCAAAGTAGGTGGAGCTCCAGGTCACACCTACCAATGTTATGGACACATGGCAGTAAAGTGATTAGCAGTTGGTACAAAGTTTTCCTGAAAGATTCCCTAGCGAGCTGTTACGAACCACCAAAATGAACTCAACACATCTTAATTTTGGCCAGATTTTGTTCTATATGACATCACACCCGTTCATACTTCAATTTCGTATGTAAGTGTGCAGGGGCCTTTAGGATACTAGTCATAGGATGATAAAAAGAGAAACCTAAAGGTTTACCATAATGACAAAACATAACATTCCAGATGCTGAGTGAAATACAAATATTTTTCAATTGTTGTAGTCCACTTTGAAAATTCAGTTGAAATTTGTCTCAGTGAATCGAAGAAGATCCAAATGTCCACAAATAAATATGTTTCACTAGAGATGAGATGGGTATACCTCGTGCAGTTTACACACACAAACTCACAGGGCTGCAGTAACCCTGCATTAGACAGACAAAGATTGGTAGAGGCTCATAGGGTAGGCACAGGAGAGGGTCTGTTTGGCATGGGCAGTGGTTGTAGCAGGAGAGTTGGGCTGCTGGATGGCTTGTAAACCTCCTGGTTCTGTACTGGAGTAGGAGATGGAATGGGGGTTTCTGGAGAATCTGCAGCAATAGGGGAAAACTTGAGATATAACATGCACATATACAGTATAAAATAATATGTTAAAGCAGCTTGGTATGTAATGACGAGCAAATTATTAAAATAGCAGGTTGATCAATATAAAACTAAACCATAAAATAAAGGTTAAGTATTATCTCTGTAAAATCCGATGTAAGATGTTTGCAGCCAGTTTCAACAAAAACCTAACTTAATAGGATTCACAATAAATGTCCCTTCAGCTGTCAATAACAGAGCCCAGTTTAAAAAAAACACCCATATGGATAATTAATAATCATTTACTCACCATCATGTTGTTCCAAACCAGTATGACTTGGATCAGAAAAGAAGATGTTAGGCCGAATGTCGGCCTCAGTCACCATTCCCTTTCATTACATAATTTTCCAAACAATAAAAGTGAATGGTGACTGAGGTCAACATTCTGCCTAAAATTTCTTTATATGATCCACGCAAGTAAGTCATACTGGTTTGGAACAACATAATGGTGGATCTTACAGAGAAAGGGAATGTATTGTGAATAGATAAATAGAATGGTCTCTGTCTTACCAATCTGCTGTGAGTATCCAGGCACTGGTATAGAGCTAATGACTATGGTCTGCCCAGTTATTGGAACCTGAGGGTGACCATTGTGATGTAGGTGAGGCTGCTCTGTGGTTAGACCTGTACAATAGACAAACAAGTGAATTAATATACTAACTAAAATGTATTTATTTATTTTTTTACTTCCAATATGTATTATGGTATTATGTATTATCAAATCAATATGGTATTGATTTGAAACTTAATTTTCACATTTGTGGAAAAAAGTGGTGCTTCCCCAGCATACCAGCATAGGCCAGCATAGCCATGCTTCTACCAGCAAAACCTAGCTGGTGAAGCTGGTTGACCAGTATGGTCTTTCTTCTGAAGCTGATGAAGCTAGTTCAAAAGCCTGGTAGGGTCACCAGCACACCATTATCCCTTGTCTAGAGCACAAACTGTGCAGGACAACTTATGTACATAAGTTTGATTTTAGAGTTAGGGGTTTGTTCAAAACCCTAACCCTAAAGGCTCGGCGAGATGTAGCATCATGCACAAAATAGAAGAATAATGCTGTACGTTTCAGCAATAATAATAGTGAAGCTTGCCTTAACATACACCACTGTCTAGCCTACCCTATTCAGATGATGCCTCTCCTGAATTTCACAGTTTTTGCGGCAGACTACTGTTTTAGGCAGATAAACTTAAGAGTAATTTGTCACCCACTGTTACATCGCCATGGCAACGAAGTTGTAAAATTAAATCTAACTTTCACACAGAAAAGGTTTGTAAGCAATTTTATAACACTAAAATCATGTTAACACACATAGGGTACAACGGGGCTAAAGGCACTCCTTAAGGAAATTTTGCTTTTGTTTCTAGTCACAAAATGTTTGACAGTCAAAAAAAAAATTATTATATTGATGGAGCAACAGAATTTGTGTGAAAATAAAAAATAATGGAAGGTTGTTTTGATTAAAATTCAGTTTAGAAAAAAAAAAGGCGTTGAGGGAGCCTTTTACCCCTCACTTGGGGTAAAAGGCCCTTAGGGGTTTTAAAGTGATATTGTGATACTGGGGCAATAGTTATAGGGTACAATTTTTAATTTTGAGACAGCAAAATAACAACTTCAGAAAAAGTCAACCATTTACTGTTCATTTCAAACACATTTGCCATTTTATAACATCTCATGTATTCTATAAACAAACTAATCTCCATTGTGATCGGATCAGTCAATGTGAGCCCTCTTTGAAAATGTTTCATAACAAATTTAATCCTGCCATTAAAGAAAACAATGTGTTGTTTATAGGGGCCTTTAGCCCCTGCAACAGGGGGGCTTTTTACCCCAAATACCTTTCACTCATTGGACAGAAATAGAACAAACAAAACTGAAAATGATAAATAAGTCATTTGTCTCAAAAGGAATGTGCTAATTTCAGAGATTTTCATTACATTGCTACATACATTTGCAACAGTTAATTTTTATTTTTAATTGCCTCAAAATCTAACTTTAGACACCACTAAATATCTCATGAAATCTTTGCAGTATGTAGTGACAAACAGATGTTTAGGAAAGTACTGTGGTAGTTTATGTTTTGGGAGAAAATAAAATCAATGGAGCCTTTTACCCCGCAGAGCCTTTAGCCCTGTTGTACCCTGTTGTTAACGTCTTGTAGCTATAGGCCTACCTTTGAACGTGCGCCATTGTAACCCAGATATTTTGTTGTTGTTTTTTTAAATAAAGGAGGGAGTCAAAATGTATTTTTGTGCCAATCAATTTAATGCAAATGCTGTTGACTGAGGTCATTAGTATTGAACACAGAATCTTCCTTTAACATTGTACAGTATAGGAGAGTCACATGACACTATCCAAGGATTGGACATGAGAACGGTGAGCTCTGCGCACTTTACTAGTTTTAACACGACATAAACTGGTGAGATTCAATACATTCTGTTCCATAACTGTTCGAGGAGGAAAATCCTCGGGCTCTGGAGACATTAAAAGACATTTACCAAATTTCTGAGATCATCCAATAAAGATCTTGTGTTATGCGAGGAGTAAAGTATGCTTTACTTGGGAAAAACACAGCATTTTCTTGTTCTCACTTTGCAAATTCATCAAGAGAGAAACGTGAACGATTCAAGGCATCCAAGAAACTTTTACATCAACGGAAGGTCATGTTTGCACTGATATGTCCGGCCAAATTGAGAGTAGATGCAAAGGATGGCTGTAAAAACATTCACATGCCACAGCAAGCGATGCCCTTCAGAAAGTCAATGAAGTTGGCAAGTCATCTTGTGGTACTCATGATGCAGGTTAGTGGACCGGCTCACTGAACATTCACTTGACTGTTGGTTTTGTCTGAGATTTGTCCTCCACCACCCGGATTGAGGCAAGTCACTACACTACCACGAGGATTTAGAGCGCATTGGGAATTAGGAATAAAAATAATAATAATACATTTTTAAAAAAGAACGGAAAGCTTCAGCCAACCATGACGCAAGCCCGGATCAGTCCGATTATTAAAAATGACAAAGATCCAAGTGAGTGTAAGAGTTACCGTCCAATTTTCCAGAACCAGCTAGATGTTAAAATATTGTCAAAATTTTGGCTAACTGATTAATAAAGTCATGACATCTCTTATAGGTATAGATTATGTGGGGTTTATTCGGGGCCGCAGCTCTTCTGACAACATTAGGCATTTCATTAATGTCATGTGGGCAGTGGTAAACGATCAAACTCGGATCGCTGCCATTTCACTTGACCCCGAAAGGCGTTTGATATGGTAGAAAGGGATTATCTTTTTAAAATTTTGGAAATGTATGGGTTCGGGAACACTATTATTGGGTGGATTAAGTTACTTTGTAGACACCCAGTAGCGGAGGTTCAAATGAATGGATTAATTTCAGATTATTTTATTTGCCCAGATTATTTGCCCTCTTTCACTCTTATTGTTCTGTCTTGCCCTGGAACTATTAGCAGCCACAATAAGAAAGGAGGATGTTTTCCAGGGGTGGTGGCGGGAGGTCTGGCACATAAGCTTTTGCTTTACGCAGATAATATTTTATTATTTGTCTCCAACCTTACTAGATTACTTATTAGACTTACTAGCCTTACCTCCACAGAATTATTAATTCCTTTTCTAAATTCTCAGGGTACAGAGTGAATTGGTCTAAATCTGAAGCTTTGTCTCTGACCGCATACTGCCTGGAAACAGTTTTTCAGCCAGGCGCCTTCCGGTGGCCCAAACAGGGCATTAAGTATTTGGGTTTTTTATTCCAAACAAATTTGCGTGATTTAGTTAGAGGTTTTTTTTTTACCCCTTAATAAAAAGATTTTCGAGCGATGTGGGCAAGTGTGCTTCATTACATTTATCTGTGACTGGGAAGGTTAATGTTATTCAAATTAATTGTATTCCAAAATTTAACTACCTGCTACAATCTCTCCCTATAAATGTCCCCCTCTCTTATATCAAGCAATTTGATAGCATAGCGAAGTACTTCCTTTAGAATGGTAAACGTCCCAGATTACAATTCAGTAAATTACATAGGCAGATTGACATAGGTGTGCTAGGCCTACCCAAGACTGTTTTACTATTATGCATTCGGTCTCAGACATTTGGCTCATTGGTCGTTCCCACCTGAGAGAGCCCCTCCCTGGTTTTGTATTGAACAGGAAATCCTTGAACCCTATTTCACCATTTCAAAGCCTTTCTATCAAATTAACCGGAGAAGTTGTAACACCCCGTTATCTCACATTTGCACTCGGTATGGACAAAAGTGTCCAAAGTGTTTAATTCGGACATTTATTTAATTGTAGCCTCGAGAATATAGCTGAACACAAAATTATGTATTAATAAGTCCCCTTTCTACTGGACAGAGTGGAATGTGAGGGAGGTTAATACCCTCGGTGACCTATATGAGAGTGGAGTGTTGAGATTCTTTGAAAATATGGTTCAACATTTTGGGATTCCCAGGACTCAGTTCTTTAGGTATTTACAGCTGCTCCACCTGCGCTATTCTGTTTTTGGGAGTACCATACACCCCCTTAAAGTGGCAGATGCTCTGGGAGTGGTGATTACTGCTTTTGGAAAAGTCATGAGGCATCAAGGGTTTAATTTTATATCATTTGATTCTGCATTTTCTGTTGTTTATTCACTTTGTTGAATGGAATAAAAAAAAAACATTCTACAGTATATACAATAGTATGCTATATAAAAAAGACAAATACTGACAAAGACTGGACACATCGGTTTCAGAATTATTTTGGAATGCATGAACTGCTTTCACCTACGGTAGTTTAAAAATGATCAAGAGTCATTTTTCGACTCCAAAAACCTTAAATAAATAATTCACCTCATACTCACCACCAAGAAGCATCTCCTGCAGCAGGTTATCTATTTTGGCTAGGCCAAAAAGCTTGATAAACTGCAGTTGCTCAATCATCTGCCAGGTGATGCTTTGCAGAGTGGGAAGCAGTAGCAAAAGCTCTCCAAATCGCCCACGTGAGTCATACTGCCGGTCATTAATGTAGTCTTCCAGGCTCATCTGAACCTGATAGCGCATTGCCTTGATCTTAGAGGGAGCTCTTAAGCTTTTGGCATCTAGACATTAAAAACAAAGAGATATTAACATGAATTCTCGTGTTTTTAGATAAATATTGGATGGTATACAAGAGTTGTCTTTCATTTGCATGTACCAGGGTCGAAGAACACAATGGCCTTTAGAGCTGCATATTCATTGTCATCAATTTGGATGTCCTGAAAGGGTAAGACCAGTTCATCTAAGACACGGTTAGCCACCCGACCTATTTCCGGCTCAGGGCAGTTTCGTTGAATAACACACCCGTTACCTGCATTGGAAATAAGCAACAAAAAAATCTACATCCTGCAGAATGTGAATATTTGTCTGGGTATACGTTAAAAGCTCAAAATGACATTTTCTATTAGCAGTTACCTAGAAGCAGGATGTCTTTGTATATCATTGACCTCTTAGCAACACCAAGTAGAAGATGCTCCCCAGCATGTGCTCGTAATAAACTAACCTGGAAAAAAAGGTCTGTTTTCACTTACATTCATATACAGTAGTTAAATAGTCCACTTGTAAAAAAAAATCAATTTTGAATTTTGCTAATTAAAAATAATTCTGAAAAAATTATGTATGTGAATCTTAGTATTTGGTATGCCCCCCTTTAGCTTTAATGACTGTATGCATACGAGCTGGCTTGGACTCCACAAGTTTAAAACCTGATGATCTGTGTTATCCTTTCATGATTTGAGAATGTTCCAAGGAGCAACATGTGTGCTTCAGTGGAAGCAAGACCTTTCGTATGAAGGTGTTAACATAGACAAAAATGTTCTTATTTGATTAGTGACCTTTAATTGTTTATTTATTTTTCATTTTGCATCATAATGTTTTTTTTTTGTTTGTTTCACATTTTTAAAAATCCTAAAACTTTCCATTTATTTCCAGGTTTAGATTTGGAATTGCTGATGTGGACTCAGGCTCTTGCAACTCAATGTATGAAAAGCATTAGAAGCTTTTGCATGCTTTAAATGTAATCTGAAATTTTGGGCAAAACAGACATGTAAAGAGCATGCTAAATGGAGTGATAAACTGAGTCAGCCATGTGAATAGCAAATATTGAGCTTCAGTGAATGGCCCTGCAATTTAACCCAAGGGCCTCCCCAATTAGCACAGCCAGTGTTGCTTTCCAACGGCCATTACCTGGTCATCAAGTGGCAATTCGCCGAAGGCTGGGATGTATTTAGCCCACTCTACCAGAACAAGCAGCTGTTGCCTCATAGACTCAGAGACGTCACCGACAGTGGCTGATTTTTTCTCTGAAGCATCAGCAGGGCCCATTGGGCTGACAACATTAATCTGCTGACAGACACACAAAAAAGAACTGAACTTGCCATGTCCTCTAAAAATGTTTTCACACAGACTGTTGCCTCTCTCTGGGTAAATTCACACAGGTACTCATGCAGATGATTAAAAATGTTGATGACATTGACTGATACTCCAAGGAACCGACACTCATGCAAATTACACTCGTTATCTCTCATTGTTATTATTAACGAATGAGCAGACATATTTTGAGAAGTGCAAACTTCATCAGAGTTACTGTTATGAAACCTCTGTTTCTCTCTTCCTTCTTTCTTTAATCAGCTCTGTTGCTAGTAAATTTTAGCCTATAGAGACTATTTATCTACAGCAGAATGCATTAAAGCCATACGCCTCTACTTTAATTGACAATCGTAGCAATGATTTATTGCTCAAAAGCAATACATTTTACTGCTGTAGATATACTTAATTATATGTGTGTTTCTCATTTTCCGAGTCTACCCTTCCCTAGCCCTTTTCTACACGTATTATTTCTCTTTCTTTGAGTGTGTGTGTATGCAGTATTTCTGTGCAAGTATTTCAATTAACCTTGATAGGATAGTATACCTGCTGTGAGAGAGCTTCTGCATGAGCAAGGGCAGTAATAGGCGGCAGGTCATGTGAATCTTGTATGTTCCTCCTAGAGCTGATACGGTCCCTCTCATTTTGCACCGCTTAGAAAAACAACACAAACAAATTCACTGATTAGTGAGTAATAACTGTTAGGAGTTATTACTGATTAGCCCAGATATTGGGTGTGTTTCTCAAGCAAATTTCAAGTTAAGCTCACACACTTCCAAAAAGGGTTTCATTGACGGAATGCAACTTTATTGTAATGTCTTCAAAGGCCCTTAAATTTATAAAAAGATATTGGTTTCTACTAGCAATAAGAATAAATACTGTATACTGTCCATACAAAAAAGTTAATGTGTACGTTCAGATGTTACTCTCGTTTTTTAGATATTCTGGCCAACCAAACTTGAGAAGAGAGAAAACAATGATGAGCAAATTGGAGATCATGAAAAAATAAAACGACTTAATTTAGTTACTCTCTCTGGTTACCTTTAATTATATTTCTAAGATAAGAAAATCTGCCTAAGCAGGAGGTAAAACTTTAACTGACCACAGACCTGAACAACGTGTATGCATGTAAAGAGAGGTGGGGAGCACATGATCTCCCATCATAAAAGTCTAAGCCAAGGTTATACATCCAATAAACTAAACATCCTTGTGTAATCAGGGTTAGTTTTATGGCATCATCCATTTTACTCTCTTGAGTTCTCTCTTCCTTGTTATTCCATGAGCTATCTGCTTAAAACTGTGGGAAATGGGAGCAAATAAAATAAAAAATAAAGAATGTTTACCTTCTTTCTTCATTCCAGCGTGAAAGCATTTGTGAAGTCTGCAAAAACGGCACTGGTTCCTTTTATCTTTGTCGACAACACACTGGTGATTAAACCTGCCCAAAAGTCATCATCAAATCATGATCTTGGAGGTGCAAGACATTGTAAACACCATGTTAACATACACAACAATAAAGCTATAAAAAAGGGATTCTGATTCTTGGTGAAGTATTTGTTATTTGGTATGGGAATCATAAGGGATTTGATGATTCTGGTTTCAATCCCACATAACAATTCCAGTTCCTAAACCTGGAATGAATGATTTTCTTGGTTCATCCTGAGATTGTCTTTTCTTGCAGATCAGCGAATAAGTCAAGAACTGCTCTGACCAAATCAGTGAGTCGTTTGACCAATTCAAACCGATTAATCATGAGTTTGAGACTGATTTGGGAGTCTTTTTGACTGATTCATTAAAAAAAAACTCCTGAAGCTGAATACACTGGTCACGCGGTGTGTTTGTTGTCATGTCTAATCAGCGAGGACAACACAATAGAAATCTGGGTTTTGTTTGTGATGTATTGATTGTCTTTGGGCTAATTTGCTGAGGTGATGTAGTTTCGCTAAATAGCAGTACAAGAAAGACATTTTAGATTCAGAACAGAATATCATGAAAATTGTGCCGTTTCAATACTTTTTTTAAAAATGGACCCGATACTGAGTAAGAACTGTCTCTCGATTGCCAGCTCTATTTGCAACTCTGTCAAAATTATATTCAATACACAAAATTATTTGTAAGCCATGAACATCTCAGTTGGGTGAGTGTAAGGTACCTGCAGGAGTAGACATGACTTTTTCTGATGCTCCTGCGGAAAAAGCCTTTGCAGCCATCACAGCTGGAGGCACCATAATGTTTACCTGTGGCTATGTCGCCACAGATTGAGCAGCTGGTGCTCAAACCATTATCCCCTTGACTGATGCTGGGCTCTGTTGGCATGCTTTCTATGGACAACAACAGAGACAATCAGGAATTGGGCTCACCACACAATGTATATTGCCATCTGAAAATTTTTGTTGTATTTTTGGTTCAAATTTAGATAGATAGAATTACAACTCACTATTTGGTCTATTTACTGTAGGGTTGAATGGATCACTTTTTTGGCTTTATTCTCTGGGCTAGGCTTCTATAAAAAGGTTATAGCTCATTTAAAATCAGCTGATGTTGAATCATGTCCACTGCACATCCAATTAAGAACGTGACTGGGATTGTTCACCTAAAAATGATAATTCTGTCATCATTTACTAACCTTTATTTCCAAACCTGTGAGACACAAAAGGAGGTGATAGGCTGAATGTTATCTTCAGTCACAATGGTGACTGAAGCTAACATTCTGCATTTGAAAGTCATACAGGTTTGGAACATGTGGGTCTGCTTCTAGCCGCTAAGCTAAGTATGCTAATTCAAGTTATGCTAACAAACAAAGAGGCTAGTGAATCTCATAAGCAACAGCACAATACATCTATCAACTCTTGTCCTTTCACTCATTCTCTCAATCAGAAGTGCTAACGAGGAAACTGAAGAAGAGTTCTGCAAAAGGGAACAATGGATGCTCATCCTAAAAGACCATCTAATGCAACAGAGAGTGGCACCCTTCTGTTCATATAGACACGGATGAAAAATCATTCCATCAATCATTCCTTTGTGCATCCAAAATCATAGCATTTCAACAAAAGAAATGCAGCGGGGGACTTTAGCCTTTAATGCATCGAGGCTGATTGAAGCCTCCCGCTGTTGTAGGACAGACTTAATTAGGATTAGTCTCTGTTTTATCGCAAAGACAGATATGCAATGGAGATTGACATCTCATGGTTAAATGTTAATGTGGGTTGAAAGCGATCTCTTCTGATTCAGCATATTCCCAAAGTGATTCCTTCTCATTTCGGAATTAAACATAATGCAACCGCAAATGACCTGTGTGGTCACAGAGAGGCAATTTCATCCTGTCAGTTTTCGTAAGCTAAGAAATTGTCAGCGGAGCATGTTTGAATGTATTTAGTTTCAGAGAGAATGCTTTCATGTTGCTATATTACTTAAATAAAACAAAAACAATGGAAAATTGGTTATTTAATACAATTCACCAAAACTGACACTTTTTGGGCTTAATTAGTAATGTTGAAAGATTCTAAGATGTGTAGAATTAAGCTGAACATTAAATACAACCAATGCAATAACTGCATTTAATCAAACATTTTCCTAGCGTATATTAAGTGTCATTTGAGAGCAAATCAATTTGACTGTCCTGTGTGACTTTGCCATCAACAGTTTTTCATTCCAATTATTTTATGACCTTACACTATCTCCATGTTTGGATGTACTGTACTGTAAAGATAACTGGCAAATCTTTGCAGCCTCTGCATTTGAATCCTACATCAGGTTAATGGAGAACAGGCTTGGATAAATCACATCTTGAGCATTATCTAGAGGTGACTGTGGTTAAAGATCTAGACCAGAAACCCAAATGGCCTAGGTTTAATTGCTGAAGGGGCAATGCATTAACTAGAGGGTCACTGAGTTCCCCTATCACCATTGTGGCCTTGAGCTGGGTGCTTCACAAGTTAGTAAGTAAGTGTACATCAAGTTGTTTTGGATAAAAAAGTTCCTGTTAAAATAATAACATCATGGCACAAATAGCCTTCCACACCTCATAATCTCTCCTCTGATATGAATGCATTGTTGTTCTTGGACTGCAGTAAATTAAAGTTTTGTCATATTTTGTAACAGCTGTGAAACCCAGCTGTTGAATTTTAAACCAAATGAAGAGACATTTTAAAAATAGTTAGCTAAAAATTATCTCCTTTTGGTTAAGTATTCATGCTGAGGGAAATCATCCTCAAACAACAAATATCCAGTTCATACACCAGTTCATTAAAAGAATAGTTCACCAAAAAATGACAATTCGGTCATCATTTACACACTTTCATGTCATTACAAACCTGCATACAATGAAGGTAAATGGTGACTGAGGCTGTCAGTCCCTGTCATTTTGCTTAATATATTGTGATTTCCAATGACAAACAAAAGTCATACGGGTTTAGAATAATATAGGGCGAGTATACGATGACACAATTTTCATTTTTGGGAGAACTATCGCTTTAAACAAGCAATGACATGGTGTTCTTCCCCTGTAGAAACACTACTCATGTTTACTTTCTACAGTCATATACAAAACCCACATGTTTTAAAATTAAGAATTAGCAACTCATTCTATGCTAAAAGTACTTCACAGTACATTTAATACAACTTTTGGACAAAGATCTATATTGCCTTGCATGGCACTCACCCCCAGAATAAAGCACCTCTGCATTCTCAAAGCCCAGTGTGATATAGGTAGGGTCCAGGCCCTCACAGTAATTGGCTACATCCATGTCCAATAAGGATTTAGGGAGAGGAGCTGGTGAAAATTTCATCCCTGCCTTGCTATGTCTACTTAAACTTGTCCTGGGAAAGTGTCTCTTAGAAAGAGTATAGCCTGAGGTTGACCATCTCTTCAGAATGCTGATTTGTCATCTTCTAAGACAAGGGAGGAGCCTTGATCAAGACTCCTTCCAAAGTACTTATCTTTTCCCCTTATCCCATACTTATCAGAAGGATAAAGAGATAACAGTATTTCCCATTTGTTCCAGAAAGGAACAGGAGGTTTTATTGGTGCATCAAGAGTGGCTGCCCAACCAGCAGGCCCTGTTCTCTCAGGCAAAATGACACTCTTCCAAAGTAATGCAACGTCTCATAATACAATATGCAAAACACTGCAGCACAATGCGTTTCATCTAAAAGAACTGGTAAGAGTTTGTTAAACCCAGTTGGAGCTTCCATTTTGAGACAGACTTATGACACACTGTTGTACATGAATGAGGACTGAACTCCATGTTTTTAAAATGAATTTGCATATGTGTTATTGTTTGTTTATTTGTTTGTTTACTTGTTTATGGGTAAGTGGTTGATTAAATGTTTTAGTGTTTAAAAAACATGCATAGCAGTGCATCAGTGTGGAAATGGTAAAAAAAAAAATTGTACACAACAGTTCTAACTTGTCTGCTGACGAATTCAAAGAGAGAGAGAGAGAGAGAGAGAGAGAGAGAGAGAGAGAGATTTTAATTATATTAATTTGAAAACAATAATTTGCCTTTATTTAGCAAATTTCCCTCTCAAGTCATATTTAAATGTTATGTTTAATATGCATTCAATCTATACTAAGAGAATAATGAGAGGGGGGGGGGGTATCATAATATCCTAAGATAGTTATATTTTTACTTTACTCCAACAAACTATGTTTTAAATGATGAAGTGCTCAAAACATTCACATGATCACAGTTTTGAAAGGGAAGGCCATCTTAATTCATGCCATCTATTTTCAAACATTGTTTTATTGCACCTCATGCAAAAGCTCCAATGACAGATATTGGCTAGTTTAAATTTTTTTTTAATTTTTTAAATTTTCAAGCATGTGCTCTTTATTACTAAATACATTTTCAGTCAAATATATTCAAGGTCAAAAAACAATTGCTTGACAAATAAAATACAACACCAGGTTGGGAAAGACTTTCAGTATAAGGTAATGTATTCCTAATTATACAAAAGTGCCATTTATCTAAAATGTATTTAAAACCAACTGTTAATATTTAAAGACTAAAACAAACTTGACCAAAATTCAAATAAAGGTGGTACAGTAATGAGGCATTTTTTTACATTGAATGTGAAATGGTAATAATAAAGAAGGGGTAATGTTATTGTGAGAACATAACAATGTTGGAATTATGACATGGGCACAAAACAGCACTTTTAAAGAAAACCTTTGGAACAACATTGACTATGAAATATCGAATTTATTATATCAAACTCTCAACCAACTAAACAAAATATTGATCAAAATACTGACAAATTTCAAATTTGTAATAATTTAATACAAACTCTGTTTGTGCTCAAATGGACATATTAGACAATAATACAAAGATTTCGCTTTCACAAATAGTTTTAACTTTCACAAAAGTTAGGTAAGAAACACCTTTTTAATTAACTGGGGTAAATTAGCCTTTAATTCATCAATAAAAATGAGCGAATAACAGATAATTGACACCTTTTATGGAATGTTGACGTCATAATGCTCGTTGATTAAATGGAGCACTTCAAATCCATCAACATGCGTTTAAAACTACCTAACCAGGTTAAAGGGAGACATTAAAAAGACGGTTTATTTGGCTAAATGTGTATTTTCAGTGACTGTTCCGTTAATTCTATCAGTCCGCAACTCAAAACTAGTATAGTCTTACCTTCTCGCCGTCCAACAACGATTTGCATTGATCCCGTAAAACCCAAACGAACATGTGTCAAAAATATGTCGCTAAAATAACAGTTCAGGATATTACAGAGAGCACACACGAGTACATAAATATTTTAACATGTCATAAGCCTGACATTAGTTAATAGGCTACATTTGGTGGTGTTGGAGGAGCCTCATTAGATCGATTTACTAAACAAACTGAGAGTTGGGTGGAGATGTTAAACAGTAACTAGCCCCAATAAAACCGAAGAAATGCATCGTGTTGCCTATGCGATATTCAATCTGTATAGCAGCTTTAAAAAAGCACGCGAGAAAGCTAAGCCTTCAAATAAATGAAAGAAAAAAAAACATTTATGTTTAGAAATAGGCTATGAAGGATTAACTCTAAAATACATAATCATATATATAGGCTATGTAACGGACGTTTTGTGTTTTCATTCAAGTAAAACTGCATATAAACAACGAATTACCGCCTGATGGCCCAAATCATAGTATTTCAGAAATATATTTTTACCCTTCGGTCTCTGATCGTTCTTCATATTGCCGAGAGAGAGCGCCAAATCTCTATTTATGCTATAAGCCTAACATTCCTAAAGAACATACACAAAGTTGTATTTTTAAAGAAAATGGTTGTAATGTTTGTAGACACAATATGTTCACTTTGAAATGGACCCTTTAAATACAATGTCTACTGTCACTCTAGTTCAAAAACATATTAAGCATGTGAAATACAATATGGCTGACCCCAAAATATTGTTACTATTGTTAATACTGTACTGACAAACATCATTAATTAATATGGGACATTCAGAGTTATATCAACATCTTTGTTTTAATACATTTATAGGAATATTGGGTTTAATACAAGTTAAACTCAAACGACAGAATTGTGACAATGTTGATTACCACTAAACTTTATTTTGACTCGACTCTCCTTTTCTTAAAAAACATAAAAAAATAAAGGTTACAGTAAAGCACTAGCACTTGCGATACATATATATATATATATATATATATATATATATATATATATATATAAGGAGGGAGGAGTCAATTGAGCTTAATTTATATTGAACACAGAATATTCCTTTAAAGTAGCTTTTTTGATTTGAACAAAAAGATGTTACTCATTGAATCACATTTTACTGTAGGCCAACCTCACATTTACATTGTTGGCCAACAGCTAACTCGATCTTCAACGGAAATTCAATTCAAAATGGTTGAATAAGTGCTAGGAATAATGCAGGTTGAAAGTTTGCCACTACTAAAATGTAATACTTTAAAATGTAAGGCAACAATTCAACTTAAATTTAAGTTGTTTGAAATGTTTTACAGTACACCACATATAGGCCACTAGGCAAAAACGGTTGAAGGTGTGCTCAGCAATTTTTGGGATATGCCCTCTTGGACTCACACTGACACCTAAGGGTGTGGATGCAGAATTATTCAAACCGAATAGTTTCAGTTACCGATGTCTTTGCAGAAATGTACTATTTACAGTCAGCCATGATTCATTAAATTAATGAGAGAAAGTGTCCAACAACAGGGCGGTTACTGATATTAAATGGTATATTCAGCTGGTCATGTGTTTCTAACATGACAGCCTGATGAGGAGATCCTCTCCATGTAAAACAAAACAACTTTTATAGGTTACTGATGTGACTGGATCTTCATTTCAGGTGAGTGCTCATTATTTTATACACGTTTCAAAATTACTGAGTGCACCTTTAAGGGTTAAGGTTAAACCGAACAAAGCTTTTGGTTGTCATCCGTGGTTACTCCCATTCACTTATATTATGACACTAACAACTCTTCTATAAAGAAGACTGGTCGTCATTGATGCGCAAATAACAATGTGCTGACTAGTGTTCCTCAGCTTCAGTTCCTGCAGTACACATGGCACAACCCTCTACCCGTGAACGTCAGCATGTCAAAACAAGTAAGAGCCGTAATGGCTAGGAACACCTCGTTTATCTCATGAAGCTTTTTAACGTGTTTCATGTAGAAAGGCCGAAACAGATGATATGGCACCAGGCAGGTAAGCATGATGACTACAAAGCAGAGGTTCTTCATTTGGACCCAAAAGTCCTGCTGGGAGCGACTGGCGGGTCCGTACTTGATTATTATTGAGAGCAGAATGATCGCCTGGATGCAGGTCTGAATGCACGACACAACAACAATAACAATAGACACAATCATGTTCAGAGTATAGATATGAGGTTTCTCTATCATCTCCCCAAATATGAAGCACTTTTTTTCTGTTGTGTTCGAGTCCTTGCCGTAATGAGCCACCACGGTGGGCAGCATGATGGGCAACAGCACGGCCCATATGAGGGCACTGGCGCACATCGCGTGTAGCCGCCGGTCGAACTCTGTCCGCTGAGTCTTCTTGTAAAAATGCAAGAAACGGATGGTAAGAATGATGGTGTAGATAATAAACACCATATACATGTGGATGTGGATCATGGCACTGACTACTTTACAGAAATCGGGTGACAGGCCCCATTCTTGGAACACATAGTAGTAGATTCTGAACGGCACAGTGAGCAGGAATAGAAAGTGTGCCAGCATCAGGTTGAGAAAGGCGATGGTGGTTATCGAGCGAATGTTGCTTTTTAATAATTTTGTCATGAGGGTTAAGCCTGTGGTGCCCACCAGAAGCACAAGAGTATAGATGGTGATCAAGGCAATATTGTATGGCGGGATGTACGGGGATGATCCATTTTTTGAGGCTGCCTCTGCACAGCTGTTCTGTGCCACTGTTGTGGTGTTCATCATGGCCCTGTAGTGAAAAGGCATACTGTAAGTCAAAGACAGGTGTGATGAAGTAATTTAATATGATATGCACAATATTTTAATTGATTTGCCATTTTAGTTAAAGCAGTAGTTCGCACGAAAATGAAAATTCTCTCATTATTCATGCACTTACCCTGATGCCATCCCAGATGTGTAAGACTGTCTTTCTTCAGCAGAACACACATTAAGATTTTTGAAAAATGTTCAAGCTCTGTAGGCCATTATAATGTGAGTAAATGGGTGCCATCAGGCTGCTGCTATATTTGATGTTCCAAAGGCACACACTGCCATTCAAAAGTTTTGGGTCATTTGACTGAAAATGTTCTCATGAGCTTAAAAACCTTTTGGTCTGAAGGTGTATGCTTAAATGTTTTAAATTCGTTTTGTAGACAAAACTATAATAGTGCCAATATGTAAAATTATTTAATTACAAAATTGTAATTGTATTTAATTATTTTTTTATAAATAGATGACTTGGAATAATAAAGATAAGCAGCCAGCAAGTGCCCAGCATATAGAAGGGAACACCTTCAATACTGTTTAAAAAGCATCCCGAGATGATACCTCAAGAAAATGGTTGAGAAAATGTCAAGAGTACATGTCTGCAAATTCTAGGCAAAGGGTGACTATTGACGATGATAAAATATAACACAGTTTTTATTCATTTTGGATTGTTAATTTTTTTTTTGTCACAACATAATTCCTTTTGTTATTCCATAGTTTTGATGATTTCACTATTACTGTAAAATGGGAATAAGTTTTAATAATAAAAAGGTTTATTTATAGAAAAATCAAGAACTCTTTACACTCCATATATATTTAATAGGACAAAGTACATACATATTAACAGAAGTTAAAATCTTAAAAAAAAAATATATATATATATATATATATATATATATATATATATATATATATATATATATATATATATATATATATATATATATATAAAATAAAGAATGAGTAAGTGACCCCCAACTTTTTGTGTATTTAGGCAGCATGAAACTAAAATTGACTCCAGTTGACCGGTGAATGTTTTCTGTAGCAAATCGATAGGTTGGTGTAAGAAACAACTCGATAATTAAAACTTTATTAACTTTCAAATAAAATCACTTCCTGCAGTTGACCATCAATGATGTAAGCGCTATGGCGCGTTCACGCTAGAAGTCAGAAGCGCGCGATTTTTATACAATAGAGCAGGTCTTGGGAACCTTTTTTCACTAAGGAGCCAATTTTGAAATTTTTGGTTGATGCAATTTTTCGAAAGAGTCATACCACAAAACAATAATTTACTATTTTCAAAAACAAAGTTTTTCAATAAAATAAAATGTTTATATTGCCCATAGACTACTCAAAAACAAACAGATATGCAAATATTTATAGGTAACACGTTGCAATATGGAATTGAGTAAGTGTTTGTGCAGGTCTCCATAAAATTACTTCATTTTACTTCATGAAAAATTTTACTTCCCTTTTGGACTGGGTGATATGTAAAAAACGTTTTAATGATAATCACATTTAAAATATCAATATCCGATTATATGGTCCATCTCCAAGGTCTGTGAATATTTTTGCTTTATTTGTTTTGTTTTAAAAATGTAATTAATTTATTTAACCTCAAAAAACTTGAACAAAAAGACATTTCTAAATTCAAATTGCACTTTAAATGAAACGAAAAAGTGATAAAAAAATCTTATATATAACCACATCCCCAAATCCAAACATTTACCGTCTCCAACGGCTCCATTTGCCATCACACAAGTATCAGTATGTGTTTGTTGCCTTCAAAATATTGGCTTTTAACTTCCTTTTTAACACAATGCATTAAATTCATAACATTTGTTATCTTTAGCTAAATTAGTAGCCTAATGATACAGTTATAAGACAGAACAAACTACATACCTTCCGAACAAAGCAGATGTCAAAGCTGACTGATCAGATGAGGAAGTTTAGTACATGTGTTTTTTTTTTTTTGCATCTGCACCACACTCATTCGGCAACCACTATTTTAGCACATTGCATGTGCAATGAGACCAGGCTGCTGGGCGTTTCATGATTCACTCACTGTTCCATATTTAACACTTCAGTTTTGGTGGTCAACCTCAAATAGAATGCAAAGAATCACATTCCCAACTATACGTTTTCAAACGAGATGATAATAATGCAAAATCAGAGCCATTTCTTTTCTCATCATTAGGAATGCACCCACAATGCCATTCCACCAAGCTTTGAATGGATCAGAGTTGTGGTCTTAAAATATCTCTGTATTAGTCAGAACAGGTGTAGTTTTAAACTGATAAGACAGCAAGGTTCTGGGGTTTCTGGTTTTGTGCAATTTGTTTGACAGCTGAAGGGGGGGATGTGATGTCACATAAACTATTAATTGACTCCTTTGGCATACATAAACATTTTATGACCAAATGACCTGTGAGATACTATGCTAAAAGTACTTCATAGTACATTTAACACAACTTTTAGACAAAGATCTATATTGCCATGCATGGCACTCACGCCCAGAATAAAGCGCCTCTGCATTCTCAAAGCCCAGTTTGATATAGGTAGGGTCCAGGCCCTCGCAGTAATTGGCTACATCCATGTCCAATAAGGATTTAGGGAGAGGAGCTGGTGAAAATTTCATCCCGGCCTTGCTATGTCTACTTAAACTTGTCCTGGGACAGTGTCTCTTAGAAAGAGTATAGCCTGAGGTTGACCATCTCTTCGGAATGCTGATTTGTAACAGTATTTCCCATTTGTTCCAGAAAGGAACAGCAGGTTTTATTGGTGCATCAAGAGTGGCTGCCCAACCAGCAGGCCCTGTTCTCTCAGGTAAAATGACACTCTTCCAAAGTAATGCAACGTCTCATAATACAATATGCAAAACACTGCAGCACAATGCGTTTCATCTAAGAGAACAAGAGTTTGTTAAACCCAGTTGGAGCTTCCATTTTGAGACAGACTTATGACACACTATTGTACATGAATGGGGACTGAACTCCATGGTTTTAAAATGTATTTGCATATGTGTGATTGTTTGTTTATTTTTTGTTTACTTGTTTATAGGTAAGTGGTTGATTAAGTGTTTTAGTGTTTAAAAAACAAGTATAGCAGTGCATCAGTGTGGAGATGGTATAAAAAAACAGATGTTTGTACACAACAGTTCTAACTTGTCTGCTGACAAATTCAAAGAGAGAGAGAGAGAGAGAGAGAGAGAGAGAACAGTTTTTCATTATATTAATTTGAGCACAATAATTTGCCTTTATTTACCGAATTTCCCTCTCAAGTCATATTTAAATGTTATGTTTAATATGCATTCAAACTATATTAAGAGAATAATAAGAAGGGGGGGGGGGGGGGGGGGGTATAATAATGTCCTAAGATGGTTACATTTTTACTTTACTCCAACAAACTATGTTTTAAATGAGGAAGTGCTCAAAATATTCACATGATCACAGTTTTGAAAGGGAAGGCCATCTTAATTCATGCCATCTATTTTCAAACATTGTTTTATTGCACCTCATGCAAAAGCTCCAATGACAGATATTGGCTAGTTTAAATCCTTTTAAAGCACACGCTCTTTATTACTAAATACATTTTCAGTCAAATAAATCCAAGGTCAAAAAACAATTGCTTGACAAATAAAATACAACACAAGGTTGGGAAAGACTTTCAGTATAAGGTAATGTATTCCTAATTATACAAAAGTGCCATTTATCTAAAATGTATTTAAAACCAACTGTTAATATTTAAAGACTAAAACAAACTTGACCAAAATTCAAATAAAGGTGGTACAGTAATGAGGCATTTTTTTACATTGAATGTGAAATGGTAATAATAAAGAAGGGGTAATGTTATTGTGAGAACATAACAATGTTGGAATTATGAAATGGGCACAAAACAGCACTTTTAAAGAAAACCTTTGGAACAACATTGACTATGAAATATCGAATTTATTATATCAAACTCTCAACCAACTAAACAAAATATTGATCAAAATACTGACAAATTTCAAATTTGTAATTAATAATTTAATACAAACTCTGTGCTCAAATGGACATATTAGAAAATAATACAAAGATTTTGCTTTGACAAATAGCCTTAACTTTCACAAAAGTTAGGTAAGAAACAAGTTTTTAATTAACTGGGGTAAATTAGCCTTTAATTCATCAATAAAAATGAGCGAATAACAGATACACTTTTATGGAATTTTGACGTCATAATGCTCGCTGATTAAATGGAGCACTTCAAATCCATCAACATGCGTTTAAAACTACCTAACCAGGTTAAAGGCAGACATTAAAAAGAAGGTTTATTAGGCTAAATGTGTATTTTCACACAAGAAATGCATCGTGTTGCCTGTGCGAGGATTCAATCTGTATAGCATCTTAAAAAAAAAAGCAAGCGAGAAAGCTAAGCCTTCAAATAAATAAAAGAAAAAATAATTAACTCTAAAATACATAATCATATAGGCTATATAGGCTATATAACAGACGTTTTGTGTTTTCACTCAAGTAAAACTGCATATAAACAACGAATTACCGCCTGATGGCCCAAATCATAGTATTTCAGAAATATATTTTTACCCTTCGGTCTCTGATCGTTCTTCATATTGCCGAGAGAGAGCGCCAAATCTCTATTTATGCTATAAGCCTAACATTCCTAAAGAACATACACAAAGTTGTATTTTTAAAGAAAATGGTTGTAATGTTTGTAGACACAATATGTACATTTATTACAGTAAAGCACTAGCACTTGCGATATATATATATATATACAGTGAGGAAAATAAGTATTTGAACACCCTGCTATTTTGTTCTCCCACTTGGAAATCATGGAGGGGTCTGAAATTGTCATCGTAGGTGCATGTCCACTGTGAGAGACATAATCTAAAAAAAAAATCCAGAAATCACAATATATGATTTTTTAACTATTTATTTGTATGATACAGCTGCAAATAAGTATTTGAACACCTGTCTATCAGCTAGAATTCTGACCCTCAAAGACCTGTTAGTCTGCCTTTAAAATGTCCACCTCCACTCCATTTATTATCCTAAATTAGATGCACCTGTTTGAGGTCGTTAGCTGCATAAAGACACCTGTCCACCCTATACAATCAGTAAGAATCCAACTACTAACATGGCCAAGACCAAAGAGCTGTCCAAAGACACTAGAGACAAAATTGTACACCTCCACAAGGCTGGAAAGGGCTATGGGGAAATTGCCAAGCAGCTTGGTGAAAAAAGGTCCACTGTTGGAGCAATCATTAGAAAATGGAAGAAGCTAAACATGACTGTCAATCTCCCTCGGACTGGGGCTCCATGCAAGATCTCACCTCGTGGGGTCTCAATGATCCTAAGAAAGGTGAGAAATCAGCCCAGAACTACACGGGAGGAGCTGGTCAATGACCTGAAAAGAGCTGGGACCACCGTTTCCAAGGTTACTGTTGGTAATACACCAAGACGTCATGGTTTGAAATCATGCATGGCACGGAAGGTTCCCCTGCTTAAACCAGCACATGTCAAGGCCCGTCTTAAGTTTGCCAATGACCATTTGGATGATCCAGAGGAGTTATGGGAGAAAGTCATGTGGTCAGATGAGACCAAAATAGAACTTTTTGGTCATAATTCCACTAACCGTGTTTGGAGGAAGAAGAATGATGAGTACCATCCCAAGAACACCATCCCTACTGTGAAGCATGGGGGTGGTAGCATCATGCTTTGGGGGTGTTTTTCTGCACATGGGACAGGGCGACTGCACTGTATTAAGGAGAGGATGACCGGGGCCATGTATTGCGAGATTTTGGGGAACAACCTCCTTCCCTCAGTTAGAGCATTGAAGATGGGTCGAGGCTGGGTCTTCCAACATGACAATGACCCGAAGCACACAGCCAGGATAACCAAGGAGTGGCTCTGTAAGAAGCATATCAAGGTTCTGGCGTGGCCTAGCCAGTCTCCAGACCTAAACCCAATAGAGAATCTTTGGAGGGAGCTCAAACTCCGTGTTTCTCAGCGACAGCCCAGAAACCTGACTGATCTAGAGAAGATCTGTGTGAAGGAGTGGGCCAAAATCCCTCCTGCAGTGTGTGCAAACCTGGTGAAAAACTACAGGAAACGTTTGACCTCTGTAATTGCAAACAAAGGCTACTGTACCAAATATTGACATTGATTTTCTCAGGTGTTCAAATACTTATTTGCAGCTGTATCATACAAATAAATAGTTAAAAAATCATACATTGTGATTTCTGGATTTTTTTTTTTTAGATTATGTCTCTCACAGTGGACATGCACCTACGATGAAAATTTCAGACCCCTCTATGATTTCCAAGTGGGAGAACTTGCAAAATAGCAGGGTGTTCAAATACTTATTTTCCTCACTATATATATATATATATATATATATATATATATATATATATATATAAGGAGGGAGGAGTCAATTGAGTTTAATTTATATTGAACACAGAATATTCCTTTAACTAGCATTTTTGATTTGAACAAAAAGATGTTACCCATTGAATCACATTTTACTGTAGGCCAACCTCACATTTACATTGTTGGCCAACAGCTAACTCGATCTTCAACGGAAATTCAATTCAAAATGGTTGAATAAGTGCTAGGAATAATGCAGGTTGAAAGTTTGCCACTACTAAAATGTTTTACTTTAAAATGTAAGGCAACAATTCAACTTAAATTTAAGTTGTTTGAAATGTTTTACAGTACACCACATATAGGCCACTAGGCAAAAACGGTTGAAGGTGTGCTCAGTAATTTTCGGTATATGCCCTCTTGGACACTGACACCTAAGGGTGTGGATGCAGAATTATTCAAACCGAATAGTTTCAGTTACCGATGTCTTTGCAGAAATGTACTATTTACAGTCAGCCATGATTCATTAAATTAATGAGAGAAAGTGTCCAACAACAGGGCGGTTACTGATATTAAATGGTATATTCAGCTGGTCATGTGTTTCTAACATGACAGCCTGATGAGGAGATCCTCTCCATGTAAAACAAAACAACTTTTATAGGTTACTGATGTGACTGGATCTTCATTTCAGGTGAGTGCTCATTATTTTATAAATGTTTCAGAAATAGGCCTACTATTCAGTTCTGTCGAGGTAAAACTTTTTAAATGAAGAAAGATTTACTGAGTGCACCTTTATGCGCAAATAACAAAGGGCTGACTAGTGTTCCTCAGCTTCAGGTCCTGCAGTACACATGGCACAACCCGTGAACGTCAGCATGTCAAAACAGGTAAGAGCTGTAATGGCTAGGAACACCTTGTTTATCTCATTAAGCTTTTCAACATGTTCCATGTAGAAAGGCCGAAACAGATTATATGGCACCAGGCAGGTAAGCATGATGAGTACAAAACAGAGGTTCTTCATTTGGACCCAAAAGTCCTGCTGGGAGCGACTGGCGGGTCCGTACTTGATTATTATTGAGAGCAGAATGATCGCCTGGATGCAGGTCTGAATGCACGACACAACAACAATAACAATAGACACAATCATGTTCAGAGTATAGATATGAGGTTTCACTAACATGTTGTGTTCGAGTCCTTGCCGTAAAGAGCCACCACGGTGGGCAGCATGGGCAACAACACGGCCCATATGAGGGCACTGGCGCACATCGCGTGTAGCCGGTCGAACTCTGTCCGCTGAGTCTTCTTGTAAAAATGTAAGAAACGGATGGTTAGAATGATGGTGTAGAGAATAAATACCATATACATGTGGATGTGGATCATGGCACTAACTACTTCACAGAAACCGCGTGGCAGGCCCCAGTATTGGGACACATAGTAGTAGATTCTGAACGGCACAGTGAGCAGGAATAGAAAGTGTGCCAACATCAGGTTGAAAAAGGCAATGGTGGTTATCGAGCGAATGTTACTTTTTAATACGTTTGTCATGAGGGTTAAGCCTGTGGTGCCCACCAGAAGCACAAGAGTATAGATGATGATCAAGGCAATATTGTATGGCGGGATGAACTGGGGAGATGGTGCATTTTTTACGGCCGTCTCTGTAGAGCTGTTCTGTACCACTGTTGCGGTTTCCGTCATGGTCCCTGTAGTGAAAAGGCATACTGTAAATCAATGAAGTAATTTAATATGATATACACAATATTTTAATTGATTTGCCATTTTAGTTAAAGCAGTAGTTCGTACGAAAATGAAAATTCTCTCATTATTCATGCACTTACCCTGATGCCATCCCAGATGTGTAAGACTGTCTTTCTTCAGCAGAACACACATTAAGATTTTTGAAAAATGTTGAAGCTCTGTAGGCCATTATAATGTGAGTAAATGGGTGCCATCAGGCTGCTGCTATATTTGATGTTCCAAAAGGCACACACTGCCATTCAAAAGCTTTGGGTCATTTGACTGAAAATTTTCTCATGAGCTGAAAAACCTTTTGGTCTGAAGGTGTATGCTTAAATGTTTTAAATTAGTTAATTTAAATATTAACTATAATAGTGCCAACATATTAAATTATTTCATTACAAAATAAATATAAAAATATATATATATTAAATAGATGACTTGGAATAATAAAGATAAGCAGCCAGCAAGTGCCCAGCACATAGGGGGGGGGGGGGGGGGGGGTGGGCTGGAGCCTATCCCAGCATTGGGCAAAAGGCAGGGTACACCCTGGACAGGTCGCCAGTCCATCGCAGGGCCACACATAGACAAACAACCATTCACATCTAGGGCAATTTTTGGAGACATCAATTAACCTAGCCTGCATGTCTTTGGATGGTGGGAGGAAGCCAGAGCACCTGGAGAGAAGCAAACTCCACACAGAAAGGCCAGGGCAACCGGGGTTTGAACCCACGACCTTCTTGCTGTGAGGCGACAGTGCTAACCGCTGCACCACCGTGTCGCCCGAAATATAACACAGATTTTATTCATTCATAATTCCCACAATTCCTTTTGTTATTCCATAGTTTTGATGATTTCACTATTACTGTAAAATGGGAATAAGTTTTAATAATAAAAATGTTTATTTATATAAAACTCAAGAACACTTTACACTCCATATATATTTAATAGGACAAAGTACATTAAAATACAACATAAGTTACAATCTTACAAAATAATAATAATAATAAAGAATGAGTAAGTGACCCCAAACTTTTGAACGGCAGTGTATTTAGGCAGCATGAAAGTAAAATTGACTCCAGTTGACCGGTTAATGTTTTCTGCAAATCAATAGGTTGGTGTAAGAAACAACTCGATAATTAAAGCTTTATTAACTTTCAAATAAAATCGCTTCCTGCCAGCAGTTGACGCATCAATGACGTAAGCGTTATGGCGCGTTCACGGTAGAAGTCTGAAGCGCGCACTTTGTATACAATAAATCAGGGGTCGGGAACCTTTTTTCACTAAGGAGACAATTTTAAAATTTTGGGTTGATGCAATTTTTCGAAAGAGTCATACCACAAAACAATAATTTACTATTTTCAAAAACAAAGTTTTTCAATGAAATAACATGTTTATATTGCCCATAGACTACTCAAAAACAAACAAATATGCAAATATTAATAAGTATCACGTTGCAATATGGAATTGAGTACAAGTGTTTATGCGGGTCTCCATAAAATTACTTCATTTTACTTCATGAAAAATGTAACTTCCCTTTTGGGCTGGGTGATATGTAAAAAACCTTTTAATGATAATCACATTTAAAATATCAATATCCGATTATATGGTCCAGCTCCAAGGTCGGTGAATATATTTGCTTTATTGGTTTTGTTTTAAAAAATGTAATTAATTTATTTTAACTCAAAAAACTTGAACAAAAATAAATTTCTAAATTCAAATTGCACTTTAAATGAAACAAAAAAGCAACAGGTGAAAATTGTTAGCATACAACTTAAGAACTAAAGACAATTATAAATGTAAAGATAAATATAATCATCATAATAAATTAGCCTAAAATATTCTTGTGTTCCCAAAAAATGCTGCCAAAATGTGTTCTTATCAAATGTGTTTGTATTCTGTTTTGGTAATACAGTTAATGCTGCCTAAAGACAAGAAAATATAACAAAATTTTAGGTTCAAGGTGAACGTGTCTTGTATTACCTTATAATTTAATCACATTCATCTTTGTTTATTTAAAAGAAAGATACCTGTATATATTACTGAACCTACAGAGTTGCATTCACAAGTGTAAGAGCGAACTAAACTCTCACGAGATGATCAGAGCTCATTTGCAGCTTTCTCATATATTACATTATACTTGCAAACAGTTTTCAGTTGAATTAAACAGAGAAAAAGCTGCAATACTTGTGTCTGATTCACTGTTTGTTCAGAGGCATGTAACGAGACCCTGTCTCGTGGAATAAGCGCATGTAAAGAGTTATCAATCCACAAATCCATATATATATATATATATATATATATATATATATATATATATATATATATATATATATATATATATATTCCTGTTTGCACACAGCTTCCCTGTCAAACAAATATATTTATTGACTAAAATATCAAGTCGGGAAATGAGACTGTTGAGGTCCGATGCCCTCCCTCTCTCTCCCACCGCATCTCTGTGCAGCAGAGCAGCACACATCGGCACATCAGACACACAGACAGGCAGACAGCAGCCCCTCCCAGTTCCTATCCCAGTTGTGTTTTTCTAAGCTACCAGTGTCTTGACTTTACAGCTAATTAGCCAAAAGACAAATATAGTTAACTTGTGTCTTGCTAACATGCATGTCTCATGAGCTACTTGCTAATTAGTTCAAGTTTAGCTAAGGCAATATATCATGACCATACAGGCTAATGTAGTGTATGGAGACACTACAGGCGAATACAGTAAAATGTGTGTCTAATAACCAATCAGTCAGATCACTTTATTGTCACACACTTTCAACAGTAGGTGAAAGTCTTGTCTGCAGTTCCGAGCAACATTGCAGTCATGACAGTGACGAGACATATACCAATTTACAATAAACAACATATTTACACACAACACAATTTACATATCAAATGTACACATAAATGGATGTTGGACAAAATATCGCAAGTGCATAAACACAGCACGCAAGGGAATTACAACAGTGTGAGCGCCATGACACAGCTAAACTCAAAAGCAAACTTATAATATGTCCTCTTAGGATATTACTTCCAGTGCATATTTTGTAAACTAATTCTTGACAATATATTCCTTGCAAATTAACTGTGCCATCAATAACTCATTTGCCCTTTTCCCCCTCTCTTTTACAATGCAACCGCAACCCACAGCCATACCTAAACAATGACCAAACATGTCATATATTAATCTCACTTAGTATAATCCCTCAAATAGGTAGGCATTTTAACCTGACGACCTGACCGCGTAGTAACAATGCTTTGATCACTACCCTGACCACGTTCAGCAGCTACAGTTTGTGTGTTTGTCAAAACCCCTGATTGTGCAGATGTTGAGGGTGGGCAGTATTTGTGCCTGAGGTGGTGACGGTTTCTCCTCAGAACACTACCCGACTCCAACTCAACCTCATAAGATCTGGGACTCACTGGTCTAATCACTCTAGCTGTTTTCCAGGTTGTACAAGGCTCAAATGGTTGGACTCGAACACTGTCCCCTGATGTGAAACAGTCCAAGTCTTTTGCCTTGCGGTTGTAGTATTTCTCCTGTCTTTGTCTGTTGTTAATCAGTCCCTGTTTGTTGTTTGACACTTTAGGCTCCAACAGTGTCTCTTTAGTAGGAAGAAAGGTTCGGGTCCTCCTGCTGAGAAGTCTCTGTGCTGGACTGGTGGTGAGACCTTGGCTCGGTGTGTTGCGATGGTCTAGTAGGGCTAAGTATGGATCCTGTCCAGCATCTGCAGTTTTCTGCATAAGTCGGTTTGCTGTTTTGACAGCTGACTCATCCTTTCCATTGCTTTGTGGGTACCCGGGTGATGTGCCCAAATTCCCAATTTTGGCTGAACATTTTAAAGTCATGTGATGAGTACTGTGGTCCGTTATCAGAGATGAGCACATCTGGAATCCCCTGTCGAGCAAAGTGTGCTTTCAGTTTGTGAATCACTGTGGTACTTTTGCTGTCCGGTAAATAATCAACCTCCCAAAAATTTGAATAATAGTCCACGGTTATTAGGTAGTCTTTATTGTGCCAAGAAAACAAATCGGTTCCTACCTTAGCCCAAGGTCTGTAGGCAATGTCATGGGGATGCAATGTCTCTTTTTGTTGCTTGGGGTCAACTGACCTGCAGATGGCACATTTGGAAATAAACGTCTTTATTTGCTCATTCATCCCTTACCAGTACACACACTCATGTGCTCGTCTGAGGCAACCTTCCACTCCCAGACGTGTTGAGTGTATGCGGCTGGTCAGGTCAGCTCTTAGTGTGTCAGGAATAACTGCTCTTTCTCCCCTGAACACTATGCCATTCTGAAAGCTTAGCTCGTCCTGAAAAGCAAAATAGTGTTGAATGTTTTGCTCAATGTCTTTTTTGTTCTGAGGCCATCCTGTAAGAATCAACTTAATCACGTCCTGCAAATTTGCGTCCTCCCTTGTTGCATCACGAATGGCTCACAATATTCTCCAGTGGCTTTTGGTCACTTTGAACAGTCACTTTTCTACCATAAGTATATTGATGGAACTTTTCCATTTCAAACACTATGGCCAAACATTCTTTTTCTATCTGTGCATAACCCCTTTCTGTGGGTGTCAGCGCTCTGCTCGCAAATGCCACAGGTTTACCTTTCTGTGTCAGGGCTGCTCCTAGTCCTGTCTCTGAGGCATCACATTGCAGGGTTAACTCCTCATTTTGGTCATAGTACTTGAGCAGTGGTGCATTTGTTATTTTGTCTTTCAATCTTTTAAAAGCTGTCTCGTTTACCTCAGTCCATTCCCACATGTTGTCCTTGTGTTTAAGTTGTCTCAAAACTTCACAGTCATCAGAAAGATGATCACAAAACTTTGAAAGGTAGTTCAGCATACCTACAAGTTACCTTTACATCTGTAGGCCTCGGCAACTCCCGCACTGCCCGCACTTTCTCCGGGTCAATGCGGAGGCCTTCTGCTGTCAGCTAGTGTCCAATGTAGGGTACAGACGCTCTCCTCAGTTTAAACTTGTCTGCATTGAGTTTAATGTCTCTTTGTCTGCACCTCATTAGAAAACATCACAAGTTTTTCTCATGATCCTTGTCTGCTTCCTCTTGTGTCTCACCCTCCCCCGTGATTAGTATATCATCCGCAATGATATACAAACACGGTAAGCCCTCCAGTGCTTGCATGAGTTTCCTTTGGAAGACTTCCGGAGCTGGGCTTATACGCATTGGCATCCTGAGCCAACGATACCGCCCGAATGGGGTTGCAAACGTGGTTAGGTAACTGGACTCTTCATCCAGCTTGATGTGCCAAAATCCATGCTTTACATCACAAACAGTGAATACCTTGGATTTTGAGAGTCCTGGCAGGACTTCATCAATGGTCGGAAGAGGAAAATGGCTCCTTTTTAGTGCTCTATTCAGTGGTTTGGGGTCTATACAGATCCTTGGCTTTCCATTTGGTTTTGTCACTGACACCATACTGCTTATCCAGTCAGTGCTGCACTCTACAGATGCTATGATTTCTTGGCTTTCAAGATTCTTTAGTTCCTCTTTGAGTGGGGTCATCATTGTAACAGGCACTCTGCGTTTTGGCAGTTTTACTGGTGGTACACTTTTGTCTATTTCAATGTTGTACTCTCCTTCTAGGCAGCCAATGCCTGTGAAAATATCTCCGAACTCTGTCTTAATTTTCTCCATATTTGTCAGCTGCACACTGTTGTCAGTACATTGTGTTTTCACTATACTGTCAATCGCCAGTATGTTCTCATACTGCACTTTTATCAATTTCATGGCTTCACTAGGCTTTCTTCCTAGTAGCGGGATCCTGTCCTGGTCCACCACTTGAAACTCAAGTCTGCATAGTTTATCATTTCTCCGATTTCGGAGTTTGACTTTACATTTTCCTAGTGGGCGTAACCTGCTTTTGTTGTACATGACAAGTACTTTCTCTGTGTGATCCAATTGTATATTTGGGTTCAACAGTTGCATTGGGATAACATTACAAGTAGCACCACAGTCTATCTGAAAGTTAACTAGCTTTTTGTCCAACAACATCCCTGTGATGTTTGTTATTGTCATGATGTCCTCACATGATTCACTTGACTCTGAAATTGTGTGTACCGGTCTGCCTTTCTTGTTTTTCTCAAACTTGGACTTGCATTTTGCAGCAAAGTGGTTCTCTTTCCCACATTTCTTACACTTCTTTCCATAGGCTGGACATTTGTGTTTATTTTTCTCATGTGTGTTGCCACAAAAGTTACAGTTAATCTCCTCCTTTTTGTCTCTCCTTGGATTCTTCTTCATTGCATGTATTTCTTCCACCGTTTTCCCTTGTATTGTTTTGCAGTTCTCTTTTGACAGTTCAGTTTTGACAGTTCAAAACCTTGTATGGTTTTGCAGTTCTCTTTTGAAGTGACAGTTTGCATGCACTTATGCAGCGTTAAGTTTTCTTCCCTTAACAGTCTTTCCCTCATCGCAGGGCTCTGTGTACCACACACAATGCGGTCTCTTATTAGTGAGTCCTTAATGTCACCAAAATTGCATGTGCTGGCCAATACTCTCAAATCTGTGACATATCTGTCAATATTTTCGTCTTGTCCTTGGTCTCTAACAAAAAACTTATATCGCTCAACAGTCTCATTCAGTTGCAGATTGAAATGTTATCAAACTGTGTCATCATTGTACTCACTGTCCTCCTCGCAGATGTATCACCGCTTGTCAGCGTTTCTAAAAGTTCCCTCCCTCTCTCTCTGCGGAGGTAATTAAACAACTTAACTTTAGTAGTCTTCTCTGCATCGGGCATCGTGAGGTCTGTATACAGCGTAAACTCCTCCTTCCAAGTTTTCGCTAAGTTGGCTGAATCCCAAAAAAGTATTGGAGACGGCTTGAGACCATCCATTGCGACGTCTGGCGCTTCTTTCTGCTCCCGCTTCGGCTCTGTAAACACTGGGCAGTCCCTTGCTCGAGCTCGTGGGCTAGACTAACTACAACAAGCTAGCGGCACTTTTCAGTCTTCACGGCTCGGTACTAACTTCTAACCGCTGCCACCATGTTTCATTCTGTTCTGTTTTATCAAACTATACAGAATGGACGATTAAAGCAGTATCATTGCTTACTTTATTTATCATATGTGTCTAACTGCATTACAAGTGCCATAGCCTAGCTCTCTGTCTGTACGTCACTCAAGTCCGTCCGTGCGTCACTCAAGTCCGTCCCCTTGGGAACCGGACAGGAACACTAACAATCCACTTGTTACAAAAACCGCAAGTCATGATAGGTCTCACACATGCGCGCAGATCTGAACACACGCACAAGTTATTTTCTGCAAGCGCACGCAAGTTATTTTCTGCACACACGCGCAGCTGAAATCTTTACGAGTTTTGGCACAGTTTTGACACTCAGGGCCGGGGCCCAATCCGAATGCTATTGGCTGCTGACCAAATCCTGTATTGATTGGCTGCATCTCTTCGAATCTCTCGTGATTGGCTGTTGTTGGACATCCAACAGCATACTGATATACAATGTACAGTAAACAATACACACAATATAGAATACACATACACTAGATAAGGGTATATAAAAATATATATACACTAGTTGAATTGGGGAGAATATATTTGACAGTCCAGAGTGAGATAATAAGATGAAGTTTAATAAAGTGCAGTGCTGATTGTTGATCGTGAGAGATCATGTGTTCAAAAGTCTTATTGCTTGGGGGAACAAGCTGTAGTTGGCTGGTGCGGGTCCTGATGCTGCGATACCGCCTGCCTGATGGAAGCAGTGAGAGCAGCCCACGACTCGGGTGGCTGGAGTCTCTGATGATCTTCCGAGCTTTTTTCACATACCGCCTGTTATATATGTCCTGAAGGGAGGGAAGCTCACCTCCGATGATGTTTCTGGCAGTTCACACCACACTTTGCAGTTCTTTGCGGTTGTGGGCGGTGCTATTGCCGTACCAGGCGGTGATGCAGCCAGTCAGGATGCTCTCTACAGTGCTGGTGTAGAACCGTGTGAGGATGTGGTGGTTCATTCCGAACTTCCTCAGCCATCTCAGGAAGAAGAGGCACTGGTGAGCCTTCTTCACAACCGCCTCAGTGTGGACGGACCATGTGAGTTCCTCAGTAATGTGGACACTGAGGAAGCTGCTGACTCTCTCCACTGGTGCTCCATTAATGGTGATGGGGCTGTGTTCTCTGTCTTTCTTCCTGAAGTCCACCACAAGCTCCTTGGTTTTACTGGTGTTGAGGGAGAGGTTGTGCTCCTGACACTAGCGTGTCAGAGTGTGCATCTCCTCTCTGTAGGCTGTTTCATCATTGTCAGTGATCAGACCTACCACCGTCGTATCGTCAGCAAACTTAATAATGGCATTGGAGCTATATGTCGCCACACAGTCATGTGTGTACAGGGAATACAGGAGTGGGCTGAGAACACAGCCCTGCGGGGCTCCAGTGTTGAGGGTCAGTGATGAGGACATGTTGCTGCCCATTCTATCCACCTGAAGTCTGCCTGACAGGAAGTCCAGGATCCAGCTGCACAGCGAGCTGTTTAAGCCCAGAGCCCAGAGTTTATCATCAAGCTTGGAGGGCACTATGGTGTTGAATGCTGAGCTGTTGTATACAAAGAGCATTCTCACATATGTGTTCCTTTTTTCCAGGTGGGAGAGAGCAGTGTGTATTGTAGATGCAATGTCATCGTCAGTGGAGCGGTTGTTGCGGTAGGCAAACTGTAATGGGTCCAAAGAGGTGGGCAGAACAGAGCAGATGTAATCTCTGATTAGCCTCTCAAAGCATTTGCTGATGATGAGGGTCAGAGCAACAGGACGCCAGTCATTTAAGCAAGTGATTTTGGCTTGCTTCGGTACATGCACAATGGTTGATGTTTTGAAGTATGTGGGGACTACAGACAGGGAGAGGGACAGGATGAAAATGTCTGTAAAAACACCAGCCAGTTGGTTCACGCACGCTCTAATGATGCAGCCCGGAATGCCGTCTGGACCCACGTCTTTATGGATGTTCACCCGTCAAAGGATCGTTTACATCCGCAACAGATACGGAGAGCGAACCAACCTCTATAGTATCGGCAGCGAGTACTCTCTTCGCGAGGGCGAGCATAAAATGTATTAAGCTCGTCCGGGAGAGAGGCAGCGGTGTTCATGGAGGAGTTTTTATTCCGTTTGTCCCTGCCACATACTTCTAGAGTCAGTGGTGTTGAACTGTCCTTCAATTTCGTGCCTGTACTGGCGTTTGGTTGCACTGATAGAGTTATGGAGGGCATAACTGGCTTGTTTACGCTCCTCCGGAAATAAAAAGCAGAGGTCAGCGCAGTAAGTGCCGTGCGAACATCGCCGTTAACCCATGGTTTCTGGTTTGGGTAGATCCGTAGTGTTTTGGTCGGAACAACGTCCTTGCGGTGTGGCAGAGAGAGATCGTTCACGGACATGTACCCAAAAATGTCTGTGCATGTCCCTGCAAGACACGTTCACCTTGAACCTAAAATGTTGTTCTATTTTCTTTTCTATAGGCAGCATAAACTGTTACCAAAACACAATACACATTTGCAGTACCGCCGCTCACTATAAGCAGACTACGCAGTCTTCGTAGGGCACCAACACCCTAGGGGGGCAACATCTTACCTTAAAAGGGCACCGTCTTACTCACGTTATACGTTATTCAAGGACCCGAAAGCAGTTGTGGAACACAGATGATCGCTTCATGCTCATATCGCGCAAAATACCTCAAAAGGCAATAATAACTTTTTGAATTATTTTATTTAAATAGTAAAGATAAATATGCTTTTGTGTGATCTATTAAGAACAAAGTGTCTGAAACATTCTTTGTTACATAGAAGAATAAAATGGGGTTCTTTTATTAACCATCAGACAATCTCTTCTTATCTATGTGAGCTGTAATAAGCTCTCAGTAGATGACGATAATTCACTATTATAGTTTGTGTTCTGCCATTACAAAAGAAGAAGAGGACGCTGCCTGATTCTGACAGAAATATGCTGCCAGATCATCAGATGTTTTGCCGATAAAAGTTTGGCTTTTACGGAAAAGGAAGGCTATTATTTATAATCGAACCAATATGATGTAGCGTTTGAACACTACTTGCTGGAAAAATTATTTAGCTACTGGAAAAGCTACACTGTTTTAAAAGCAGCTGAGCTACTGTCAAGCTACTGAAAAATTTAGCTAAGTTAGTGGCGTCGCTACATGTAGTTAGCTACTCCCCAACAGTGCAAATTACATTTTACAGAAAGTATTCTGTAATCTGTAGTGAAATACATTTCAAAAGTAACTCTCCCAACCCTGGTCATGGCAATGAAGTTGTAAAATGGATATAATTTTACACACAAAATTTAAGTAATTTTAACGCATATTTTCACGTATTTAACAGTGTATACTTTAACGTTTACAGAATGGCCCTATTTACTTCCATTGTAAGTGACTCGCTGTAACCCAGTATTATTAATATGAATTTTTGTGGTAATCAACGTTATGCCACAAACGCTGTCAATTGAGTTTAACTTGTATTGAATACATTCCTTTAACTACAAGTTCATGTGAAGTAATAATGAGCAACAGCAATCTTTTACAGCATCTTGCTGAATGTTACATTTCAACAAATGCAACTTTTAATTTGAAAACTGTATTAGTATGTGTTAACATTGAACTAACATGAACTGACAATAAACACTTGTATTTTTATAAATCACCAATAACTAAGATTAATACATGCTGTAAAAAATATTACTTGTTAGTTCATAATGCCTAATGCATTTACTTATGTATGTTAAAAAGAACCTTACTGTAAAGTGTTACCAATTTTTGCTTCTGAGAGAATGCTATTATTTATTTGTGTTTGTTGCCTTCAAAATATTGGCTTTTAACTTTCTTTTTAACACAATGCATTAAATTCATAACATTTGTTATCTTTAGCTAAATTAGTAGCCTAATGATACAGTTATAAGACAGAACAAACTACATACCTTCCGAACAAAGCAGATGTCAAAGCTGACTGATCAGATGAGGAAGTTTAATACATGTGTTTTTTTTGTTTTTTTTTGCATGTGCTCCACACTCATTCGTCAACCACTATTTTAGCACATTGCATGTGCAATGACACCAGGCTGCTGGGCGTTTCATGATTCACTCACTGTTGCACATTTAACACTTCAGTTTTGGTGGTCAACCTCAAGCAGAATGCAAAGAATCACATACCCAACTATACGTTTTCAAACGAGATGATAATAATGCAAAATCAGAGCCATTTATTTTCTCCTCAACAGGAATGCACCCACAATGCCATTCCATCAAGCTCTGAATGGATCAGAGTTGTGGTCTTAAAATATCTCTGTATGTAGTAGGGTCCAGGCCCTCACAGTAATTGGCTACATCCATGTCCAATAAGGATTTAGGGAGAGGAGCTGGTGAAAATTTCATCCCGGCCTTGTTATGTCTACTTAAACTAGTCCTGGGAAAGTGTCTCTTAGAAAGAGTATAGCCTGAGGTTGACCATCTCTTCAGAATGCTGATTTGTCATCTTTTAAGACAAGGGAGGAGCCTTGATCAAGACTCCTTGCAAAGTACTTCTCTTTTCCCCTTATCCCATACATATCAGAAGGATAAAGAGATAACGGTATTTCCCATTTGTTCCAGAAAGGAAAAGGAGGTTTTATTGGTGCATCAAGAGTGGCTGCCCAACCAGCAGGCCCTGTTCTCTCAGGCAAAATGACACTCTTCCAAAGTAATGCAATGTCTCATAATAAAATATGCAAAAAACTGCAGCACAATGTGTTTCATCTAAAAGAACTGGTAAGAGTTTGTTAAACCCAGTTGGAGCTTCCATTTTGAGACAGACTTATGACACACTGTTGTACATGAATGAGGACTGAAATTTGCATTTATTTTGAGAGAGAGAGAGAGAGAGAGCGAGAGAGAGAGAGAGAGAGAGAGAGAGAGAGAACAGTTTTTCTTTATATTAATTTGAGAAAAATAATTTGCCTTTATTTACCGAATTTCCCAAATTCAAACTATACTAAGAGAATAAGAAGAAAGGGGGGGGGGGGGGTGTATCATAATATCCTAAGATAGTTATATTTTTACTTTACTCCAACAAACTATGTTTTAAATGATGAAGTGCTCAAAACATTCACATGATCATAGTTTTGAAAGGTAAGGCCATCTTAATTCATGCCATCTATTTTCAAACATTGTTTTATTGCACCTCATTCAATAACTAAAAGCTCCAATGACAGATATTGGCTAATTTAAATCCTTTTAAAGCATACGCTCTTTATTACTAAATACATTTTCAGTCAAATATATTCAAGGTCAAAAAACAATTGCTTGACAAATAAAATACAACACAAGGTTGGGAAAGACTTTCAGTATAAGGTAATGTATTCCAAATTATACAAAAGTGCCATTTATCTAACATGTATTTAAAACCAACTGTTAATATTTAAAGACTAAAACAAACTTGACCAAAATTCAAATAAATATGGTACAGTAATAATGAGGCATTTTTTTTACATTGAATGTGAAATGGTAATTATAAAGAAGGGGTAATGTTATTGTGAGAACATAACAATGTTGGAATTATAACATGGGCACAAAACAGCACTTTTAACAAAAAAAACTTTTGGAACAACATTGACTATGAAATATCGAATTTATTATATCAAACTCTCAACCAACTAAACAAAATATTGATCAAAATACTGACAAATTTCAAATTTGTAATTAATAATTTAATACAAACTCTGTGCTCAAATGGACATATTAGAAAATAATACAAAGATTTCGCTTTGACAAATAGCCTTAACTTTCACAAAAGTTAGGTATGAAACACCTTTTTAATTAACTGGGGTAAATTAGCCTTTAATTCATCAATAAAGAATTAGCGAATAGCAGATAATTGACACCTTTTATGGAATTTTGACGTCATAATGCTCGCTGATTAAATGGAGCACTTCAAATCCATCAACATGCGTTTAAAAGTACCTAACCAGGTTAAAGGCAGACATTAAAAAGACGGTTTATTAGGCTAAATGTGTATTTTCACACAAGAAATGCATCGTGTTGCCTGTGCGAGTATTCAAGCTGTATAGCATCTTAATAAAAAGCAAGCGAGAAAGCCAAGCCTTCAAATAAATAAAAGAAAAAATAATTAACTCTAAAATACATAATCATATATAGGCTATGTAACAGACGTTTTGTGTTTTCACGCAAGTAAAACTGCATATAAACAACGAATTACCGCCTGATGGCCCAAATCATAGTATTTCAGAAATAGATTTTTACCCTTCGGTCTCTGATCGTTCTTCATATTGCCGAGAGAGAGCGCCAAATCTCTATTTATGCTATAAGCCTAACATTCCTAAAGAACATACACAAAGTTGTATTTTTAAAGAAAATGGTTGTAATGTTTGTAGATACAATATGTTCACTTTGAAATGGACCCTTTAAATACAATGTCTACTGTCACTCTAGTTCAAAAACATATTAAGCATGTGAAATACAATATGGCTGACCCCAAAATATTGTTACTATTGTTAATACGGTACTAACAAACATCATTAATTAATATGGGACATTCAGAGTTATATCAACATCTTTGTTTTAATAAATTTATAGGAATATTCTGGGTTTAATACAAGTTAAACTCAAACGACAGATTTGTGACAATGTTGATTACCACAAAACTTACTTTCGACTCGTCTCTCCTTTTCTTAAAAAACATAAAAAATAAAGGTTACAGTAAAGCACTTGCGAGATATATATATATATATATATATATATATATATATAAGGAGGGAGGAGTCGAGTGATCTTCATTTATATTGAACACAGGATATTCCTTTAAAGTAGCTTTTTTGATTTGAACAAAAAGATGTTACTCATTGAATCACATTTTACTGTAGGCCAACCTCACATTTACATTGTTGGCCAACAGCTAACTCGATCTTCAACGGAAATTCAATTCAAAATGGTTGAATAAGTGCTAGGAATAATGCAGGTTGAAAGTTTGCCACTACTAAAATGTAATACTTTAAAATGTAAGGCAACAATTCAACTTAAATTTAAGTTGTTTGAAATGTTTTACAGTACACCACATATAGGCCACTAGGCAAAAACGGTTGAAGGTGTGCTCAGCAATTTTTGGGATATGCCCTCTTGGACTCACACTGACACCTAAGGGTGTGGATGCAGAATTATTCAAACCGAATAGTTTCAGTTACCGATGTCTTTGCAGAAATGTACTATTTACAGTCAGCCATGATGCATTAAATTAACGAGAGTAAGTGTCCAACAACAGGGCGGTTACTGATATTAAATGGTATATTCAGCTGGTCATGTGTTTCTAACATGACAGCCTGATGAGGAGATCCTCTCCATGTAAAACAAAACAGCTTTTAGGTTACTGATGTGACTGGATCTTCATTTCAGGTGAGTGCTCATTATTTTATACACGTTTCAAAATTACTATTCAGTTCTGTCGAGGTAAAACTTTTTAAATGAAGAAAGATTTACTGAGTGCACCTTTAAGGGTTAAGGTATACGGTTACCCTAAACCGAACGAAGCTTTTGGTTGCCATCCGTGGTTACTCCCATTCACTTATATATCATGACACGAACAACTCTTCTATAAAGAAGACTGTTCGTCATTGATGCGCAAATAACAATGTGCTGACTAGTGTTCCTCAGCTTCAGGTCCTGCAGTACACATGGCACAACCCTCTACCCGTGAACGTCAGCATGTCAAAACAGGTAAGAGCCGTAATGGCTAGGAACACCTCGTTTATCTCATTAAGTTGATTAACTTGTTCCATGTAGAAAGGCCGAAACAGATTATATGGCACCAGGCAGGTAAGCATGATGAGTACAAAGCAGAGGTTCTTCATTTGGACCCAAAAGTCCTGCTGGGAGTGACTGGCGGGTCCGTACTTGATTATTATTGAGTGCAGAATGATCGCCTGGATGCAGGTCTGAATGCACGACGCTTCGAATGTTATCACTCGATTGAATGGGCGTTATCAGTGGTTATCAGCCCATCGATATGGGCCATAAGGGGCCTGCTGCGCCTACTGGTAGGCTCAGAAGGCTGTTATCATCCATCCACATGGTTAATCACTGACAAATAGGAGAGAAGACTCCAGATCCAATCCCAGAGGAATCCAGATCCAGCTCGTCGGTCGGCAACGTTGCGATATTTCGCGCTTTATATTTTCAGGTAAGACCATTTAAATGATAAAACCGTGCATTTAAACGGTAATTAATTAGTCAATAAGGGAAAACAGTATACATAAAATGTGTTTTAATGTAGCGTGACATGAATGGTGATGACATGAGATAATATACGTTGCGATATTTCCCGCTAGCTAATTTCAGGTAACGTTAAGACAATTTAAATGATAAAACCGAACATTTAAACTGTAATTAATTAGTCAAAAAGCGAAAACAATACTTCAAATGAGTGTTAATGTTGCATGACATGAGTGTTGACATGAGATGCAACGTTGCGATATTTCGCGCTTTATATTTTCAGGTAAGACCATTTAAATGATAAAGCCGTGTATTTAAACGGTAATTAATTAGTCAATAAGGGAAAACAATATACATAAAATGTGTTTTAATGTAGCGTGACATGAATGTTGATGACATGAGATAGCTTATGTTACATGCTTTAGGCCTATGTGAGCGTTAACGTTGCTAGGCCCTGTTACGTTATTATTAGCCTGTCGTTACGTTACGTGCTGTAGGCCTATGTGAGCGTTAACGTTGCTAGGCCCTGTTACGTTATTATTAGCCTGTCGTTACGTTACGTGCTGTAGGCCTATGTGAGCGTTAACGTTGCTAGGCCCTGTTACGTTATTATTAGCCTGTCGTTACGTTACGTGCTGTAGGCCTATGTGAGCGTTAACGTTGCTAGGCCCTGTTACGTTATTATTAGCCTGTCGTTACGTTACGTGCTGTAGGCCTATGTGAGCGTTAACGTTGCTAGGCCCTGTTACGTTATTATTAGCCTGTCGTTACGTTACGTGCTGTAGGCCTATGTGAGCGTTAACGTTGCTAGGCCCTGTTACGTTATTATTAGCCTGTCGTTACGTTACGTGCTTTAGGCCTATGTGAGCGTTAACGTTGCTAGGCCCTGTTACGTTATTATTAGCCTGTCGTTACGTTACGTGCTTTAGGCCTATGTGAGCGTTAACGTTGCTAGGCACTGTTACGTTATTATTAGCCTGTCGTTACGTTACATGCTTTAGGCCTATGTGAGCGTTAACGTTGCTAGGCACTGTTACGTTATTATTAGCCTGTCGTTACGTTACATGCTTTAGTCCTATGTGAGCGTTAACGTTGCTAGGCCCTGTTACGTTATTATTAGCCTGTCGTTACGTTACATGCTTTAGGCCTATGTGAGCGTTAACGTTGCTAGGCCCTGTTACGTTATTATTAGCCTGTCCTTACGTTACATGCTTTAGGCCTATGTGAGCGTTAACGTTGCTAGGCCCTGTTACGTTATTATTAGCCTGTCCTTACGTTACGTGCTGTAGGCCTATGTGAGCGTTAACGTTGCTAGGCCCTGTTACGTTATTATTAGCCTGTCGTTACGTTACGTGCTGTAGGCCTATGTGAGCGTTAACGTTGCTAGGCCCTGTTACGTTATTATTAGCCTGTCGTTACGTTACGTGCTGTAGGCCTATGTGAGCGTTAACGTTGCTAGGCCCTGTTACGTTATTATTAGCCTGTCGTTACGTTACGTGCTGTAGGCCTATGTGAGCGTTAACGTTGCTAGGCCCTGTTACGTTATTATTAGCCTGTCGTTACGTTACGTGCTTTAGGCCTATGTGAGCGTTAACGTTGCTAGGCCCTGTTACGTTATTATTAGCCTGTCGTTACGTTACGTGCTTTAGGCCTATGTGAGCGTTAACGTTGCTAGGCACTGTTACGTTATTATTAGCCTGTCGTTACGTTACGTGCTGTAGGCCTATGTGAGCGTTAACGTTGCTAGGCACTGTTACGTTATTATTAGCCTGTCGTTACGTTACATGCTTTAGGCCTATGTGAGCGTTAACGTTGCTAGGCACTGTTACGTTATTATTAGCCTGTCGTTACGTTACATGCTTTAGTCCTATGTGAGCGTTAACGTTGCTAGGCCCTGTTACGTTATTATTAGCCTGTCGTTACGTTACATGCTTTAGGCCTATGTGAGCGTTAACGTTGCTAGGCCCTGTTACGTTATTATTAGCCTGTCCTTACGTTACATGCTTTAGGCCTATGTGAGCGTTAACGTTGCTAGGCCCTTTTACGTTATTATTAGCCTGTCCTTACGTTACGTGCTGTAGGCCTATGTGAGCGTTAACGTTGCTAGGCCCTGTTACGTTATTATTAGCCTGTCGTTACGTTACGTGCTGTAGGCCTATGTGAGCGTTAACGTTGCTAGGCCCTGTTACGTTATTATTAGCCTGTCGTTACGTTACGTGCTGTAGGCCTATGTGAGCGTTAACGTTGCTAGGCCCTGTTACGTTATTATTAGCCTGTCGTTACGTTACGTGCTGTAGGCCTATGTGAGCGTTAACGTTGCTAGGCCCTGTTACGTTATTATTAGCCTGTCGTTACGTTACGTGCTTTAGGCCTATGTGAGCGTTAACGTTGCTAGGCCCTGTTACGTTATTATTAGCCTGTCGTTACGTTACGTGCTTTAGGCCTATGTGAGCGTTAACGTTGCTAGGCACTGTTACGTTATTATTAGCCTGTCGTTACGTTACATGCTTTAGGCCTATGTGAGCGTTAACGTTGCTAGGCCCTGTTACGTTATTATTAGCCTGTCGTTACGTTACATGCTTTAGGCCTATGTGAGCGTTAACGTTGCTAGGCCCTGTTACGTTATTATTAGCCTGTCGTTACGTTACGTGCTTTAGGCCTATGTGAGCGTTAACGTTGCTAGGCACTGTTACGTTATTATTAGCCTGTCGTTACGTTACATGCTTTATGCCTATGTGAGCGTTAACGTTGCTAGGCCCTGTTACGTTATTATTAGCCTGTCGTTACGTTACATGCTTTAGGCCTATGTGAGCATTAACGTTGCTAACAAGCATGTTTTTACGTCTGAAACTAATGGGGAAATTTAGTTTCTAGTTAAACGCAAAGTTAGCCTGGAAAACAATATTTTTCCACACTGTAAGACAGTATTCATTTAAATTAACACATTTATTGCTGTCTTCGACATTGAACTTGAAAAATAAAATCCAAAGGCAAAGGTCTGCCTGTCTGGTTAGCTGTTTGTTTATCTCTCTGTCTGCCTGCCTGTGTAACATTAATATCTCTTTACTTAACTTTTTTGTCTCCCTTTACAGCATCAATTTCCAGCGGATTGCAAGGACTTCTGTGGTAATTTTGTTTTATTACTTCCATGCTCTATGTCTTTGTTGAACAATCCAAAATTTGGTTTTGGGCTTTTTAGAGAGAGGGTCCGTTCACAAATCTGTAATGTGCAAGTTTCTCTCTGTTTATGTTTTAGGTTGACGATGGCCCAGAGAGGTAAGCCTTGCAGTTGCTAATCCAGAAGCATTAGGCAAGTGTGTCTGAGAACGATGGTATAATCTGCAACACTGTAATTTTTATTACTGATTTATTACTGACTAGCTTTTTCTTTCTTTGTTGTTGTTCAACAAGAGAGAACTCCCATTAATGGGAATCAAAAGGAGACCCTGAAATCCTTTTTTAAGAATGGGATGACACGAGTTGGTTCAGAATTGATACCAAGAGCTGCATCGGCTACTGGTTTGGACACCAGTGTCATAGAAGTAAGGTTTACTTTAGTGCCACACCATTTCAAAGAAATATATCATTCTGCTGCACTGCTTGTATAAATGAAGTGTTTTGTTAACAGTCAGTTTAATTGGTGTAATACTCTTGTTATTTTTTGTTTTTCAGAACTGGATCGGTAATTACAAAAGATCCGAAATGACAAAAGCTTCGTCTGAGCCCCGGCCATCAAAGGCCAAAGTACACATCAGAGAGCTGTCGCCTTACAATCTTTTTTGTAGGGACATATTCAAAAACAAAGGTGAGAGACAAAATTTAACGGCTGCTTTTAATTGTTATACTAAATTGTTTGTTTTTGTACATAGCGGCCCTGTTGACATCAGGGGTTTACAAGGGTCATGAAACAGATTTTCAAGATAGTATTTGGCAAGTACTTCACTCACGCAAGTTGCATTCATCAGTGTAAGACTGCTGTGTGTATTGAAAAGAATCATCAGGTCATCTACTTTACACGTTATCTTGTTTTAACAGAGTTGTTACAGAGAAATGGGTTTCACAACCCAAGTAAACCAGTGTGTTGGACAGATTGTCGTTGTATGAATTTACTTTAAAAAAGAGATGCTGACTCTAGTGTTAAGTTTTCTGTGCATCTATTTTTTCTTCAGGCACAATGAATGACATTAAGGGCAGGTGGGCCACATTGGGGGAAGATGGAAAGCAGAAATACTTTCAAGAGGCAGCAGCACTGAGGGCACATGGGCAGGCACATGACCTTAGCCCTGAGATGAGGGATGCCCGAATTAAAATGCACCTTAAGAAGCTGAAGTTAGAGGTTTGGAAAGAGGCTTCATTTGCTAGGCATTAGTGGTATTATTATAGTATTGGATGGAAGGATGATCGATTAAAATTGTGATGTGAGCAGAACATCTGAATGACATCTGACAGACAGACATCTGGATTGTTGATCTGTAGATTTTTTTCATCATTTCAAATGAATTCATCCCAAATAAATATTCCAGCTGATTTTTGTTTACAAGACTATCAACATAAAATATTCTCACTTTGAAGAAATTGTCAAAGGCTCATACCACCCTCTCAAACTAAATTCCTACTGTTTGGGCTAAGTCTATTCACATCAAGGTGGTTAATTGAAGCATTAGTAGTCACAAATGGCTATGAGTCAAATTATTAGTTGCATTTGGACTCTTATATAAACACAATTAATTTATAGTTAATGTAACCCTGGTGGTTCCTGACCACTTATTTGCCATGTGTGACAACACTGTTTTCATATATTGCCAAGCCTTGTTATGAGTTGTTTCTTCAGTGTGTGTTGAATTTTTAAAAGTAGGTTTTGTATATTTTGTGTATAATCAATTATTTACTATTTTTGTGGTTGTCTTCTTTATCTAAATATTGTAAAGGTGTCCAAGCTAGAGGATTTGGGTGTGGAAACAGCCATTTTATCATTTGACCGCCAAAAGTCCTCATTAGAGGTGTTTGAACTGAGCAGCAAAGGAGCCACTGATTTCCTTGATTCGACGGACACAGTGAACAACTTTGCACTGCATTTCAAAGGTATTGGTTATATGAAAATCCACAGAAATAGACTCAGGACTGTAATAGTACAAATATACATAATCGTTTTATGAAATGAATTGTTGTCTGTTACATCTGTAGCCAGCTCCTCACCCGCAACACCCAGTACCAGAGATAATGTCAGTGTTCTGGTAGGAAAAGTGCAATATCTATTCAACCAAAAATATGGTAAGCCTAAGTTCAAATACTTAAGACTGATGTAAAGAAACTGCTTATCTTGATAACCTAATATACCTTCATGAATCCATGGCATTATTATCAAATTAATAAATGATCTAATGTGCCCATCAACCATTAGATTATGACATCTTACCAATATGACTGTTTGCAGCCTGTACACTGGCTATCAACTAGAGGGGAGAGTCACAAATGTCCAACTGTGTAACATTGTGTAAAGTGTGCATGCCTGTGTGTGCCCATGTCTTTCAGAGGAGGCCGGAGGTACTGGGAGGCTCCCCTACAAGTCCCTGGTGAATCAGGGCATGACCATTAAAGTTACTGGACTGCCCACAAGCCTTACCCTCAGGAAGCCTTCCTTTTATGGAAGGAACCAATTGGTAGAAATTTTGAAAGCCGCAGAGGAGATTTCATTTGAAATAAGTAAGTGACATTACCAGTGGTTGTCTTTCTCCACTTGTGTTTTGGCAGACCATTTGGCTCTATGCAAAGTGGGGAAAATAAGTTAACTAAAGAATAACACAGGCCTACATGTAAGTCTTTGTATAGTGCTGGGCCATTGCATCTCTCTCTGTCCCTTCACCCCAACCGGTCAAGGCGGATGGCCGCCCACCCTGAGCCATGGTTCTGCTTGAGGTTTCTGCCTCTTAAAGGGGTCATTTGATGTGATTTCTTGTTTTTCTTTATCTTTAGTGTGTTATGTAGCTGTTTGTGCATGTATAAGATCTGCAGCGTTACAAAGATCAAAGTCTCAAACCTAAAGAGATATTCTTTGTAAAAGTTAAAGCTCAGCCACACCTTCCTAAAACACTTCGTTCAAACACGCCCCCACATCTCTATGTCAGTATGTGGGGGCAGAGTTCCATAACACCACCCAAATGTATACGCAAGGAAAGAAGGCATAACTTTTTTCCTCGCTGGCGCCGCCATGTCGTGGAGACGCTTTGTTTTTCGTTGCAAATGCCAAACTACTTTGTTTGGCCTTCCAAAAGAGGGGACAATTAGAAAACAGTGGCTAAGCTTTATTTACAACACTGTTCCAGAACAGTACAACCCAAATAGTCAACTGTGCTGCGCATTTTTCGGAGGATTGGGAGAGCACAGACTGCACCTGGGATAGCACAGACTGTTTCTACGTCTTTGTCGTTTCTATGATAACAAATGCAAACTTAACAATCTGATACATTCTGGTCCTGTTGCGCTGGCAATGTTGATCGATCAGCTTAGTCATCTGCATCATCCGGATCAGATTCGGGTTCTAATTGATAAGGTAGGACTGACATTATCATCTGTCAATATTGCTTTGCTTTGGGAGCTGATGTTCCAGATATGGTAAGAAGCGTGACATTTCCGTCAGACGCTTAAGGTATCCGGGCCAATCACAATGCATTGGATCTCTGGCCAATCAGAGCATACAGCGCTTTTCTGAACAATGAGCTTTATAAAAATTGGACGTGTTTCAGAAAGGAGGGGCATAGAGGAGCAACAATAATGTACAGTATGTGTAAAATGACTTTTTTTAACCTAAAACCGCATAAACACATTGCATTAAACCAAATACACAAAATAATGTTATTTTTAGAACCATCATATGACCCCTTTATGAAGAAGTTTTCCTTGCCTCTGTCACCTACAGAGGTCTTTGTTAATAATATAATAAAGAGTATGGTCTAGACCTACTCTGTTTGTAAAGGTCTGTGAGATAACTTTTGTTATGAATTGGCGCTATATAAATAAAATTTAATTGAAACAGATTCAGGTTATAGATTCTGTATGTGTCTTTGACAGTTTGTAAGGGATGTGACACTATTTCTCAGTTTCGTCATTATAGTGCAACACAATTTCTAAAAAGGCACCCTTCCTGAATATCCTATAGCTGTTTAGTTGAATGTGACTAGTGACTGTGGCACTTGGCAATGGTTTTCATCTTTTTCATGCTCATCAAACTATTCACTAATTAAATTCTATGTATATAATTCCTTCGAATTACATTCCTTCATTGATACTGCTGTGTGATTATTTTTCTCCAGTAATGCAGGAAGGCCAATTATTTAAGCTCATGCTACATAAGTGTTTTTGTTTTAAATCAATCAGATCCAGCACAATGCAACCCCACTGACATGGGAGAGGGGCTGTCAGAGCACATGGATGCAGAAGGTACGCTGAGTTGTTTTTATTTTATCTTGAAATAAATATATAACATTAAATCTAAGAAGCATAGTTCACTAGATATGTTATCATTGAAATAATACAATTAAATCAAAATATTAAATTTTCACCTTTGTGTGATGGTTTAATGTTTTCAAATCAACAGACACAGCAGATGGCATCCAGACGAAATCAGTGGAGGAAACTTTAGAGGCCATGTGTGAAAATGGTATTTCTTGTAATCGTAATACATTTTACCAAATGTTACAAATCAGTTTTTGGTATTGCTTAGGTTCGAGCTTAATTAAAACTACTGTTCTGAGAAGTCTTCCATTGACATTTGACACAAAGAAAAAACCTCACTTGTTTGAAAAGTACAATTTATGGATACAATATTTATCCAGGTGACATTAAACAGCATATATAAGGTTATAATAAAATAATGGGACTGTCTATTTTTAATCAATGATTTACTAATTAACTATTAACTATTGACTATTAACAAGAAAGTTGTTATTGTGTTTTGTTTTCTGTACTTTAGGTGCACAGCAGATGGAAGAGTCCTCAGAACTGCAGATAAAGATAAATCATGACTGCAGATAAAGGTATCTTTCCACATTGTGGTTATTTTTATATACCAGGAAGTTCCATTAAGACGAATGAGCTCTTCCTCATAGTAGACCTGGCCAAGACTAGCAGCAGCATAGAACAAATAAAAACATGCAGTTTCAACAGAGTACAATAAGAACAGAAATGGACACAGAAGCATAGACCAAAACATTTTAAAAGGCAGAAAAAAAACATTAGACAGTGACAAACAGACAAATTAGCCTCCAATCATTTCATTTAGGTTATAACAGCATTTAGCTAGATTAACTTTTAAGTCTTTAAAAGGGCAGATTCCAGGCAGAACGTGCAGAATACATACAGCCTTTTTCCAATCTCTGTAACGTATTAAAACATCTCGAGAGTGCAAAGGGTGTTTCACAGTATTATTATTATTTTTTACAATAAACACAGAGATAGGAGGTGAGAACACCAACAATTGCTTTTTAAATGATAATGTACCCGTGTACAAGCGGTGGCTACAGCAAGCCGACCTACGAGTTATGGTCTTGCAATTAGTAATCATAAACCTGCATCAATGTGAAGTTGAGCTCTGGAAGCAGCTGAAGAACAAATGAGATTTGGTGATGAGATTTCTGAAATTAAAATGTAGTTACCCCTCTGTCTCAGGTTTGATTTACATCCAAACCCAGAGGTTTCCTTATTTCAGGGTTATACTAAAGCCACTTTCTGAAATGGACCCCATGAACTCTTCTTTGTTGACCTGCTTTTATCTTATGATTGAGCATCAACAAGATCTGAGATTAATTGATGTACAATACCCACATTTTCATTTGGAAACAGTTACAAATGAACAAGCTGCCTTTTAGATGTTGCTTTGAATATGGTGATGAGTATTTCAACTAACTGGCTTGACTTCCAAAATATTTGTGTTTTTCCTTTTGTAGATGGAGACAATGTGTGCCGTGTCTGCCGCGTCCATTTTGATGACAAGAAGAAGAACGCAAGAAAGAAGTGGCGTTCATGGTCACAGTGCACAGTGTGCCAATCATGGTCACACACTGCATGTGGTTTTAAAAAAAACATGTGCCTTCACTGCCAGTGTCAAAACACCATGCAAACACCCTGAACCTATGACATTTACTGCATTCCAAGATGTATCTTGTTAAATTTTTTAGTTGTTTTTATGGGGACCAATAAAGTTAATGTACTGAATTGAGTCTACATGTCTTTTTATATATATATATATATATATATATAAATCTGTTTCAGCATTTGTTCAGTAGAGCCGGGTTTTAGCAAGGACCCCACCATAATATTCAAAACAGTTGGTCACAGTATGATTTCATGTTATGATTAGATGCTTCAATTTTCACAGTCCTGATGTCACTAGGAGATGTTTGGCAAAATGGATATTGAAAATATGGTTATATCAGCAGTAGTGATACTTGTGGAAACTTTGTTAACAGTGTAAAATTAAACTACAATTAAATTTTTTTCATTTAAATATAATGGTTGATATGGACGCTGCTATCACTGAAGCCACCTAGTTTGCATGAGGTACTTCCCCTCGGAAGTATTTTCACACTCACCATGTTATGCTTTTCTTTAAATGATTAACATTGTTAGATTAAAATGTGAAGGGTATCAATTGTTTCTCCTTGGATTCTGAGAAATAAAGTTTATTGTCAGTTTATGCGAGGGAGTTCCACTTCTGTTTCAAGTTGTCTGCCGTGGATAGACTACATTTCAATTCAAAGTGCTGCCGGTCACTATTATATTATATTTTAGTCACAAATATCAATTATTTGAACAAATAATCATCCATTTCTTTAGAAAAACACTTTCTTGCAGTGAATACAAAGAAATTAATTGACATGCTTTTAAAAATGCTTTTTAAATGGCACATGAGTTTTGGTAAAATGCACAGAAAACATGCATCCATCTTCTGCTTAGAAACTTTGTAATAACTTAAGTTGCCTGAGATTGACCAATACACATTTTGAATAGTTCAATATGTGTAGTATTAGATTCAGTGTTGAAAAAAGATGCTTCATTTTGAAGAGATACAACAAGCAAATGTCACCCATTGGGTGGAAGGGCCCATGTATAATGTAGGCTACTCTTGGTTTTGATAACCAATAGGCCTAATAATAGTCTACAAGTAGCCTAAGAGGAGATGACTACCCATCATGTAGACGATGGTCTTATTAATGGCATTTTTTTAAACCATCAAAACAGCATTAACATAAATAGATGCGTGTCCTAAACAGAAATGCAGTCTGTGTGTGTGTACCAGGTATTCCTCATGTTGTGGGGTTGTAAATCTGTTTAGAGTCAGTGTGAAATAATTAAGACTTCTCAACCAACTTCTCTGGGTGATATAGCTTGCTGTGTCATCACAAAGCAAAACTGCAGCTGTTTCCTGTTTGAAAGATGTTCTATAAGAATTGGTCTATTGTCTCTACTCTCATGTCTCATACGTAGCTCAGAAATGTAGGCCTATGTCACAACCAAATAAGGTAATGAGCCAGTCCAGTGTGTCCAGTGGAGTGTGGTTTTCTGGACTATATAACAAAGTGCTGAACAATAAACGTTGAAGAAGGATCTGATAGCATTGGGTGTCTGTGTCATTTCTTTCTTCCCTCAGCTGAGCCGTATCGAGACGGGGATTGCAGATCAAGAAAATAAATTAAACACATTGGATGACAAAATTATCTAACAGTCAGAAACAAACAAACAAACAAACAAAAAGCTTCAGTATATATAGGCTACGCCTATTGAGCCTTCAACGTGCTCTCTGAAACTACACCCGGGATGACTTGTGTAAGTGAAATGAGAAAATTAAAACTTTGTTGTAGAGCTAAACCAATACATCGTTAGAAAGGTCTTGACCTGGAGAGTAGCATATGTAAGTATTAAGATTCTACATGGCTCCTGTTTTGAAATACTGACCTTTGAAACGTCAACTTGGTGCATGTTTGAAGGCTTATAATTAAGCAATAAAAGGGGCTACAGACATGGGACCAACTGTTATAGAGAGTTCTTGTCCTTAGTTATCATGTGAATATAGTCAACAATTTGGGACAGTGTCAAGTATGGTTAAAAATAATTTTAACCCATTTAAAAATATAAATTTTATTTTTATTTAAAATCTGATTACATACATGTGTTTACAATCCCCTTAAACTCCTCACTGTACTCTCAACTCACTATTTACAACCTCCAATTCTAAGAAAAACACTAATGTTTAAAAAAACTACAATTCCCTATAGCTAAACAATGCAGCTTGATACAAATCAGCACGGCAGTTGTAGTTTTTAACTGGTTTGCAAAGTAGGGTTGTAAATTAGGGTTGTAAAAAGATATATCTACTGATTATATCAAATATCTAGTACAGCCAAACTATGAATTACACTGTATCTAGATTATCTACGTTAAGAAAATGTAAATATGTTGGTTTATTTAAGATATGTTACCCGAAACAGGAGTAGAACCATAGAGTAGAACCCGTAAACCCCGCCCACAACACAATGCACTTCCGTATTTCTCAAAATCGAAGGAGAAATTGTTAAAAGTGTTAACCTTAACATGAACATATCGTATTGTTGAGTTATCAAGTTGTGGTTTTTCTGTGGACAAATGCTGAATTTATCATTTAAAAAAAAAGTGTCTGTGAATAAAATACTTTTGGGCGGAAGTACGTCATGCAAGCTGCGTGGTTTCAGCAATAGCAGCGTCAATAGCAACCACCATAAAGTAATATTTATATATATATATATATATATATATATATATTTTATATATATAAATTATATATATATATTTATTAATATTTATTACTTTATTATACTATACTAAGTATTTATCATACTTTATTAATCTTCATTCTGTCAATATATTCTCGCTCCCAATTCAGGTAGTGTATATATATATTTATACCCTTATCTAGTGTATGTGTATTCTACATTGTGTGTATTGTGTACATTTGATATGTAAATTGTTGTGTAGGTATGTGTACATTTGTTATGTAAATTGTTTTGTGTAAATATGTTGTTTATTGTAAAGTGGTTTATGTCTCGTCACTGTCATTACTGCAATGTTGCTCGGAACTGCACGCAAGAATTTCACCTGCTGTTGCACTCGTGTACACAGTAGTGTGACAATAAAGTGATTTGATTTGATTTAATATCACAATATGGTAAACACACACTTTTGTACTCACAGACTAGTGGCGATATGTGCTTAAATACAGTACCTAAGCTTTAAAATAGATCAGACCTAGTAAAACAACAAGTCCACACAATAATACAGGCCCTGTCCTGTCATACCATTGCTTACAGTCCTAGTTATTTTCATCCTCAGTGTCATCATCCTCATTATCATCATTATCACCATCATCATTGTATACCAGTGTCTGTATGCTTGACATGGGGAGGGCCTGACACAAGTAGGGGTTGTCTACAGGAACAATGTCTGGTACATGTGGGTGAAACATCACAGTGGCTTGATGTCTTTTTCTTTCCAGCTGTTGTAGACGTTGCATGAGAGCAGCTTTTGCACCAGGCTGATCTGTGTCTTTGATGGCAGAGCACAGAAAGGCATGCTGCTGATGGAGGTGTTCAGTTACAGTTCTCATTTCCTGGTAAAGCATGTGCTTTTCCTCAGCTGCCCGAGTCTTCATATGTAAGGCATCAATCCCTCGCCTTTTTAGACTCCTCGAAATATTATCTTCTTCAGTCTGGAAGACAAAAGAAATAAAAAGTGCTATGTCATGTTACCAGGTTGGTTCTAAAATGATGGGCACTTAGTTGTGGTTGGTAGACTGCTGTGTGGTTACTAGGGTTAGGTAATTATACTTACAGTGTCATCCAAGCAGAAGTAGACATGCCAAGAGGGATCGCATGCTTCCTGAAAATCAATTGTTGCAGGGAAGATGCTCATCTGCGGTGGCCACTGAATGCGGTTGTATTCTTTTATTGCCTGTCTCAGTCTCTTGTTGGAGCTGAATACCTGCTTGGACAGTCTAATGGCAATGCCCTGCCCATCTGTAGCAAAGTTAGGAAATTAATTTATTAGTTTTAATACTAGTTTAACTTAATTTAGTTTAATTTTTAAGTAATTTAGTTTGATCTTAATATCTTAATGTATCTACTTATCCACAGCACTTTACCTGGATATTTTCTTTTCAGATGGAGGAGGACTGCTCTCTCCCTTGATTCAGTTCTAGCCTTGCAGATTAGTTGGCCTCTGAGCTCACAGTCAACATCTTTAAGGGTAGACTGGAAGTCTGAATCAGATTCTTGCCATCTTCTCCCAATCCGGTGTTTTTTCTCCATGTTCAGCAGAGAGTCCTCAATTCTACAATGGTCAGCAAATAAATAATATTAATTGTTATTTACACACTTGCTCAGAGAACAGTGACAGAATACTGCTTACTTACTCTGTTTCACACTCCATGTACGACTCACAAGTCCCAGATCTATACATAAAAATAAAAAAAAACACAGCACAAAAATTCAGTAGCTACCAAGCAGAAAGCATTACTGTGGTACACCCCTGTCCAAACAGTGTATACATTATAAGGGAGGCCTTGGTGATAATTGATTACTAATCACACCATATTCAATTACTGCAGTATTATAGAAACTCTTTGTTTATAAACATTGTAACAGTTTCCTTCAAAACTATGCTGTTACTGTAATCACACCTAGGCTTCCATGTTGAAGCACATCAGCAGGGCACTTAAAGACAGCTGTAATTACCATATAGTCTTACATAAACACATTGAACTCTTACTTGAACTTGTAGAACTGAATCAACTTGATGATGTAGTCCCTTTTCCATCTACAGACAGTGTCTGATGAACAGATAAAGACATTACTACTACTCTAATAAAGTGGTTTATTTCATGTAACTTCTTCACATAGCTTACAGGATTATTGTACACGGAAAGGTAAGTATAATATATTTGCAATATTCTTTGCCAATAATATTCATGACCTTCAAATAGTATTCAGGACATTCACACATTCACTTCAGTTGCTTACTTATTGGTTTCTGTTTCTGTTGGGCTAGCTCCATCTCCCTTTTCTTCCATTTCTCCATGTCTCCCTCAGAAACCAACACTAGACAACAAAAATAACAGAAAACAAGACAACATCAATACTACATACAAAATGCGCTTGTAAACGGAATCTAAAATTCTCCTGTTTACAACTATTGTTACCTGCATCTTATGTGCATTGTTTACCTGGTGCCTCTCTGATGACAGATGAGATGTCTTCTTGAGCGAGAATTGATATTTTCTCTGCTTTGTCTAGTCTTTGCAGCAGCTGCATCTCTGCAAAGACAGTTTAATTTATTTATGCTGACCAATTTGTGAGTGATCAGCTTAACTCCAGAAAATATAAAATGTATAAAGAGTGAAACACCAGCACAGAATTTTGACAGGTTATGCAGCAGAGACAAACCTAGGTCAGTTGATTTCCTCCGTCCATAATGCAAAAGGGCATCAGTCAACAGGTCAAGGCGGTGAGATGGAGTCATCTCCTTTGTGACTCTGGCGAATCTTCGGAGAAAAGACCACAGCCTTTCCATTCCTTCCCCGTCTGTGAGCCCAAACCCATCGAGCCGCCTAGTGCTGTACTTGATCTGTGATTAAACCAAAGTGGTAGAATATCACAGACACTGACACAGAGCATGATCCTACTTCAATTTAAACGACTTATAGTGATCACGGTTACAGTGATCAACCACTTATATGGATCAAAAAAGCTTGGAACAGAATCATTCCTGTAGAAATGCTGTGTAAATAATTTGTTTATAGTAATCAAGTAGTCCGCTTACCGTGTTCATATTGTGTGTTTGGTGTGTGTAGTGTACATACGCTTGCTGTGCACAGTTGCGCGCCATGTGATGTTTGCCTCTACTCACACTGCTGTGGTCTACAGAGTTATTTTGCCCTACTGTTCCTGCTCTGCTGGCTTTTTGGGGACTTTTATGGTGCATAATTATCGTCCCGGCTCTCTCACAGCAGCAGCTAGGCCTACTGTATGTTACGTGAGTGGAGTGTAAGCCCTTGACCATTTAGACAGGACTATCAGGACAGGGCCAAGGTGTAGCTTATATTATTTTATCTTTAAGTCAGAAAAAATAGCAAAGCTGTTCATCTACAAATTAGAAAGTAATCTGCATAAAACATAAAGAAAACAAATTTGGTTATAACAATCATCCGCTTATAGTGATTTGGCCCAGACAGATGAGCGGTTTCCACTGTATTGTCCAACAGTGCATCTCTGAAACAAGTTTAGACAAACACCAGTTGGGAAAAATGCCAGAATAAAGGTTACTTTTAGGCACATCTACTGAATTTCAGCTGTGCAGTTGATAAACAGGAAAATGGAGGCCAAACAGGGAGTGAATGATGTGTGACACATGTCCTGATGTCTCTATAAAGTCAATGAATTACCTGGCAGGGCAATTTGTGTCCATAAACGTGAAACGCTGGTACAGCCAAGGAGATGTTGTGTGGTATGCCCTCCCCTGATTTCTGATTGAACACAGTATGGAATAATTTTGAGTAAATGATGTGTCAAGGTCTTTTCTCAAAACAACAATTCAGTTTTAAGAAAAAGAAAAAAAGTACTTACATGCAAATGTGAGGCAACAACACAGGCAATGTCATAGACTACTCGCAGGTGTATGTTCTTGTCCTCACATCTTCGAAGTAGCTCATTGATGACATACAGGGGATAGGCTAATCTATTTTAACACAAATTTGAATGATGACACTTTATACTATGGAAAAGTAAAAAAATATCATACAAACAATCTCCAGCATAGTGAAGATTATAGAATGGTGGTAAAGTTAAATTTTTTTAATGTTTTGGAATCTGCCATATACATTCCACAAGGTTCATATTTGATGACTGGAAAAATTCAAATTAAATTATGGCTTATTTTATGAATAGGTAGAATCAAACAGGGGAATTATCATTCTGGAACACTGGGTCAATAGTCAGAGATGTCATTACTGTGGCATATACTTGCCGTTCTCCTTGGCTCATGTTGACAAACATTAGGGGCATTTCATGACGACAAGAGGCTCCAAACACTCCTGTAACATCAAGTTTCTTTGCTTGTTTTTGAGACCTCAGCACGTTGCCAGCCTTGAAGTTACTGCAGTCCTAAAGATTTAAGGAAAACATAGATTTATGGGAGGAATAATTATCTTTTTTCACAAGTTTAATTTATATTTCATGGACTCAGTCCATGAAATTCTGCAACTATGACTAACCTCGTGAGGCTTTGAGCTGTCAAGATGTGATAGCAGTAGTTCCTCTACATCCTTTTCATCAACAAACATGCGGGTTCCATGTAATGGTTCAACCGCACTTGTACCTGAGCTTTGCTTCCTCACAAGGCCAAAGTTGGCATCCAATGTCACAATCATATCTCCATCCGCCTGGAAAACAAACACTTACAGTAATCCTGATTTTGTATCTGCACCAGGTTTATACATTTATACTATTAATATTTTATTATAATACTTTATACAAAAATTAACTACGTTTGTAGATATCAATTCAATGACATTTGGTCATGGAAAATGCAATCAGGTTAATCAAACAAGAACCACGCTGGAACTAGAACCAACCTTTGGGCATGCTGGGCATATGGTCCCATCATCTAATTGTGGGCAAATATCTACCAAACTTCTTTGCCGGAAGTGGTGATGCCTAAAATGGGATATGGATTCTCCCACCAGGGCTCTGTAGAGTGTGTTAACCTAGGGTATACGCAGCAGTCAGTGAAAACATTACCGTTTCATATATTTACATCTGATGATGGTGGTTCTTTATTTTATAGAAAAATTAAGAATACTTTTGCATGCAAATATACAATACTAGATGGTTACATAAAAATTTACTTTAAGTTGTGATAATTAATGATGCAGTACAATCAAGGAAGAATGTGTATTTTTCACGTCCATATGGACTCAGTCTTCCATGAAAGTAACTGAATTTTTCACTTCACAGGCAAGACTTCAAACTGACCTCTGCAAGTGTGAGGTTATTTTTCCAGCGTAGGGTGTTGCAAAAACCCTCAACAGAAACCTGACACTCCAGTGACAGACAAACAAAAAGCTCTAGCAGAGGGATGGAGAAGGCTGTCTGGGGCTTGTCGGCTGTTGCTGGCCAGAGGCCATACCTTAGCAGAGTGCAGGTTTCTGGTTCACACGCACACATATTGACTGTGACAGTGCAGAGCCGTCCTGCCAAATAAAAAGAGGGAAATAAATAAAACATAACCAAGTACTACTATAGAGACTACCAAATCAGCATAGACTAAATCACTTGAGTGTGTCACCTATAACTTAATGTTTGTTATTATTGGAATCAGCAAAACAACTTTTTTTTTTTTTTTAATCACAAATTTGATTAATTCCTAATAGGGAATCCTTACTCCACATGTAATAGGATTCAATTCCTTAACCTGTCAAGACACTAAGATACATTAAGATTTTGTATCATGTAAAATGACAAACCTGTGCTGACAATAACCTTCATGTCCTTTGTGTACACAGCATGGGTGCCATGGCCTTCAGGTAAATATAGGAATAACCCCAGGGAGGATGGCTCATAGTAGACATTCTGTAAGAAAGATTGATAGCTCTAACAATGTTTTTAAAACAACTTGTGACACTAACAGTTGATACTACATAGTGCTAAAACAATTTGAAGTATCTAATGAATCTGTTGAAATTACTGTGAGTTTGCTGTCTGTCTGTATATATGACTGCATGCTATTGTTCTTACATTCCACTTATCAGAAAGATGCAGTGAATTTCTGTGAGTCCTCTTCAGACAAACCTCACAAAACACTGCAGTGGTGCTGCACTCAATGCACCTATAATCAGCATGTTCTAGGCAGACAACACACTGGGTAGTGATTGGTGCTGAACATTCAAATGACACCTTAAGCATGTCATCCTTGACTGCATCCCAGGCATTCAGCTCTCTCTTCTTTGCCTTACTGTATGCACTCTCAGAACATGAACTACAGCTCGGTGCCACGTCATCAGGTTCAGCCTGTTGAGATGTAGTAGTCATGTAAGGGTCGGAAGGGTGGGTCTGTTTGGAAGTGGGCTGGGGAAGCCATTGACTTAGGTAAGAAACCTTTGCAGGGCCAGCGATACACCTCCTCACCACCTTAATCTTAACTCTCCTGAAACGTGTGGTCTTAACTGCTTTTCCCATATCTGAAATCAAAATATTTGGCAATTATTTCAATATTATGCAATAAGCCATACTGTCTTACAGTGCGGAAAAATATTGTTTTCCAGGCTAACTTTGCATTTAACTAGAAACTAATTTTCCCCATTAGTTTCAGACGTAAAAACATACTTGTTAGCAACGTTTTGTTGTTTTTTTTGGTAGTCACAGTTAAAATGATTTTAAGTATGCTTACTAGCAACGTTAACGCTCACATAGGCCTACAGCATGTAACGTAACGACAGGCTAATAATAACGTAACAGGGCCTAGCAACGTTAACGCTCACATAGGCCTAAAGCACGTAACGTAACGACAGGCTAATAATAACGTAACAGGGCCTAGCAACGTTAACGCTCACATAGGCCTACAGCACGTAACGTAACGACAGGCTAATAATAACGTAACAGGGCCTAGCAACGTTAACGCTCACATAGGACTAAAGCACGTAACGTAACGACAGGCTAATAATAACGTAACAGGGCCTAGCAACGTTAACGCTCACATAGGACTAAAGCATGTAACGTAACGACAGGCTAATAATAACGTAACAGGGCCTAGCAACGTTAACGCTCACATAGGACTAAAGCATGTAACGTAACGACATGCTAATAATAACGTAACAGTGCCTAGCAACGTTAACGCTCACATAGGCCTAAAGCACGTAACGTAACGACAGGCTAATAATAACGTAACAGGGCCTAGCAACGTTAACGCTCACATAGGCCTAAAGCACGTAACGTAACGACAGGCTAATAATAACGTAACAGGGCCTAGCAACGTTAACGCTCACATAGGCCTACAGCACGTAACGTAACGACAGGCTAATAATAACGTAACAGGGCCTAGCAACGTTAACGCTCACATAGGCCTACAGCACGTAACGTAACGACAGGCTAATAATAACGTAACAGGGCCTAGCAACGTTAACGCTCACATAGGCCTACAGCACGTAACGTAACGACAGGCTAATAATAACGTAACAGGGCCTAGCAACGTTAACGCTCACATAGGCCTACAGCACGTAACGTAACGACAGGCTAATAATAACGTAACAGGGCCTAGCAACGTTAACGCTCACATAGGCCTACAGCACGTAACGTAAGGACAGGCTAATAATAACGTAACAGGGCCTAGCAACGTTAACGCTCACATAGGCCTAAAGCATGTAACGTAAGGACAGGCTAATAATAACGTAACAGGGCCTAGCAACGTTAACGCTCACATAGGCCTACAGCACGTAACGTAACGACAGGCTAATAATAACGTAACAGGGCCTAGCAACGTTAACGCTCACATAGGCCTACAGCACGTAACGTAACGACAGGCTAATAATAACGTAACAGGGCCTAGCAACGTTAACGCTCACATAGGCCTAAAGCACGTAACGTAACGACAGGCTAATAATAACGTAACAGGGCCTAGCAACGTTAACGCTCACATAGGCCTAAAGCACGTAACGTAACGACAGGCTAATAATAACGTAACAGGGCCTAGCAACGTTAACGCTCACATAGGCCTACAGCACGTAACGTAACGACAGGCTAATAATAACGTAACAGGGCCTAGCAACGTTAACGCTCACATAGGCCTACAGCACGTAACGTAACGACAGGCTAATAATAACGTAACAGGGCCTAGCAACGTTAACGCTCACATAGGCCTACAGCACGTAACGTAACGACAGGCTAATAATAACGTAACAGGGCCTAGCAACGTTAACGCTCACATAGGCCTACAGCACGTAACGTAACGACAGGCTAATAATAACGTAACAGGGCCTAGCAACGTTAACGCTCACATAGGCCTACAGCACGTAACGTAAGGACAGGCTAATAATAACGTAACAGGGCCTAGCAACGTTAACGCTCACATAGGCCTAAAGCATGTAACGTAAGGACAGGCTAATAATAACGTAACAGGGCCTAGCAACGTTAACGCTCACATAGGCCTACAGCACGTAACGTAACGACAGGCTAATAATAACGTAACAGGGCCTAGCAACGTTAACGCTCACATAGGCCTACAGCACGTAACGTAACGACAGGCTAATAATAACGTAACAGGGCCTAGCAACGTTAACGCTCACATAGGCCTACAGCACGTAACGTAACGACAGGCTAATAATAACGTAACAGGGCCTAGCAACGTTAACGCTCACATAGGCCTACAGCACGTAACGTAACGACAGGCTAATAATAACGTAACAGGGCCTAGCAACGTTAACGCTCACATTGGCCTACAGCATGTAACGTAAGGACAGGCTAATAATAACGTAACAGGGCCTAGCAACGTTAACGCTCACATAGGCCTAAAGCATGTAACGTAAGGACAGGCTAATAATAACGTAACAGGGCCTAGCAACGTTAACGCTCACATAGGCCTACAGCACGTAACGTAACGACAGGCTAATAATAACGTAACAGGGCCTAGCAACGTTAACGCTCACATAGGCCTAAAGCATGTAACATAAGCTATCTCATGTCATCAACATTCATGTCACGCTACATTAAAACACATTTTATGTATATTGTTTTCCCTTATTGACTAATTAATTACCGTTTAAATACACGGCTTTATCATTTAAATGGTCTTACCTGAAAATATAAAGCGCGAAATATCGCAACGTTGCATCTCATGTCAACACTCATGTCATGCAACATTAACACTCATTTGAAGTATTGTTTTCGCTTTTTGACTAATTAATTACAGTTTAAATGTTCGGTTTTATCATTTAAATTGTCTTAACGTTACCTGAAATTAGCTAGCGGGAAATATCGCAACGTATATTATCTCATGTCATCACCATTCATGTCACGCTACATTAAAACACATTTTATGTATACTGTTTTCCCTTATTGACTAATTAATTACCGTTTAAATGCACGGTTTTATCATTTAAATGGTCTTACCTGAAAATATAAAGCGCGAAATATCGCAACGTTGCCGACCGACGAGCTGGATCTGGATTCCTCTGGGATTGGATCTGGAGTCTTCTCTCCTATTTGTCAGTGATTAACCATGTGGATGGATGATAACAGCCTTCTGAGCCTACCAGTAGGCGCAGCAGGCCCCTTATGGCCCATATCGATGGGCTGATAACCACTGATAACGCCCATTCAATCGAGTGATAACATTCGAAGCGGGTGAATAGACACAATCATGTTCAGAGTATAAATAAGATCATCATTTAACATCTCCCCAAATATGAAGCACTGGTTTTGTGTTGTGTTCGAGTCCTTGCCGTAAAGAGCCACCGCGGTGGGCAGCATGATGGGCAACAGCACGGCCCATATGAGGGCACTCGCGCACATCGCGTGTAGCCGCCGGTCGAACTCTGTCCACTGAGTCTTATTGTAAAAATGCAAGAAACGGATGGTAAGAATGATGGTGTAGATAATAAACACCATATACATGTGGATGTGGATCATGGCACTGACTACTTTACAGAAATCGGGTGACAGCAGGCCCGGGGTGGGTAATCGGGAGAATCGGGAGAATTCCCGGTGGGCCGCTTCACTTTTGGGCCGGTCGAGTAATTTTTTTTTATTTTTTACATTTGTCACGTTAGTCTATCGTCTCTTAAATAAGGCTACACACGTTCCGCATTCTGACACTGCAGCGCAGCCTCTGCATGGGTTGTACCATGTGAGGGAGTTCTCCCCTCCCCTCTCAAATAGAGTTGGTTGGGTCCATAGCGCGTCTTTTCCAAAACATTTTCTCAGCTGGATAGCTGATTTCTTTACCGATAGCTGGGCCAGCCCTACCGTAACGGTACGCGTCAGGGAGGATGGATGGGAGGAAAAAGCCAGGATAAAAAAAAAAAGAAAGGCATTGGAGGAGGATACTGCCAAATATGCCAAGTTTACAAATTTATTTTCAAGAGGACAAACACAAGTGGCAACAGGTAAAGAGAGATAGGTCTAGTAATGATTAGCATTAGCAACGCTGTAACGTAATTATTCGGCTAATACTGTTGTTGCATGCTTTGTCAACCTATTCACAAACAAAATATTAAATTTAATGAAAATGTTAGCCTTTTTGTCAAGTCATCTTCATTTATATAGCGCTTTTTAACAATGTAGATTGTATCAAAGCAGCTTTACAGAGATAAACATACCTTAAATATAATTTAAGGTAACAGAGATTGTTTTGGCTTATATAGCGGTTCTTGAATAATGTTATTTTCCATTTTTGTATCACCCAATATATGGCGATTCATAGACTTTGCAAATATTGATAACAAAACTCAAGCTTGATCTGTGTATGCAGTAAAATGACCTCTTAATTATTTTTTTGTAGCTTCTGAGCAGCAGATAAGCCAGTCCCCTGCTGAAAATGAGGAGGCCATGGCAACAGGGACAGGTAGAGAGGATACCAGAGTAAACAATATGAATTAAATTTATTTAATGTAAGAAAGAACAGTATATGACAGTACATGATAAACCAATATGTATTGTTTGTTCAGAAGTGGTTGTAGTAAAGGAGTAAATTACCACAATATGATACCCATGCAGAAAAATGAATGACCATGACAATGTCGGCCCCCATGAGGTCTCATTCCAACAAATCCAGCCTACTGCCTAATCTGAGTCTGACACCCTTGTATATGCCCTTCTGCCCTTTTTGTTATGCAATACAGGTGGGTTAGATGTTGAGAGAGGAGAATTTGAGATAGCATCCAGTGAGACAACAGCCCTGCAAGAGATCCCAGAGGCACAGGCAGATGCAAGTGTAGATGAGGAAGCCTATCATTTTGATTATTTTGCTCATCCTCAAGCACAGAATCTAGACACATTTTTCAATTACCATCCTCAGCAGCCCACAAAACACCACCTACTAGCTAAAGTTTTTCACAGCAAGCATGGCACCAACCGCAAGTGGTTGACATACAGTGAAAAAACACAATCACTGTATTGTTCTGTGTGTTTGGCATTTGCACCTGCTGCAAGTGATAGTCCTTTCATAAAGGGAGGTATGGAAACATGTTCATCAGCGGATAGAAGAGCATGAGAAAAGTAAAATCCACAGAGATAGTGCTGATGCTTACTTTCTGTTGGCTAAAAGGGCAGATATAAAAAGCCTTCTGGCAGGCAAACAAATGTCTTTACATCATGAGCAGGTGAAGAAGAAGCGGCAGGTGATGGAACGCATAATATATGTGATAAAATAAAAATAAAATTCTTATTTAACCTTAACATTATTTGTTGAACCGTGGAATTAATAAAACTACACAATAGTAAGAGCTGAACTGTTGCTTCATTTATCCAATTTCCACCACCATGGAAAAAGTGGGCCGGTCTTAGGCCTGAAACTCCCGGGCTGAAGAGTGGCGCCACTCCGGCCCTGGGTGACAGGCCCCATTCTTGGGACACATAGTAGTAGATTCTGAACGGCACAGTGAGCAGGAATAGAAAGTGTGCCAGCATCAGGTTGAGAAAGGCGATAGTGATTATCGAGCGAATGTTGCTTTTTAATAATTTTGTCATGAGGGTTAAGCCTGTGGTGCCCACCAGAAGCACAAGAGTATAGATGATGATCAAGGCAATATTGTATGGCGGGATGAACTGGGGAGATGGTGCATTTTTTACGGCCGTCTCTGTAAAGCTGTTCTGTACCACTGTTGCGGTTTCCGTCATGGTCCCTGTAGTGAAAAGGCATACTGTAAATCAATGAAGTAATTTAATATGATATGCACAATATTTTAATTGATTTGCCATTTTAGTTAAAGCAGTAGTTCGCACGAAAATGAAAATTCTCTCATTATTCATGCACTTACCCTGATGCCATCCCAGATGTGTAAGACTGTCTTTCTTCAGCAGAACACACATTAAGATTTTTGAAAAATGTTCAAGCTCTGTAGGCCATTATAATGTGAGTAAATGGGTGCCATCAGGCTGCTGCTATATTTGATGTTCCAAAAGGCACACACTGCCATTCAAAAGTTTTGGGTCATTTGACTGAAAATTTTCTCATGAGCTGAAAAACCTTTTGGTCTGAAGGTGTATGCTTAAATGTTTTAAATTAGTTAATTTAAATATTAATTATATTAGTGCCAACATATTAAATTATTTCATTACAAAATTTAAATGTTACTGTAAAATGGGAATAAGTTTTAATAATAAAAAGTTTTATTTATATGAAACTCAAGAACACTTTACACTCCATATATTATTTAATAGGACAAAGTACATTAATATACATAATAACAGAAGTTACAATCTTACAAAAAAAAAAAATAATAATAATAAAGAATGAGTAAGTGACCCCACACTTTTGAACGGCAGTGTATTTAGGCAGAATGAAAGTAAACTTGACTCCAGTTGACCGGTGAATGTTTTCTGTAGCAAATCAATAGGTTGGTGTAAGAAACAACTCGATAATTAAAACTTTATTAACTTTCAAATAAAATCACTTCCTGCCAGCAGTTGACCATCAATGATGTAAGCGCTATGGCGCGTTCACGGTAGAAGTCAGAAGCGCGCACTTTGTATACAATAGAGCAGGGGTCGGGAACCTTTTTTCACTAAGGAGTCAAGTTTAAAATTTTTGGTTGATGCAATTTTTCGAATTTATATATAATTTAATATAATTTTTCGAATAATTTACTATTTTCAAAAACAAAGTTTTTCAATAAAATAAAATGTTTATATTGCCCATAGACTACTCAAAAACAAATAAGTGTTTGTGTGGGTCTCCATAAAATTATTTCATTTTACTTCATGAAAAATGTAACTTCCCTTTTGGGCTGGGTGATATGTAAAAAAAACCTTTTAATGATAATCGCATTTAAAATATCAATATCCGATTATATGGTCCATCTCCAAGGTCGGTGAATATATTTGCTTTATTGGTTTTGTTTTAAAATTTTAATTAATTTATTTAAACTAAAAAAACTTGAACAAAAAGATATTTCTAAATTCAAATTGCACTTTAAACGAAACGAAAAAGCAATACAAATAACGAAGTGATAAAAAAAATCTTATATATAACCACATCCCCAAATCCAAACATTTACCGTCTCCAACGGCTCCATTTGCATCACACAAGTATCAGTATGCAGCAACAGGTGAAAATTGTTAGCATACAACTTAAGAACTAAATGTAAAGATAATAATAATCATCATAATAAATTAGCCTAAAATATTCTTGTGTTCCCAAAAAATGCTGCCAAAATGTGTTCTTATCAAATGTGTTTGTATTCTGTTTTGGTAATACAGTTAATGCTGCCTAAAGACAAGAAAATATAACAAAATTTTAGGTTCAAGGTGAACGTGTCTTGTATTACCTCATAATTTAATCACATTCGTTTTTGTTTATTTAAAAGAAAGATACCTGTATATATTACTAAACCTACAGAGTTGCATTCACAAGTGTAAGAGCGAACTAAACTCTCACGAGATGATCAGAGCTCATTTGCAGCTTTCTCATATATTACATTATACTTGCAAACAGTTTTCAGTTGAATTAAACAGAGAAAAAGCTGCAATACTTGTGTCTGATTCACTGTTTGTTCAGAGGCATGTAACGGGACCCTGTCTCGTGGAATAAGCGCATGTAAAGAGTTATCAGTCCATTTTCTCTGTTTCATTAGCCTGAAAACTGTTTGCAAGAATAATATCATCTATGAGAATGCTGCATGTGATCTCCGATCATCTCATGAGGTGCTGTGACGGAGCAGTTCACGCAACTCTGTAGGTTCAGTAATATATACAGGTATCTTTGTATTAAAGAAACAAAGACGAAAGTGATTAAATAATAAAGTGATACAAGACACCAGGCATGTGCACACATGGACATCAAAGGGGGCTTGAGCACCTGCCCTTTTTCTTCCTCGCAAGAAAGTGCCCTTTTTTCTCGTGTTTTTTTTTTTTTTTTTTTAATAAATGAATATTTTATATATATATATATATATATATATATATATATATATATATATATATATATATATATATATATATATATATATATATATATTTCTGTTTGCACACAGCTTCCCTGTCAAACAAATATATTTATTGACTAAAATATCAGGTCGGGAGATGAGACCTCCCTCTCTCTCCCTCCGCATCTCCATGCAGCAGAGCAGCACACATCGGCACATCAGACACACAGACAGGCAGGCAGCAGCCCCTCCCAGTTCCTATCCCAGTTGTGTTTTTCTTGGCTTGTGTGGAGGTGAGTGATGATGAACAAAAGACTAAGCGACCAGTGCTTCGACTTTACAGCTAATTAGCCAAAAGACAAATATAGTTAACTTGTGTCTTGCTAACATGCATGTCTCATGAGCTACTTGCAAATGTAATAAGTTAAAGTTTAGCTAAGGCAATATATCATGACCATACAGGCTAATGTAGCGTATTTAAATGGAGACATTACAGGCAATACAGTAAAATTTGTGTCTAATAACGTCATCACAATCACCATATTGATATGCAAATTAGGAATTTACTAATTAAAATGCGTTAATTTGCATACATTGAAGTGTTATGTATTCCAATAACACTAAAAGAATAAAAACGATTTATTGCCTTGTGCAAAATAAACAAATTATTAGTGAAACTATGTCCCTTTCCTTGGTGCAGTCATCTATTCTAAATATATTCTTGAAACTAGTAGCATAGAAAACATGCACATTGTGGTATAGTTTCCTTTGCTGTTGCTTGCTCTTGTAATAAACCTAGTGAATACTAAAGAAGTGTTACGTTCCATATTGTCTTTTGTCTATGTACTTTTATTTTTAAGTTTCTGGCACCCATTTCGCTCCATACTGTCTTTTGTTTATGCACTCTTATTTTGAAATAATTCTTATGTTCCTGTTCTCCAGTCTTGTCATGTCTTGTTTTCCCTCCATGTCTATGTGTCTGATTTTCATTGGTTCATTGTCTAATTATTTTGTGATCAGTTCTAGTTTATCATTGGTTTTAGTTTATTGTCTTGTTATCTTGTTTTGAGTTTTGGTTTTCCGTTGGTCTATGTTTCCCCTTGTTTTGTATTTTAGTCCTCACGTTTACCTTGTCCCTTGTCGGTTATTGTTTGGTCAGTGTTAGGTGAATGTCGTCACTGCCCGTCACCGTGTTACTGCTTCGACCCCTCGTGGTTATTTAGTAGTGTTTGCCTCAGTTTTCCCACCGTGGATATTTCTTTGTTCCAGCGTTTTCCTTTTGATTTACTTTCAATAAAGGCTGCGTCTAGATCCTCACTCCTCGTCTCCTCATTCATAACAAGAAGATCATGGTCTCTGTATGAACTGATTATTTTGTAGAAAGCTGTTGAGTACGAAACAATTGCGTGAGTGTGAGGGAATTCAAATAAATTGGTAAGGAAGTCAGAGTTGTGTTAATATATTTAACATTTTGTTTAAAAAAATGTTTAAAATACATAATTATGAGAAGTGCCTTTTTTTCCAGTTGAGCCCCTGCCCACGAAAATGTCTGTGCATGTCCCTGCAAGACACGTTCACCTTGAACCTAAAATGTTGTTATATTTTCTTTTCTTTAGGCAGCATAAACTGTTACCAAAACACAATACACATTCGCAGTACCGCCGCTCCCTATAAGCAGACTACGCAGTCTCGTAGGGCACCAACACCCTAGGGGGGCAACATCTTACCTTAAAAGGGCACCGGCTTACTCACGTTATACATTATTCAAGGACCCGAAAGCAGTTGCGGAACACAGATGATCGCTTCATGCTCATATCACGCAAAATACCTCAAAAGGCAATAATAACTTTTTGAATTATTTTATTTAAATAGTAAAGATAAATATGCTGTTGTGTGATCTATTAAGAACAAAGTGTCTGAAACATTCTTTGTTACACAGAAGAATAAAATGGTGTTATTTTATTAACCATCAGACAATCTCTTCTTATCTATGTGAGCTGTAATAAGCTCTCAGTAGATGACAGTAATTCAGTATTTTAGTGTGTGATCTGCCATTACAAAAGAAGAAGAGGACGCTGCCTGATTCTGACAGAAATATGCTGCCAGATCATCTGACGTTTTGCCGATAAAAGTTTGGCTTTTACGGAATGAGGACGGCTATTATTTATAATCTGATCAATATGATGTCCTGTTTGGACACTTCTTTCTGGAAAAAGTAGTTTGCTACTGGAAAAGCTACACTGTTTTAAAAGCAGCTGAGCTACAGTCAAGCTACTGAAAAATGTAGTTAAGTTAGTGGCGTCGCTACATGTAGTTAGCTACTCCCCAACAGTGCAAATTACATTTTACCGCAAGTATTCTGTAATCTGTAGTGAAATACATTTCAAAAGTAACAATTACAGAACGGCCCTATTTACTTCCATTGTAAGTGACTCACTGTAACCCAGTATTATTAAGAACTCTAAATTAATTTTTGTGGTAATCAACGTTATGCCACAAATGCTGTCAGTTGAGCTTAACTTGTATTGAATACATTCCTGTAACTACAAGTTAATGTGAAGTAATAATGAGCAACAGTAATCTTTTACAGCATCTTGCTGAATGTTACATTTCAACAAATGCAACTTTTAATTTGAAAACTGTATTAGTATGTTAACATTGAACTAACGTGAACTTACAATAAACACTTGTATTTTTATAAATCACTAATAACTAAGATTAATACATGCTGTAAAAAATATTACTTGTTAGTTCATAATGCCTAATGCATTTACTTACGTATGTTAAAAAAGAACTTTACTGTAAAGTGTTGCCAATTTTTGCTTCTGAGAGAATGCTATTGTTTATTTGTGTTTGTTGCCTTCAAAATATTGGCTTTTAAATTTCTTTTTAACACAATGCATTAAAATTCATAACATTTGTTATCTTTAGCTAAATTAGTAGCCTAACGATACAGTTATAAGACAGAACAAACTACCTTCCGAACAAAGCAGATGTCAAAGCTGACTGATCAGATGAGGAAGTTTAGTACATGTGTTGTTTTTTTTTTGTTTTGTTTTGTTTGTTTGTTTGCTTTTTGCATCTGCACCACACTCATTCGGCAACCACTATTTTAGCACATTGCATGTGCAATGAGACCAGGCTGCTGGGCGTTTCATGATTCACTCACTGTTCCATATTTAACACTTCAGTTTTGGTGGTCAACCTCAAACAGAATGCAAAGAATCACATTCCCAACTATACATTTTCAAACGAGATGATAATAATGCAAAATCAGAGCCATTTATTTTCTCCTCAACAGGAATGCACCCACAATGCCATTCCACCAAGCTCTGAATGGATCAGAGTTGTGGTATTAAAATATCTCCTTATTAGTCAGAACAGGTGTAGTTAAGACAGCAAGGTTCTGGGGTTTCTGGTATTGTGCACTTTGTTTGACAGCTGAAGGGGAGGATGTGATGTCACATAAACTATTAATTGACTCCTTTGGCATACATAAACATTTTATGACAAAATCACCTGTGAGATACTATGCTAAAAGTACTTCACAGTACATTTAACACAACTTTTAGACAAAGATCTATATTGCCATGCATGGCACTCACCGCCAGAATAAAGCACCTCTGCATTCTCAAAGCCCAGTGTGATATAGGTAGGGTCCAGGCCCTCACAGTAATTGGCTACATCCATGTCCAATAAGGATTTAGGGAGAGGAGCTGGTGAAAATTTCATCCCTGCCTTGCTATGTCTACTTAAACTAGTCCTGGGACAGTGTCTCTTAGAAAGAGTATAGCCTGAGGTTGACCATCTCTTCAGAATGCTGATTTGTCATCTTCTAAGACAAGGGAGGAGCCTTGATCAAGACTCCTTGCAAATTACTTATCTTTTCCCCTTATCCCATACTTATCAGAAGGATAAAGAGATAACAGTATTTCCCATTTGTTACAGAAAGGAACAGCAGGTTTTATTGGTGCATCAAGAGTGGCTGCCCATCCAGCAGGCCCTGTTCTCTCAGGTAAAATGACACTCTTCCAAAGTAATGCAACGTCTCATAATAAAATATGCAAAACACTGCAGCACAATGCGTTTCATCTAAGAGAACAAGAGTTTGTTAAACCCAGTTGGAGCTTCCATTTTGAGACAGAATTATGACACACAGTTGTACATGAATGGGGACTGAACTCCATGGTTTTAAAATGAATTTGCATATTTGTGATTATTTGTTTATTTTTTTGTTTACTTGTTTATAGGTAAGTGGTTGATGAAGTTTTTTAGTGTTTAAAAAACATGTATAGCAGTGCATCAGTGTGGAGATGGTATAAAAAAAACAGATGTTTGTACACAACAGTTCTAACTTGTCTGCTGACAAATTCAAAGAAAGAGAGAGAGAAAGCACGTGCGAGAGAGAGAGAGAGAGAGAGAGAGAGAGAGAGACTTTTAACCCACCTTTATTACAAAAATATCAAGGTTTAATTAAACCTCACATAGTTTTAAAAAAAAATAATTTAAAATACAAACATACAATAATAAATAGCACAAAAACCAAGCAAAAAAGAAAAACAAAAGCACAATTAAATATACATGTGCAAAGTACCATCAAAATCAGATTCACATATGCACTGGTTTACTCCCCAAATATGATTGAAAGTCTCCAGGTCTTTAACCAAGTTATAGTATGCATATTCCACCTTTAATCTAGTTTTAATTAAACCTTTTAAAATTAACATTGCATCAGTTGACCCAGCATTATTTATTTTGCTTTTACGTGAAATCCAAATTCCCATTTTTGCTTTCCCAAACAAAAAATTAAGCAAAACATGGATCTGCTTTCTGTTTCTGCTATACTTTGGTCCATAGATAAATAAAATAGGTGAAAACACTTCTCCCAAAACTATACACCATTCTTCCAATTGAGAAAGTAAAGGCACAAGCCTCCCACATTGGAAGAATAAATGAAAGACAGTTTCAGTCATCCCACAAAAAGTACATCCCTCCTGAACCTGGGGATCGAGGTGTGCTCTGTATCTGTTTGTAGCTATTAACCCATGCACAACTCTCCACTGAAGGTCTCCAGACCTTTTTTCAATGGGAGGCTTAAATAAAATAAAATAGAATCAGATCCAAGTATTGTCCAGAAATGTTTATAAAATTCACCAGGAAGTCCATCTATACCTGGGGTACGACCCGACGAAAGACCCGTTACGGCATCACTTAATTCCACAAAAGTTAATCCAGACTCCAATGCTTGTTTATCTTCTTCATTTAGACAAGGAAGATCTTGTAGAAATCCATTTTGTATCGGGATGTCTATGTCCTCAGGTGAATATAAATGTGAATAAAAATTCACTGCTATTCTGCGCATTTCCACAGGGTCAGATGTACATTGTCCATTGTCATCCTTCAGGTTATGCATTTGGTTAACTTGTACACTCTTGCGTTCTAGATTGAAAAAAAAAGAGGTGGGACTGTCCATATCCTTTATAGATAAGAATCTATTTCTCACAAGAGCTCCTTTAACCTTTTCATTTAAAATAGAGCTTAGTTTTAATTTCTTCTCAGACCACTCATGCACATTGGAAGAAAGATCTCTTATCATGTTTTTCTCAATGGCAAGGATTTCCTTTTCAAGCCATTCCAGAGATTGTTTCAAACGAAAATTAGAGTGAGATGTATACTGCTGGCAAAAATCCCTTATGTGAGCTTTACCAATTTCCCACCAAAGAATAACATATCAAATCTTGTTTTTTCTTTTCTCCATGTCTCCCAAAAGTGTTTAAAAGAATCACAAAAACACTTGTCTTGTAGCAATTTGACGTTAAAATACCAGTAAACACTTCTATTTTTCTTAGAGTTCAAGTTACAATCAATAGTGATTAATTTGTGATCAGTGAAAGATGTGGGGACAATAGCTGTATTAAAAATTCTACTTTTCACACTATTTGATAAGTACAGTCTGTCTAGTCGTGCTGCTGAAATCCTCCCATCACTAACCTTTACCCATGTATATTGCTTAACAGAAGGATTATTTTCTCTCCATATATCAGTAAGATTAGAGGTTTTAATGACATTATCAAGTACTGTAGATGACTGAAAATGGGGTTCTTCTCCATTTCTATCAAGCAAAGCATTAATTGTACAATTCCAATCCCCAGCTAAGATAGTAAAAATATTACCTTTCTGCTTTCCTAAAAAACCTTTTAATTTATCAAAAAGAATTAATCTCTCAGCTCCTATGTTAGGTGCATATACACTCACAAACATAAAAACAAGACCATTTAAATCAACCTTAACTGCTAAACATCTTCCTGGTTCAATTTCACTTTTTTCCAAAACTTTGGCTTTTATAGAAGGAGAAAAAAGAATAGCAGTTCCTGCACTCAGATTAGTACCATGTGTGAGCACATATTCATTCCTTCACCACAATCGCCAGTCAACCTCATTGTTTGCATCACTATGAGTCTTCTTGTAAGAAAATAACATCTAATTTATTTAACTTAATCAAATTAATACTTAGCTTTACTCTTATCCCTCATCCCATTGACATTTAAGGATCCCACACGTAGGGTTTCCATAAGAAAGATGATGATTAGAAAAAAACAAATCAGACAGAGATGTGTATTAGCCATAGCGATTAGTTATATTTTCCTCTTTTTAGTTTCCCTTTCCCTGTCTTAAACTTTTTCCGAATTTCAGTTAAATGTTTCTTTAACCTAAAACGTTTGTTCTGATAACTCATCATTACTGCAATTTTTCCTTGCCCACATTACAGATGAGATAAACTTTTCCAGATCTGGGAAAAATTCACTCACTTCTATGCTTTTACCTTTTGTCTCATCCAGAAAAGCATTAATTTGTCCCACAGTGTACAAATCTTCTGTATCTACTTTTGACATTTCTGACCCTTCAGACCAATGTCCAGCATCTTTCATACTATCATCTGTATACTGAGATAACCCATCTATATCATCCACCGAACATTTCTCAGCTATTTCTATAACAGTCTGAGATACAACCTCATTTTCTTTTACTTCCTCAACATCATCATTTATAACAAGCGCAGAACTACATTCAGCCTGCTCACTTCTCTCCACATCCATACCAGCATCGCTTTTACTCACCTCATTGTGCCCGTAGACCTCCTCCAACGGCCTTTTGTTTGGTTTCTTAGGTACTTGTTTATCCTGTGTTTTTGCCGTATTATCCTCGATATCACTGGTATCATTGTGATGAACTGATCCATTTTCAGTAACATTAACAGGCAGCTGCTGCTCAACATCCGCTTTTTTATTAGGACAGGAGAAACGTTTATGGCCTATATTTCCACATTCAAAGCTTTAGATTATCTGTACTTGCATACAGCATATATGATCCATCTCCATGACTTACACAAAACGAGATCTCTAATGTGCGCTCTGTTGAAGTCAGAAACATTAACACTTGTCTCCTAAACGACAAAACGAGTTTGAGATCAGCATTTTTATATCCCAATGGGATATTCCTAACAGGACTTGCGACTTTACCGGTTAACTCTTTAACAATCGCGTCATTTGAGACAAAAGGCGGTACGTTGGAAACAGTGACTTTAGTTGCCGGTGTTGTGCAGAAAATGGAATCCCTGCCAGAATCTGAGTTCCCCTCGCGTGCACGCGCTTGACGTCAGTTAACGAAACAGTGGTGCAGCGAGTTTAAAACTCTTCCGTCTACAAAGCGTTTATAATCAATCTTTTTCACACAATTAACCCAAAGGCAACGTAGGAATTAGTTATTTAAATGCATTAAAGTATGCATTCAAAAATACTATGTAAATTCATTTTGATGAAGTAACAAAACTGAAACTAAGCAGAGGCTTCGGCCGTGCATTAAATACACCATATGTTGCTAGCGTTGCAGTTGTGAATAATCCGTTTGTGTAAAGTGCATTGATATATGTTTATTATGTCAAATGTGTACATTATGAAAAATAGTGCAATATGTATATGATGTGTAAGAGGACTGCACATTGGTGGAACAAGCATTCAAGGAATCTCACTCCTTTCACAGATAAAACAAAGTTGAACTGATTTGACATGCTATTCATGTAGGTTATGGTGTTATTGTAGTCATTTTATATGTAATATTGAATATATGAACTCTTATCCTTGAACCTAAATATGAACATCATACAAATTTATATTAATTAATCTGAATCATTATGGTTTAAACATACAATTTCAATAAAAATACTAAAGAAAATTGATTAAATGTGTGTTTATACAACAAGACCGTAAATAAGAGAATCAGTAACATATTGTTAGATAGTAAGGCACACAGACAAATCTGACAATGGAAGTGAATTTATGAGGGTGTTAAATAAGTGAGCCACTATGTTTGTGGATGGCATACTCACATTTCCATCAAAGGGGAAAGGTAGATCCCAAAATTGCTAAAGGATTTAACTATTTTACTTTGTAATACACTTAAATGTTTATTCCCACAGTGCAAGTATTTATTTGCTCATGTACTGCAACAAGCAAATTTCAGCTTATTTTTGTATAAAGATTAATCTGATCTTTAATAATATCCGTTTGCTATAGCATATCAATTGTAATATCCTTTATCCATAACAACATGAGTTTACCTGTGGACAGAATCATTTCAACAATCTCATCTGAACACCTGCTAAAATTATATTGCTCTCCCTCACCTCAGCATTTTGAGGTCACATCACATTTATGCTGGTGACATATCTTCCTATGAAGGCTGTGTGCTCAAAAGCATTTTGACTGTATCTTTAATAAAATGGGTTTACCTGGGGGGATTATCATTTTGGCAATGCTATCATTACACCTGCCGAAATTGGAGTGCCCTCCCAATCTCAGGATTAATACTTCACAGAGACATCACATTTACACTGGGGACATATCTTCATATGAGGGCTGTGTCCTAAATACCATTTGACTGTAGCTTTAAGTTACATGGGGTTACCTGGGGGGATTATCATTTTGGAAATGCTTTTATTACAGCTGCCAAAATTGGAGTGTCCTCCCAATCTCAGGATTAAAAGTTCACAGAGACATCACATTTACACTGGGGACATATCTTCCTATGGATGCTGTGTCCTCAAAACCATTTGACTGTAGCTTTAATAAAATGGGTTTACTTGGGGGGATTATCATTTTGGCAATGCTATTATTACACCTGCCAAAATTGGAGTGCCCTCCCAATCTCAGGATTAATACTTCACAGAGACATCACATTTACACTGGGGACATATCTTCATGTGAGGACTGTGTCCTCAATACCATTTGACGGTAGCTTTAATAAAATAGGTTTACCTGGGGGATTATCATTTTGGCAATGCTATTATTACACCTGCCGAAATTGGAGTGCCCTCCCAATCTCAGGATTAATACTTCACAGAGACATCACATTTACACTGGGGACATATCTTCATATGAGGACTGTGTCCTCAATACCATTTGACTGTAGCTTTAACAAAATGGGTTTACCTGGGTGGATTATCATTTTGGCAATGCTATTATTACACCTGCCAAAATTGGAGTGCCCTCCCAATCTCAGGATTAAAAGTTCACAGAGACATTACATTTTGACTTGTAACATATCTCCCTATAGAGGCTTTGTCCTCAATACCATTTTGCTGTAGCTTTAATAAAATATGTTTACCAGGGGGGATAATCATTTTGGCAATGCTATTATTACACCTGCCAAAATTGGAGTGCCCTCCCAATCTCAGGATTACAGTGTCACAGAGACATCACATTTACACTGGGAACATATCTTCGTATGGATGGTGTGTCCTCAAAACCATTTGACTGTAGCTATAATAAAATGGGTTTACCTGGGGGGATTATCATTTTGGCAATGCTATTATTACACCTGCCGAAATTGGAGTGCCGTCCCAATCTCAGGATTACAGTGTCACAGAGACATCACATTTACACTGGGAACATATCTTCCTATGGATGGTGTGTCCTCAAAACCATTTGACTGTAGCTATAATAAAATGGGTTTACCTGGGGGGATTATCATTTTGGCAATGCTATTATTACACCTGCCGAAATTGGAGTGCCGTCCTAATCTCAGGATTACAATGTCACAGAGACATCACATTTACACTGGGGACATATCTTCTTATGGATGCTGTGTCCTCAAAACCATTTGACGGTAGCTTTAATAAAATAGGTTTACCTGGGGGGATTATCATTTTGGCAATGCTATTATTACACCTGCCAAAATTGGAGTGCCCTCCCAATCTCAGGATTACAATGTCACAGAGACATCACATTTACACTGCGGACATATCTTCTTATGGATGCTGTGTCCTCAAAACCATTTGACGGTAGCTTTAATAAAATAGGTTTACCAGGGGGGATTATCATTTTGGCAATGTTATTATTACACCTGCCAAAACTGGAGTGCCCTCCCAATCTCAGGATTAATACTTCACAGAGACATCACATTTACACTGGGGATATATCTTCCTATGGATGGTGTGTCCTCAAAACCATTTGACTGTAGCTATAATAAAATGGGTTTACCTGGGGGGATTATCATTTTGGCAATGCTATTATTACACCTGCCGAAATTGGAGTGCCCTCCCAATCTCAGGATTAATACTTCACAGAGACATCACATTTACACTGGGGATATATCTTCCTATGGAGGCTAGATGCAAATCTAGATGCCAAACGCAGGTTAGGATGTGTTTCTGCGTGAGCATTTTGAACGGGAGTTTATCCAAAGCTTGGTTGAAAACTCGCAAGTCCATGATCGGTCGTAAGTCGCTGCCTTTCTTGTGTACGATGAAGTAAGTGCTGTAGAGACCCTTCTTCATCTCGGTTGGAGGGACAGGCTCTATCATGTCTTCGAGTAAGAGAGTAGCGATATCCGCACCCAGGGATTTGGCATGTTCGCCGAGTACTGCGGAGAAGTGGACGCCCATGTAGAAAACTGAATTGCGTTACCGAGTCAGATGGTCCGGGCCAGCCAGCGAGATGGGTTGGGAGGTGAAAGCCATGCATCCAAACTCCGTGCTAGAGGCACCAAGGGGACAGTTATTTTTGACGTACCCGGTGGGGCTTGCTGTGGGGGGAGCAGGTAGTACCACATCGGGAGTTGAAGACGCGTCTCGAGGCTCTAGTGCTGAGAAAAGACTCAAAGCACTTACCTTGCTCTGCACACTCGTTATGGGGCGGGTTAGCGACTGAGGAGGAGGTCCAACGTAGGCGTCCTCTAGACTCGTCTGAACCGGCCAGCCGGGGAACAGTCGTGGGGCTGAAGGCGGGAGGTTCGTGTCCAGGAAAGAAAGGAAATAGCTCTGTTATTGAGAATGTGAAAATAAATTCAACAAAATATTCTCCTACCGGCCCTCCACCTGGAGACAGAGTGGTCTTACCAGCTCTGGAGCTAACGTCTCGGGCCAACACATTCTCACACCCAACTCGTCACATATTGACGCTTTTGACAGGACCCCTTGGCGTCATATTTTAACGCCCTGGGTATACCTTTGGCATCATTTTTCGACGCGTTGGGTAGTCCGATAGATTTCTATAGAGGATTTTAAAAATAAAAATATAAAAAACTTTGATTAATTGAACACAATCGTAGCATATTATATATATTTATTAACATCAACAAACCTCCAATAAAAATACGTTATCCAGCATGCTCTAGTTACCAGTACCTAAGAAAACGCTTAAACTGCTTACTTGCACACGCTGTGGAGCGTTGTTAAACTCACCTTTGAATGCGGTTTTGGTTAAGACTACCCAACGCGTCGAAAAATGACGCCAAAGGTATACCCAGGGCGTTAAAATATGACGCCAAGGGGTCCTGTCAAAAGCATCAATATGTGACGAGTTGGGTGTGAGAATGTGTTGGCCCGAGACGTTAGCTCCAGAGCTGGTAAGACCACTCTGTCTCCAGGTGGAGGGCCGGTAGGAGAATATTTTGTTGAATTTATTTTCACATTCTCAATAACAGAGCTATTTCCTTTGTATCTGGGTCACCTGGCCTGCAAATGCCTCACGGCAACCTGCCGCCATATTTAAACTGTCCCAGCACGCTGGACGCGAACCTCCCGCCTTCAGCCCCACGACTGTTCCCCGGCTGGCCGGTTCAGACGAGTCTAGAGGACGCCTACGTTGGACCTCCTCCTCAGTCGCTAACCCGCCCCATAACGAGTGTGCAGAGCAAGGTAAGTGCTTTGAGTCTTTTCTCAGCACTAGAGCCTCGAGACGCGTCTTCGCCTCCCGATGTGGTACTACCTGCTCCCCCCACAGCAAGCCCCACCGGTTACGTCAAAAATAACTGTCCCCTTGGTGCCTCTAGCACGGAGTTTGGATGCATGGCTTTCACCTCCCAACCCATCTCGCTGGCTGGCCCGGACCATCCGACTCGGTAACGCAATTCAGTTTTCTACATGGGCGTCCACTTCTCCGCAGTACTCGGCGAACATGCCAAATCCCTGCGTGCGGATATCGCTACTCTCTTACTCGAAAACACGATAGAGCCTGTCCCTCCAACCGAGATGAAGAAGGGTCTCTACAGCACTTACTTCATCGTACACAAGAAAGGCGGCGACTTACGACCGATCATGGACTTGCGAGTTTTCAACCAAGCTTTGGATAAACTCCCGTTCAAAATGCTCACGCAGAAACACATCCTAACCTGCGTTTGGCATCTAGATTTGCATCTAGCCTCCATAGGAAGATATATCCCCAGTGTAAATGTGATGTCTCTGTGAAGTATTAATCCTGAGATTGGGAGGGCACTCCAATTTCGGCAGGTGTAATAATAGCATTGCCAAAATGATAATCCCCCCAGGTAAACCCATTTTATTAAAGCTACCGTCAAATGGTTTTGAGGACACAGCATCCATAAGAAGATATGTCCCCAGTGTAAATGTGATGTCTCTGTGAAGTATTAATCCTGAGATTGGGAGGGTACTCCAATTTCGGCAGATCTAATGATAGCATTGCCAAAATGACAATCCCCCCAGTTAAACATATTTTATTAAAGATTCAGTCAAATGGTAATGAGGACACAGTCCTCATATGAAGATATGTCCTCAGAGTAAATCTGATGTCTCTGTAATATTTGAATCCTGAGATTGGGAGGGCACTCCAATTTTGGCAGGTGTAATAATAGCATTGCCAAAATGATAATCCCCCCAAGTAAACCCATTTTATTAAAGCTAGTCAAATGGTTTTGAGGACACAGCATCCATAGGAAGATATGTCCACAGTGTAAATGTGATGTCTCTGTGAACTTTTAATCCTGAGATTGGGAGGGCACTCCAATTTTGGCAGCTGTAATAAAAGCATTTCCAAAATGATAATCCCCCCAGGTAAACCCATTTTATTATAGCTACAGTCAAATGGTTTTGAGGACACACCATCCATACGAAGATATGTCCCCAGTGTAAATGTGATGTCTCTGTGACACTGTAATTCTGAGATTGGGAGGGCACTCCAATTTTGGCAGGTGTAATAATAGCATTGCCAAAATGATAATCCCCCCTGGTAAACTTATTTTATTAAAGCTACAGCAAAATGGTATTGAGGACAAAGCCTCTATAGGGAGATATGTTACAAGTCAAAATGTAATGTCTCTGTGAACTTTTAATCCTGAGATTGGGAGGGCACTCCAATTTTGGCAGGTGTAATAATAGCATTGCCAAAATGATAATCCCCCCAGGTAAACCCATTTTGTTAAAGCTACAGTCAAATGGTATTGAGGACACAGTCCTCATATGAATATATGTCCCCAGTGTAAATGTGATGTCTCTGTGAAGTATTAATCCTGAGATTGGGAGGGCACTCCAATTTCGGCAGGTGTAATAATAGCATTGCCAAAATGATAATCCCCCCAGGTAAACCCATTTTGTTAAAGCTACAGTCAAATGGTATTGAGGACACAGTCCTCATATGATGATATGTCCCCAGTGTAAATGTGATGTCTCTGTGAAGTATTAATCCTGAGATTATGAGGGCACTCCAATTTCGGCAGGTGTAATAATAGCATTGCCAAAATGATAATCCCCCAGGTAAACCTATTTTATTAAAGCTACCGTCAAATGGTTTTGAGGACACAGCCTCCATAAGGAGATATGTTTCCAGTAAAAATGTGATGTCTCTGTGACACTGTAATCCTGAGACTGGGAGGGCACTCCAATTTTGGCAGGTGTAATAAAAGCATTGCCAAAATGATAATCCTCCCAGGTAAACCCATTTTGTTAAAGCTACAGTCAAATGGTATTGAGGACACAGTCCTCATATGATGATATGTCCCCAGTGTAAATGTGATGTCTCTGTGAAGTATTAATCCTGAGATTATGAGGGCACTCCAATTTCGGCAGGTGTAATAATAGCATTGCCAAAATGATAATCCCCCAGGTAAACCTATTTTATTAAAGCTACCGTCAAATGGTTTTGAGGACACAGCATCCATAAGGAGATATGTTACCAGTAAAAATGTGATGTCTCTGTGACACTGTAATCCTGAGATTGGGAGGGCACTCCAATTTCGGCAGATGTAATAATAGCATTGCCAAAATGATAATCCCCCCAAGTAAACCCATTTTATTAAAGCTACAGTCAAATGGTTTTGAGGACACAGCATCCATAGGAATATATGTCCCCAGTGTAAATGTGATGTCTCTGTGAACTTTTAATCCTGAGATTGGGAGGACACTCCAATTTTGGCAGCTGTAATAAAAGCATTTCCAAAATGATAATCCCCCCAGGTAACCCCATGTAATTTAAAGCTACAGTCAAATGGTATTTAGGACACAGCCCTCATATGAAGATATGTCCCCAGTGTAAATGTGATGTCTCTGTGAAGTATTAATCCTGAGATTGGGAGGGCACTCCAATTTCGGCAGGTGTAATGATAGCATTGCCAAAATGATAATCCCCCCAGGTAAACCCATTTTATTAAAGATACAGTCAAAATGCTTTTGAGCACACAGCCTTCATAGGAAGATATGTCACCAGCATAAATGTGATGTGACCTCAAAATGCTGAGGTGAGGGAGAGCAATATAATTTTAGCAGGTGTTCAGATGAGATTGTTGAAATGATTCTGTCCACAGGTAAACTCATGTTGTTATGGATAAAGGATATTACAATTGATATGCTATAGCAAAAGGATATTATTAAAGATCAGATTAATCTTTATACAAAAATAAGCTGAAATTTGCTTGTTGCAGTACATGAGCAAATAAATACTTGCACTGTGGGAATAAACATTTAAGTGTATTATAGTGTAGTAAAATAGTAAAATCCTTTAGCAATTTTGGGATCTACCTTTCCCCTTTGATGGAAATGTGAGTATGCCATCCACAAACATAGTGGCTCACTTATTTAACACCCTCATAAATTCACTTCCATTGTCAGATTTGTCTGTGTGCCTTACTATCTAACAATATGTTACTGATTCTCTTATTTACGGTCTTGTTGTATAAACACACATTTAATCAATTTTCTTTAGTATTTTTATTGAAATTGTATGTTTAAACCATAATGATTCAGATTAATTAATATAAATTTGTATGATGTTCATATTTAGGTTCAAGGATAAGAGTTCATATATTCAATATTACATATAAAATGACTACAATAACACCATAACCTACATGAATAGCATGTCAAATCAGTTCAACTTTGTTTTATCTGTGAAAGGAGTGAGATTCCTTGAATGCTTGTTCCACCAATGTGCAGTCCTCTTACACATCATATACATATTGCACTATTTTTCATAATGTACACATTTGACATAATAAACATATATCAATGCACTTTACACAAACGGATTATTCACAACTGCAACGCTAGCAACATATGGTGTATTTAATGCACGGCCGAAGCCTCTGCTTAGTTTCAGTTTTGTTACTTCATCAAAATGAATTTACATAGTATTTTTGAATGCATACTTTAATGCATTTAAATAACTAATTCCTACGTTGCCTTTGGGTTAATTGTGTGAAAAAGATTGATTATTAAACGCTTTGTAGACGGAAGAGTTTTAAACTCGCTGCACCACTGTTTCGTTAACTGACGTCAAGCGCGTGCACGCGAGGGGAACTCAGATTCTGGCAGGGATTCCATTTTCTGCACAACACCGGAGCCGTTAAAGGAGTAACGGGCACAAAGGTTTCCTTAATCCATAAACCATTCTCACTCACCTGATTAACTAACTGTTAACTAACTGTGCGAGACTCCCTGCCTAGCTTCAGAAGCCATGCCGACACGCGACAAAAGCCGCGAGCGGCTTTAATACTTAATAAACTTAAACCAAAAGAAAATATTAAGACCAGAAAAAAGGAGAAGAGAAATAGGAAAACGGAAAACACTTTCAAAAAACTCAAAATCCGCGCTCGCGCTAACCAGCACGCTCACTCGCCCTACCACACTCGCACATGTGCAGAGAAAGAGAGAGAGAGAGAGAGAGAAAACAGTTTTTCATTATATTAATTTGAGAACAATAATTTGCCTTTATTTACCGAATTTCCCTCTCAGGTCATATTTAAATGTTATGTTTAATATGCATTCAAACTATACTAAGAGAATAATAAGAAGGGGGGGGGGTGTATCATAATGTCCTAAGATGGTTACATTTTTATTTTACTCCAACAAACTATGTTTTAAATGAGGAAGTGCTCAAAATATTCACATGATCACAGTTTTGAAAGGAAAGGCCATCTTAATTCATGCCATCTATTTTCAAACATTGTTTTATTGCACCTCATGCAAAAGCTCCAATGACAGATATTGGCTAATTTAAATCATTTTAAAGCATACGCTCTTTATTACTAAATACATTTTCAGTCAAATATATTCAAGGTCAAAAAACAATTGCTTGACAAATAAAATACAACACCAGGTTGGGAAAGACTTTCAGTATAAAAAACTTTTGGAACAACATTGACTATGAAATATCGAATTTATTATATCAAACTCTCAACCAACTAAACAAAATATTGATCAAAATACTGACAAATTTCAAATTTGTAATAATTTAATACAAACTCTGTTTGTTCTCAAATGGACATATTAGACAATAATATAAAGCTTTCGCTTTCACAAATAGTCTTAACTTTCACAAAAGTTAGGTAAGAAACACCTTTTTAATTAATTGAATCCATGCATCAACATGCGCATTTGTAACGGGTTTAAAACTACCTAACCAGGTTAAAGGCAGACATTAAAAAGACGGTTTATTAGGCTAAATGTGTATTTTCACACAAGAAATGCATCGTGTTGCCTGTGCGAGGATTCAATCTGTATAGCATCTTAAAAAAAAGCAAGCGAGAAAGCCAAGCCTTCAAATAAATAAAAGAAAAAATAATTAACTCTAAAATACATAATCAGATAGGCTATATAACAGACGTTTTGTGTTTTCACTCAAGTAAAACTGCATATAAACAACGAATTACCGCCTGATGGCCCAAATCATAGTATTTCAGAAATAGATTTTTACCCTTCGGTCTCTGATCGTTCTTCATATTGCCGAGAGAGAGCGCCAAATCTCTATTTACGCTATAAGCCTAACATTCCTAAAGAACATACACAAAGTTGTATTTTTAAAGAAAATGGTTGTAATGTTTGTAGACACAATATGTTCACTTTGAAATGGACCCTTTAAATACAATGTCTACTGTCACTCTAGTTCAAAAACATATTAAGCATGTGAAATACAATATGGCTGACCCCAAAATATTGTTACTATTGTTAATACTGTACTGACAAACATCATTAATTAATATGGGACATTCAGAGTTATATCAACATCTTTGTTTTAATAAATTTATAGGAATATTGGGTTTAATACAAGTTAAACTCAAACGACAGAATTGTGACAATGTTGATTACCACAAAACTTACTTTCGACTCGTCTCTCCTTTTCTTAAAAAACATAAAAAATAAAGGTTACAGTAAAGCACTTGTGTGATATATATATATATATATATATATATAAGGAGGGAGGAGTCGAGTGATCTTCATTTATATTGAACACAGAATATTCCTTTAAAGTAGCTTTTTTGATTTGAACAAAAAGATGTTACTCATTGAATCACATTTTACTGTAGGCCAACCTCACATTTACATTGTTGGCCAACAGCTAACTCGATCTTCAACGGAAATTCAATTCAAAATGGTTGAATAAGTGCTAGGAATAATGCAGGTTGAAAGTTTGCCACTACTAAAATGTTTTACTTTAAAATGTAAGGCAACAATTAAATTTTAATTGTTTGAAATGTTTTACAGTACACCACATATAGGCCACTAGGCAAAAACGGTTGAAGGTGTACTCAGTAATTTTTGGGATATGCCCTCTTGGACACTGACACCTAAGGGTGTGGATGCAGAATTATTCAAACCGAATAGTTTCAGTTACCGATGTCTTTGCAGAAATGTACTATTTACAGTCAGCCATGATTCATTAAATTAATGAGAGAAAGTGTCCAACAACAGGGCGGTTACTGATATTAAATGGTATATTCAGCTGGTCATGTGTTTCTAACATGACAGCCTGATGAGGAGATCCTCTCCATGTAAAACAAAACAACTTTTATAGGTTACTGATGTGACTGGATCTTCATTTCAGGTGAGTGCTCATTATTTTATACACGTTTCAAAATTACTATTCAGTTCTGTCGAGGTAAAACTTTTTAAATGAAGAAAGATTTACTGAGTGCACCTTTAAGGGTTAAGGTTACGGTTACCCTAAACCGAACGAAGCTTTTGGTTGTCATCCGTGGTTACTCCCATTCACTTATATATCATGACACGAACAACTCTTCTATAAAGAAGACTGTTCGTCATTGATGCGCAAATAACAATGTGCTGACTAGTGTTCCTCAGCTTCAGGTCCTGCAGTACACATGGCACAACCCTCTACCCGTGAACGTCAGCATGTCAAAACAGGTAAGAGCCGTAATGGCTAGGAACACCTCGTTTATCTCATTAAGTTGTGTAACTTGTTTCATGTAGAAAGGCCGAAACAGATGATATGGCACCAGGCAGGTAAGCATGATGAGTACAAAACAGAGGTTCTTCATTTGGACCCAAAAGTCCTGCTGGGAGTGACTGGCGGGTCCGTACTTGATTATTATTGAGTGCAGAATGATCGCCTGGATGCAGGTCTGAATGCACGACACAACAACAATAACAATAGACACAATCATGTTCAGAGTATAGATATGAGGTTTCCCTATCATCTCCCCAAATATGAAGCACTGGTTTTGTGTTGTGTTCAAGTCCTTGCCGTAAAGAGCCACCACGGTGGGCAGCATGATGGGCAACAGCACGGCCCATATGAGGGCACTCGCGCACATCGCGTGTAGCCGCCGGTCGAAATCTGTCCGCTGAGTCTTCTTGTAAAAATGTAAGAAACGGATGGTAAGAATGATGGTGTAGATAATAAACACCATATACATGTGGATGTGGATCATGGCACTGACTACTTTACAGAAATCGGGTGACAGGCCCCATTCTTGGAACACATAGTAGTAGATTCTGAACGGCACAGTGAGCAGGAATAGAAAGTGTGCCAGCATCAGGTTGAGAAAGGCGATGGTGGTTATCGAGCGAATGTTGCTTTTTAATAATTTTGTCATGAGGGTTAAGCCTGTGGTGCCCACCAGAAGCACAAGAGTATAGATGGTGATCAAGGCAATATTGTATGGTGGGATGAACTGGGGAGATGATGCATTTTTTGAGGCTGCCTCTGTACAGCTGTTCTGTGCCACTGTTGTGGTGTTCATCATGGCCCTGTAGTGAAAAGGCATACTGTAAGTCAAAGACAGGTGTGATGAAGTAATTTAATATGATATGCACAATATTTTAATTGATTTGCCATTTTTGTTAAAGCAGTAGTTCGCACGAAAATGAAAATTCTCTCATTATTCATGCACTTACCCTGATGCCATCCCAGATGTGTAAGACTGTCTTTCTTCAGCAGAACACACATTAAGATTTTTGAAAAATGTTGAAGCTCTGTAGGCCATTATAATGTGAGTAAATGGGTGCCATCAGGCTGCTGCTATATTTGATGTTCCAAAGGCACACACTGCCATTCAAAAGTTTTGGGTCATTTGACTGAAAATTTTCTCATGAGCTGAAAAACCTTTTGGTCTGAAGGTGTATGCTTAAATGTTTTAAATTAGTTAATTTAAATATTAACTATAATAGTGCCAACATATTAAATTATTTCATTACAAAATAATATATATATATATATATATATATATATATATATATATATATATATATATATATATATATATATATATATATATATATATATATATATATTAAATAGATGACTTGGAATAATAAAGATAAGCAGCCAGCAAGTGCCCAGCACATAGAAGTGAACTCCTTCAATACTGTTTAAAAAGCATCCCGGGATGATACCTCAAGAAAATGGTTGAGAAAATGTCAAGAGTACATTCTAGGCAAAGGCTGACTACTTTGACGATGATAAAATATAACAGTTTTTATTCATTTTGGATTGTTTTTTTGTTTGTTTGTTTTTTTTTGGGGGGGGGGGGGGGGTTGTTTGTCACAACATAATTCCCATAATTCCTTTTGTTATTCCATAGTTTTGATGACTTCACTATTACTGTAAAATAGGAATAAGTTTTAATAATAATTTTTATTTATGTAAAACTCAAGAACACTTTACACTCCATATATATTTAATAGGACAAAGTACATTAATATACATTTTAACAGAAGTTAAAATCTTACAAAAAAATTATAATAATAAAGAATGAGTAAGTGACCCCAAACTTTTGAACGGCAGTGTATTTAGGCAGCATGAAAGTAAAATTGCCTCCAGTTGACCGGTTAATGTTTTCTGTAGCAAATCAATAGGTTGGTGTAAGAAACAACTCGATAATTAAAACTTTATTAACTTTCAAATAAAATCGCTTCCTGCAGTTGACGCATCAATGATGTAAGCGCTATGGCGCGTTCACGGTAGAAGTCAGAAGCGCGCGATTTGTATGCCTATACAATAGAGCAGGGGTCGGGAACCTTTTTTTTTTCCTTTCTTTCTTTTTTTTTATAAATGAATATTATATATATATATTTCTGTTTGCGCACAGCTTCCCTGTCAAACAAATATATTTATTGACTAAAATATCAGGTCGGGAGATGAGACTTTGTTGAGGTCCGATGCCCTCCCACTCTCTCCCTCCGCATCTCCATGCAGCAGAGCGGCACACATCGGCACATCAGACACACATACAGGCAGACAGCAGCCCCTCCCAGTTCCTATCCCAGTTGTGTTTTTTTGGCTTGTGTGGTGAGTGATGATGAACAAAAGACTAAGCGACCAGTGCTTCGACTTTACAGCTACTTAGCCAAAAGACAACTTGTGTCTTGCTAACATGTATGTCTCATGAGCTACTTGCAAATGTAATAAGTTAAAGTTTAGCTAAGGCAATATATCATGACCATACAGGCTAATGTAGTGTACTTAATGGAGACACTACAGGCGAATACAGTAAAATTTGTGTCTAATAACATCCTCACAATTGCCACATTGATATGCAAATTAGGCATAAACTAATTAAAATTCGTTCATTTGCATACATTGAAGTGTTATGTATTCCAAAACACCAAAAGAATTAAAACAATATATTGATTTGTGCAAAATAAACAAATTATTAGTGAAACTATGTCCCTCTCCTTGGTGCAGTCATTTATTCTAAATATATTCTTGAAATTAGTAGCATAGAAAACATGCACATTGTGGTATAGTTTCCTTTGCTGTTGCCTGCTCTTGTAATAAACCTAGTGAATACTAAAGAAGATCATGGTCTCTGTGTGAACTGATTATTTTGTAGAAAGCTGTTGAGTACAAAACAATTGCGTGAGTGTGAGGGAATTAAAATAAATTGGTAAGGAAGTCAGAGTTGTGTTACTATATTTAACGTTTTGTTAAAAAAAAAAAAATTGTTTAAAAATACATAATTATGAGAAGTGCCTTTTTTTCCAGTTGAGCCCCTGCCCACGAAAATGTCTGTGCATGTCCCTGCAAGACACGTTCACCTTGAACCTAAAATGTTGTTATATTTTCTTTTCTTTAGGCAGCATAAACTGTTACCAAAACACAATACACATTTGCAGTACCGCCACTCCCTATAAGCGGACTACGCAGCCTGCGTAGGGCACCAACACCCTAGGGGGGCAAAATCTTACCTTAAAGGGGCACCGGCTTACTCACGTTATATGTTATTCAAGGACCCGAAAGCAGTTGTGGAACACAGATGATCGCTTCATGCTCATATCACGCAAAATACCTCAAAAGGCAATAATAACTTTTTGAATTATTTTATTTAAATAGTAAAGATAAATATGCTGTTGTGTGATCTATTAAAGATAAAGTGTCTGAAACATTCTTCGTTACATAGAAGAATAAAATGGTGTTATTTTATTAACCATCAGACAATCTCTTCTTATCAATGTGAGCTGTAATAAGCCCTCAGTAGATGACGGTAATTCACTATTTTAGTTTGTGATCTGCCATTACAAAAGAAGAAGAGGACGCTGCCTGATTCTGACAGAAATATGCTGCCAGATCATCTGATGTTTTGCTGGTAAATGTTTGGCTTTTATGGAATAAGGAAGACTATTAGTTATAATCTGACCAATATGATGTAACGTTTGGACTGCTACTTCTGGAAAAGTAGTTCGCTACTGGAAAAGCTACACTGTTTTAAAAGCAGCTGAGCTACAGTCAAGCTACTGAAAAATATAGTTAAGTTAGTGGCGTCGCTACATGTAGTTAGCTACTCCCCAACAGTGCAAATTACATTTTACCGCATGTATTCTGTAATCTGTAGTGAAATACATTTCAAAAGTAACTCTCCCAACCCTGTTCATGGCAATGAAGTTGTAAAATGGATATAATTTTACACGTCATGTTAACTTATATTTTCACGTCTTTAACAGTGTATACTTTAACGTTTACAGAATGGCCCTATTTACTTCCATTATAAGTGACTCACTGTAACCCAGTATTATTAAGAACTCTAAATTAATTTATGTGGTAATCAACCACAATGCCACAAATGCTGTCAGTTGAGCTTAACTTGTATTGAATACATTCCTGTAACTACAAGTTAATGTTAAGTAACAATGAGCAACAGTAATCTTTTACAGCATCTTGCTGAATGTTACATTTCAACAAATGCAACTTTTAATTTGAAAACTGTATTAGTATGTTAACTTTGAACTAACGTGAACATACAATAAACAATTGTATTTTAATAAATCACCTAAGATTAACTAAGATTAATACATGCTGTAAAAAATATTACTTGTTAGTTCATAATGCCTAATGCATTTACTTACGTATGTTAAAAAGAACCTTACTGTAAAGTGTTACCAATTTTTGCTTCTCAGAGAATGCTATTATTTATTTGTGTTTGTTGCCTTCAAAATATTGGTGTTTAAATTTCTTTTTAACACAATGCATTAAATTCATAACATTTGTTATCTTTAGCAAAATGAGTAGCCTAACGATACAGTTATAAGACAGAACAAACTACATACCTTCCGAACAAAGCAGATGTCAAAGCTGACTGATCAGATGAGGAAGTTTAGTACATGTGGGGTTTTTTTTGGTTTTTTTGCATGTGCTCCACACTCATTTGGCAACCACTATTTTAGCACACTGCATGTGCAATGAGACCAGGCTGCTGGGCGTTTTATGATTCACTCACTGTTGCAAATTTAACACTTCAGTTTTAGTGGTCAACCTCAAACAGAATGCAAAGAATCACATTCCCAACTATACGTTTTCAAACGAGATGATAATAATGCAAAATCAGAGCCATTTCTTTTCTCCTCAACAAGAATGCACCCACAATGCCATTCCACCAAGCTCTGAATGGATCAGAGTTGTGGTATTAAAATATCTCCTTATTAGTCAGAACAGGTGTAGTTTTAAACTGATAAGACAGCAAGGATCAGGGGTTTCTGGTATTGTGCCATTTGTTTGACAGATGAAGGGGAGGATGTGATGTCACATAAACTATTAATTGACTCCTTTGCCATACATAAACATTTTATGACAAGATCACCTGTGAGATGTGTTTTTTGGCAGACACATTCTAATCAAAGCAACTTACATAGAAAGTACGTTCAGATATATTGCTATACAGGTACAGTTAAATACAGTGTATTATCAATAACAAGATCCATCCATCGTCAACCGCTTATCCTGTGTACAGGGTCGCGGGGCAATAACAAGATTTTCTTTATATATTTTTTTACCTTTATTTAACCAGAAAATAAAACGACGTCTTTTACAAGAGGATCCTGGCCAAGACATGCAGCACACCTAGTTAAAACAAAAAAACATTTAAACGTAAAACAAATACATTAATTACATATACAAAATGTACACATATCACTTAAAACAATTACAATCAGTTAAATCTGAAACCAAATAATTCAAAATACCCTTAATTTCATTTAGAGAGACCATCATTTTAAAACAATTTATCTTGTAACTGGTTCCAATCAAATGGAGCAGCATAACTATGGACTTTCAGGATATTTAAAAGATAATAATCTTGTGAATGAAGACCATAATTCTTTACACCTTTTTGAATGATATAATGCTGTAAATACAAGGGAAGCAAACCCAGAATATTTGTATAAATAAATATGTACCAGTGCTTAAGTCTATGTGATGTTTTTATAACGTTTCACTCAGATTGTATATACCTATGTTTTTACATTTGCACTACCATTTAACTAGTGGTACCAGTGTCAGAAATTAACAGTTTTATGTAGAGGTAAAATTTGCCCCAGTAATTCATTTTCAGGGGAATTTTTTTTTACCTTTATCGGGGTATTTGTCTTTATTCTTTTAAAAACACAAAGAGTGACATCCATTTTTATCAAATATTTCAACTGAATCAACTCTCAATTTGAACAACTGAACAAATCAACATCAAAAACAAATGTAGCTGTAAATAATACATGATTTTATAATCAACCTAATTAACACTGCAGGTAGCCACCTTTTTCCTGACTTCTCCATGGGTGGTGCCATTGCGGTGGGAGACTTCCTCTCGGATGCTCTACGCTTCCGCTTAGTTGTTGTTATCAGCTTGACTAACCTTACTGGTGATGGTGAGCAGCTAATGGTCTGGATAATTATGCGCTGTTATAGGGTGTTATAACAACTACATGTTGTTAGGTTTATGGACTAGTTTTGGCCACTAGAGGCCCTCATTGCATTTAATTTCAGTTTCCCCGCCTTTGTATCATCTGTTATTGTTTTCACCTGTGCCTAATTTTTTTGTGAGTGTATTTAAGTTGCTCTGTTCCTCTTTTCTATGCTCAGTGTTTGATTTGTTGAGACCAACATCTCTAGTCGTTTGTTTTTGAAGACACTCGTTTACCCTTTGAGGTTTCTAAAAAAAATTTGACTTTTTGCATTGACCTTTTGGAACATTTGGAATCTTCTGTTGGTATGACTATCTTTTTTTCCCCTATTGACTCTTTGGGACTTTTTTGGAGTTTTCAGTTTGACATAACTTTTTGGATTGTTTTTGAATTACCTTCTGGACTAATTAAAAGACATTTAATGTATTCCCTTACTGTGCTCTCATTTCTGCAACTGGGTCCACATTCCCCATTTTCCCCGAGCTCAGTTCCCTTGACCTTGCATCACCCCCAAGTTCCTGACAGAAAACACTGAAACACAAAATGGACCCAGCAGATTCGTCCAGTTCATAGGATTTTCTCAAGGCAGTTGCCCGTCGGGGGGTGCCTTAGCTCAGCATGAGACCCTGATGACTAAACATGATGGCCTGCTTTCTGACATCCTGACCGCTCTACAAGAGATTTTTTTGGCGACTGCCTACCACCCCTGATCCAGCCTCAGTCCCTGTGCATTATTCAGGATCAGTTAGCCCCAGTCCTTTGGCTGAACCCAGATTACCTCCACCTCAGCACTTCTCAGGAGACCCTAGTGCTTGTAATGGCTTCCTCACTCAGTGTGCCCTTACTTTTGAGTTGCAGCCATAATCCTTTCCCTCTAACAGAGCCAAGATTGCTTATATTATCACCCTCCTCTCTGGAAGAGCCCTGTCCTGGGCCACAGCCGTCTGGGAGGCATGCAGCCCCTTCTGTTCCAGTTATGCCTTGTTTGTTGAGGAATTTAGACGAGTATTCAACCATCCTCTCCAAGGCCGAGAAGACTCGAAGGAGCTTCTGTCCATCAAGCAAGGCAATCGTAGCGTGGCGGAGTATGCCATTCAGTTCCGCACCATCGCAGCAACAAGTACCTGGGGCAAAGAGGCCCTTATCGTTTGCTGGCTAAGAAGCTTTGTATTCCCTGTGAATCCTTACCCTTTCCTCTGGCTGTTACTGCTCTGGATGGACGAGCTTTGGGCCATGGAGAGATAACACATCAGATGTTCCCTCTTCGTCTTTCCATTTTTCAAAACGTGGAGGAAATGGTTTTCCATCTCATTCAGTCCCCCAACTTCCCTGTAGTCCTTGGTCACCCCTGGCTCCAGCAGCATAATCCCTATATTGACTGGTCCACCAACACAGTCCTAGAATGGGGTCTCACCTGTTATGCCACCTGCATTTTTTTTTAGTTCCCCTGACACCACTCACAAGTCCCAAGAACTCTTTGATTCAAGTCCCAAGAATCTCTCTGATTACCCCTGTTTATCATAATCTCCAGGAGGTCTTTAGTAAAAGTAAGGCCACCACATTACCCCCCCCCCCCCCCCAAGCGACTCAAGGATTGCTCCGTCCGCTCTCCATCTCTCGACTTTGTTACTGGCCTTCCATTGTCCCAAGATAACGTCACCATCCTTGTTATTGTTGATAGGTTCTCTAAGGCGTGCAGATTTATCCCCTTGCCCAAACTACCCTCTGCCAAGGAGACTCAGAGATAGTTATAACCCATGTGTTCAGAGTCTTTGGAATTCCATAGGACATTGTCACGGATAGAGGTCCACAGTTCTCCTCTTGTTTCTAGTGTGCCTTCTGCCAACTGCTAGGGACGACGGCAAGTTTGTCTTCTGGTTACCATCTGGAGTCCAATGGCCAAACTGTGAGGTTGAACCAGGATCTAGGGACAACTCTGAGGTGTATGGCTGTGAATAAACCTAGCACCTGGGCATCCTTCATCATGTGGGCTGAGTATGCTCATAACAGTCTGTGTTCATCAGTTTGGATTCGTTCCCCCAATGTTCCCAGATCAAGAGCAGGAAGTCGGGGTTCCTTCGGCACGATTCTTTGTTCAACATTGCCACCTAACCTGGAGGAAGGCTCGGCAAAAACTTTTCCAGGTGTCTCAGCAGTATCATTGCCAGGCCAATCGTAGCCGGAGCCCCAAACAAACTGAATGGATGTGTTACAAATCGATGTAATCCCAAAAGTTTTGACTTTCCTATAATCCACACTGAACCGCACCGACCTGTCGCTCTTAAGCACTAGAACAACCGGGCTGGACCAATCACTGTGGGATTCCTCTATTAGCCCCATATCGAGCATTGCATCTAATTATGCTCGGGCAATCGGTAGGGGCTGCTACGTACCACAACCACAGGCTCGGTCTCAATGTGGTGTTGATTGAGGTCCATACAACCCAGAAGAGGGGAGAAGACATCTGAAAACTCCTGTTGCAACCTGGCAACCTCTGTGAGTTGGTACGGTGAGAGGTGGCCTCCGCAAGTGACTGGGTTGAATTGATTATGTTTTGAATCAACCTCAGGCCCGAGCTCCGCCCTCTCCGGAACTACCATAGTCAACCTCACAGGGACCGCCTCCCTCCACAATTTCAGGAGGTTGAGATTATATATTTGACGTGTTATCCCCGATCGGTTAGTTTGACCTCATAATTGAGATCCCCCACTCGTCGTGTGACCTCAGAGGGTCCTTGACACTTGGTGAGTAATTTGGAGCTCGATGTGGGGAGTAATATGAGTACTTTATCTCCCGGTGCAAATTCCCTTAGCTGAGTACCCCTGTCATACAGTCGGCACTGACAAACTTGGGCTCGGAGCAAATTCTCCTCTGTTAGTTTTCCCAAAGTGTGGAGTTTTGCTCTGAGATCAAGGACATATTAAATTTCATTCTTACTATTTGAAGGCCCCTCCTCCCAGGCTTCATGCAAGACATCAAGCACACTACGTGGGCGGCGCACATACAGCAGCTCAAATGGTGAGCAGCCAGTGGAGGCTTGCATGACCTCTCGTAATGCGAATAACAGGGGGTTGAGCCATTTATCCCAATTTCTAGCACCCTCATGCATGAACTTATGAATCATATTTTTGAGGGTTTCATTAAATCTCTCCACTTGGCCATCTGTCTGCGAATGGTACATGCTAGTGCAAATCTATTTAATTTATTTAGCCCAATAGTTCATAAAGCTCACGTAGTGTCTGTGGCATAAAAGTTGTGCCCTGATCAGTGAGAATTTCTTTTTTAATCCCCACCCGGAATATTACTTTGTAGAGTGCCTCCACAACACTATGTGCTGAGATGTTGCGTAGAGGCACTGCTTCTGGATATCGCATTATATAATCCACTAGGATCAATACAAAGAAATGTCCACATGCTGTCCGCTCTAATGGCCTGACGAGGTCCATCCCAATTTTCTCAAAGGGGACCTCGATCAGTGGAAGGGGGCTCAATGGCGCTTTTGGGTGGCCAGTGGATTTACCAGCTGACATTCGCGGCATGCTGCACACCACCTGCGGACATCACCAGCAATTCCCCGTCGCTATTAGACGGTGTAGTGTTTTCCTTTCTCCTAAGTGACCCGCCATGAGATTATAATGAGCCATCTGGAACACCATTTCCCGACTGCTCCATGGAATCAAAAGCTGAGTTGTATTTTCTTTTGTTTGAGCGTCCTGCGTCACTCTGTACAACCGGTCATTTCTAATGGCAAAATAGGGATATGAAAGGGTGATCTTCGGCCAGAGTTGTTGACCATCGATTACTCTCACTTGGTCGAAGGCGTGCTTGAGGGTTTCGTCCCGCAACTGCTCCAAATGGAAGTACTCCTCAGGGAGTTCCCTGAGAAGGGGAGGGGCTGCAGCCTCTCCCCTTCCCTTGTCATTCTGACGTGGAGCTGTTGAAGATGGCCTGGGCTCCACCTCCCCTGCGAGTACATCGCACATCTCACATCTCCCTATTTTAGTGCAGGACCCATCCGCACACATTCCCTTTAATAAGTTTCTAAAATCAGGCCAATCAGTCCCCAAAATCAGCGGATGGGTGAGGCGGAAAATAACCGCAGCCTCCACTCAATGTTTTTTTCCCCGGAATTTGATCACAAGGGTCACCACAGGAGGGGGCAGCCTGCGGGATATCAGAGACCCGCACTACTATCCCCAGCTCCATCAGAGGGCACTGATCCCAGAAGTGGTCCAGGTCTCCGCACCTCCAGCATGCTGGCCCAGGCGCTACGCCCGTACTTGCATCGACGGCCGCTCTTACCTGAGGGGGAGGGTGGCTGAAGATCGGGGCAGGGGAAGGTGTCACCTCCCCCGGCCAGGGATATATTCCTCTCCTGCGTGGGGCAGGAACTGGCCCTGGGGAGAGAGCAGAGCAAGAGGATAGAGGGGAGGGGGATGAAATAGGGGAAAACACAGGAGGAGGAGAGAGAGAGTGTAGGATTCTGCCCTCGGGATCGCCACCATATGGTCCTCCGCAAGCCAGACGCCAGGCGGTGGCACTGGACCCACTCTGCCATCCTTTTTGAAAGACATTTTATGAACTGTTCCAATACCACCTGGTTGACCAGTCCCTCAGTGTCGCAGTTCAACTCTAGCAGCCATCTCCGGCAGGTGTCTCGGAGCCATTGAGCAAAGGCAGCCATCTCCAGCAGGCATCTTGGAGCCGTTGGACGAAGGCTGCCACGGAGCTTTATTTACATAATTGCCAGCTAGGCGGAAGGAGACAAGCGCGCATTAGCATCTGCCAGTGGGAGGTTGTTAATCACTGGAACACTGGTAGTTAATGGCTTCAAAAACTGAAAAAGCATATCTGGCTTGCTTGAAAAACACCTTCTGTTGCCAAGACGGGGTCTTGTGTTCTTGTCAAGTGACAAATGAGCTTCTTTTACTGAAGAACTGAGCAGATTTCAAGCCGATCTGAACGTTTTCATCGCACTCAGCTGTATATTCACACTGGTTGTTATCCATAGTGATTCTGTCACCAAGCTGCCTTTTTCCTGCCTTTTTTCCAACACTGAAAATATATCAGAATGCAGACGCGCAACAGTCTGTTTTTATTTAACTTCTTTACTCACTGAAAGCTGCATATGGACATAGGCATTCTATGGCAAACCTCAAGGGGATAAATACACAATCAAACAATCGGTACGAGACCACTCGATTATGTAAAAAGAAATTGGTTCGGAGTGGAACGTCAATAGATTGCCCTTTGAAGGTCTCTGCGTTGTTCTGTCTTTTCTGAGCACTGAAGCAATTATTATTCATTTACACTTTGCAAATTGATTCAGTTATTAATTTTATCTGACTCCAATTTTATATTAATTTGACTCCAATTTTAAATTGACCTCTAATTTAGATTAAAGCTCTAATTACTTTCTGATCATTCTTTTAATATAAACTTGAGTTATTGATTACTCTAAATTCTCTTTCTCCTACTTGGATGTCCTGGGTGGTTTTCTCCTATATTCAGAACAAATCAAATAATAACAATTTATTTGTCAGGTAGGATATAAAACATTGTTACAGAAATTCAAATCAAAGCCAATTTCACAGAATAAACAACTTACTAAAAATAAGATAAGAATCAAGAGACATACCTGACAAAGGAAAAACTACATGCAATGGCAAAACATGGGAGATCTGGCTTACAGATTCCCTATATTAAAATCACACACATCAATTATGTGGGATAATCTGACTACAGACTCTCTGTAATGTAAAACTACATGCAATGGAAAAGCATGGGAGATCTGGCTACAGACTCCATGAACAATGTGTCACACTTCCTATAAACAAAGGGAATTTGGTTAGGTTTGGAATTCCAGGAGTCATACCTCATTGACATACAGGCAAGGAGGGGGACAGACCTACAGAATTATACAGCATTTGGCAAAAGACCTTATAACTTTGTTACCATTAGTTTTATCAACATGGGAAAGAGACCATCATACCAGTCACACAGAAACTTTTTGAATTATACCAAACATGTATGATCAGAAAAACCCTTTACATTACAGAACAGGATAAGTCATATCTTTATGTCTTTAAAGTGAGAGGGTGAGAGAAAGAGAGAGAGAGAGAGAGAGAGAGAGAGAGAGAGAGAGATGTCGTCAGTGAGTTTTATGAGAACAGGCTCTGTATGTTCATGTCTGGGTGATGGGTGGAACCTTTTTAGATTGCCTTCGCACCCATCTCCAGCATGGACAATTCATTATTCTGGCTTGATGCAGGGGGATCAGAAACCTTTTGGCAGCTGTCCCTCATATATATATATATATATATATATATATATATTCAGATAATTAAAATTCCTGTAGAAGAAGAGTTAATCATTGATAAAGCCATACAAAAAGTGCCTTGTATTGTATTGCTTGCTTGTAAATGTATTGTTTACTACCATATTATTGATCATAAGACAATCATTGAAAACCCCTCCCGTTTTGTTAATTCTCCCAGGAAACTCCCGTAATTTGTATTGCCCAAACGTTATATGAATAATCACATCATTATATTATTCCAAGGTTGTCCAGTTGCCGGATCTTGTATGAAACGCATCCTACTCACACAATCGACGCACCATACACATTTCTAATAAATTGCGACCTCAACCTGGCAACCAAACCCCAGCTGCTCTGTTGAAATCTGTGCAGGCAGTAGATGCGAGAAGTTGAATCAAGCATCACCGGTAGATGGGAGGAGACTCAGCTGGTGCTCCTGCGAGAAAAAAAAATATATATATATATACACATGTAAATTTAACAACAGCTGGACAAAAGCATTTAATTTCATATCCCGAAGCCATATCAACAATACCCACGCCTTTTGCAAACTGTGTCGCACTGATTTCAATATCGGACACGGTGGGGAAAATTACGTTACTCAGCACATTAAATCACAACGGCACAATTTATATGTATTTAGCCTGCCTCTGCCATCCAGCACCCCCCCTTCACCTCCCGGATTTGTGTACCCAAATGTTGACAGGTATGATTGTAACAGGCTGCGTGTGTGACAGGACACAAGATTCAACCACTTGGGCAACGCGACGTCGGAAAGTACCGCCTACTCTGTATCAAGGAAATTTATCAGATTTCTGAACCTTCTGTCCTCCACTATGGATAATGGCTGATCATCCAGGGGCATGAATTCCATAATTTTCCTCGTAATTGCTTTGGTCTTTTCGCTTCTCACACCAAGGAAAGAGAGGAGAGGCTGCAGACTTCTGGCTGGCTCTGAGCTTAACTTTTTTAGCTTCTTTTTTAAAAGAGGTATTTTCAGCTGAGTGAGGGTGTTTTAAGTGTCTAATTAGGTTCCGAATGTTATTGTGGTGGTTCCCCCACTATTTACTTTAGCCTTACAAATATTACAAATTGCGAACTTTATGTATTTCACTCACAGTGAAGATCTTCCATGCCAATGTCATGTTTCCATGCGGCTGTGACATTATTGCCTGCGCTGCTGGCAACAAAACGGACCGGCTCGGAATCGGAAAGACCTGAGACTGACCGGCCGGTCACTGGTCCGGGCCGAGCATGCGGAAAACCGGCTGATTCCGGTCCCTGGCCGGTCGATCGGTGCATCTCTAATAAATAAATATATATATATATATATATATATATATATATATATATATATATATATATATATATATATATTAAAAAGCAATTTATTCCTGTGATGTAATGTTGAATATTCAGCATAATTACTCCAGTCTTCAGTGTCACACAATCATCCAGAAATCATTCTAATATGCTGATTTGCTGCTCAAGAAACATTTATTGTTATTATCAATGTTGAAACCAATCATGTACTATAATTTCAAAATCAAAATAACAGCATTTATCTGAAATAGAAAGCTTTTGTTACATTATACACTACCTTTCAAAAGTTTGGGGTCAGTAATATTTGTATTTTTTGGGGGGGATAGAAATACTTTTATTTTGCAAGGATGTGGATCAAAAGTGGCAGTAAAGACATTTATAATGTTACAAAAGCTTTCTATTTCAGATAAATGCTGTTATTTTTAACTTTCTATTCATCAAAGAATCCTGAAAAAAAATTATATAGTGTGTAAATGCTCTATATCAGATATTACATTTTATTCTGTTCCCAGGGGGGTCTTTGTCTCATTAAAATTCACACCTCCTCGCATATGGCATTTCTAACACTAAATGTGTCTTACAAAAGTTAATGACTAAATTATTTTGTATGAATGAGCGATCAGGATGGTTTTCACATAATTTTGTAGCAAAAACTCGGTTACAAGATCCAGTTCTCAAAAGTATTGTGAACAAATGTTCAGTATGTGTTAAATGGCCTTATTTCAGTGACTTAAAATGTATTGTTTTTTCAAAAACCATGCATAAACATTATTTTCTCAAAAATACAAACATGTACATACATGTTGCTCACATGTTATTGTAGTCCAGTTTGTGCTGAATGCAATGTTATCAGACTTTAGCCATTAAAATGTTTTTAAGCAACTGAAAAAAGCACAAATGTCAAGGGATGTCAAAACTTGTCTTTCCAGCCCAATGACACCACAGTGACTGCTTGAATCACTGCCTGCCTGGCAGACATATCGGCCTGGATGAAGGAACATCGCCTGCAACTCAACCCAGTCAAGACCAAACTCCTTGTCTTTCCAGCCAACCCTGCTGTTGAACACAACTTCACTTTTCAGCTCGGTACAACTACAGTATCGCCATCGTAACCATCAATAACAAGCTAAATGTCACAGACCACATCTCAAAGACTGCAAAATCATGCACTCTACAATATAAGGAAGATAAGACCCTTCCTCTCTGAACATCCACACAACTGTCATAACTAGACTGAACTACTGTAATGCTCTCATTGCAGGCCTCCCTGCATGTGCAGATCTCTGCAAATGATCCAGAATGCAGCAGCACGTCTGGTCTTTAATGAACCAAAGAGAACACGTTACACCACTCTTTGTCTCTCTCCACTGGCTGCTGGTTGATGCACGTATTAAATGCAAGGCTCTGATGCTGGCATACAAAACAGTCACTGGGTCTGCTTCAGCATACCTAAAATAAATTCTGCAGAACTACACACCCACCAGAAGCCTGCGGTCGGCTAAGGAATGTCACCTTGTTGTACCAACACAAAGAGGCACTAAAACACTTGCCCGGACTTTCAGTTTCATCATACCACTTTGGTGGAATGACATTTCCAACTCCATCTGTGAAGCTGACTCACTCTCTGTCTTCAAAAAATGACTTAAAACACATCTTTTCCATGAGCACTTAACAGGTCACTAAAAAAAAAAATTCTTGTTGCACTTTAATCTGTTTTGAATACTATTCTGACGCTAGTGAAAATTTGTAGTATGGCACTTTTCGTACCACTGCCTTCTTAAGATGATTCGCTTCTGTTTTCCTCTTTTGTAAGTCGCTTTGGATAAAAGTGTCTGCCAAATGAATAAATGTAGAATGAAATGTATTTTTGCGGTTCAGTTTGCAGAGTCTGCTGTTGTGAGCAATATAGGCTCAAGTTCTGCTGGGGTGCTTTCTGAGCTTTATTTTATTTTTTAATTTTATTGCTCTAAACACAGCTCTGTGGTCAAAGAATCAGATCACTTCTTTTGGTAATGTGTCGTCTGCTTAGCATCATAAGGGTGCTATTCACATGTTTGATCATCTGTGATCTATGATCTCTGTGGTCTGTCAGGGTTATGGCATTTTTGCCTGATATTTAGCATTTTACACACACATCTTTGATTATCTACACGGTAGAATGGTTCGCCTGTTCAGATTTATTTTAAATTGGTGCTTCTCAGCAAGAGATGATTTGGTTCATTATCACATGCCACTGTCTTTACAGCATTGATGCACAGCAAAAAACGACGATATACTCCCTCTTGGCACTGATAAGCGAACCAATGAAATTCAATTGCAATAATTTATTCAGGGCCTGAAAGGTTGTTCAGTTGGCAGTGTCATTACAAATATACATGTGTAGTATACATCTGCAATGCTATGCATAACCTTTCCCTGTCTGTGGCCATGCTTGGCCATTATTATATAATGCATATTATAATGTGATTTTAAAACATTATTATATTAAAAATAGTATAAATTAAAATAATTTTATTACTGGTCTCAGGAGGTTTTTTGGAATTATATATTTGTCATCTCACTGCTCTTTTGAGCATACATGTCTTTGATTTGGCCCTGTATCAGATTTTACATGGGTCAAATTTCTGCTCAAGCTGCAAAGTTGTTTTGCGACTACAATATAAAATTGAATGCAATTTTCTAATTCTCTTGAGTTAAGATGTCAGTAGGTGTATTCTCATGTGAATCTATTTGAATATGAAAAGGGGGCTGGGCAGAGTTAGAGGTGATGCATGGTGCAAAGAGTGTTCTTACATTTTAAAGGCCTAATGAAGTTCTTCAGTCTTCTTAAAGTTACTGAAGGTTAATGCTAATTGTGTAAAACTATTGAGAGTTTCGTAATTGTGTAAAATTACTGGTAGTCACTTGGAATTTTGTACTCAGTATGGTTTAACTGCAGCTATTTGGTCAAAAGCACAGTGTGCCCTATCAGAGACAAACATATCTGACATAGTAACACATTTAGCTTGAAACTGATGAATAATTTCAAGAGAAACATGATTACAGTTATTTCAAATTTACACAAGACGAAAAGTCTAGAATGCCCTAAGCATTTACAACCTCGAACCTAAGTGTTTCTTGTAATGCTTACAGCAGAAACAGTCAAGTGTTTTACTGCATAATAAACTGCATTAGCATATGTGTACATGCAGTATTACAAACAACTATCAATACATGTGTTCTATGATAACAACAGTGTTTAGCACAGTTTCAAATTTAAAAATAGGTTGGCACAGTATTCTTTACTTATTTATAAACTAGTAACATTTCTGTTGTTACTATTTTTTTTTATCACATCACCCACAAACGCAGACGGAAAAGGGGAAAAAGAGCCGGCGTTCTCATCAGATTAAGACGTCGTGCAAATCGCCCCCCACTACCCAGTATACTACTGGCAAATGTTCAGTCTCTGGACAACAAGCTCTGCGAGCTGAGAGCGCGGATCTCTTTCCAACGAGAGACGAGAGAATGCTGTGTTATCTGTCTTACGGAAACCTGGATGTCCGCGGAGATTCCAGACTCAGCCATCGAACCCACGGGTTTCTCCGTGCACCGAGCGGACAGAGCGAAAGACCTCTCAGGTAAAAGCAGAGGTGGAGGTGTATGTTTTATGATCAACAAATCATGGTGTGATCAGAGGAATATACATTTTATCAGGTCTTTCTGCTCTCCTGATCTGGAATTTCTCATGCTTCTGTGTCGACCATTCTGGCTACCGAGGGAATTCACAGCGGTCATTATCACTGCTGTGTACATCCCCCCACAAGCCGACACAGACCGGGCACTTAGGGAACTGTATGGCAGTATAAGTGAGCAGGAAACCGCGCACCCTGAGGCTGCGTTCATTGTTGCCGGGGACTTCAACAAAGCCAACTTCAAAACAATAGCACCAAAATACCACCAACACATCAGCTTTAACACACGAGGGGACCGGGTTTTGGATCATTGCTATTCTCCTTTCCGGGATGGCTACAAATCCCTCCCCCGCCCACCATTTGGCAAATCTGACCACTCTTCCGTTCTGCTTCTGCCCGCTTACAGGCAGAAACTGAAACGGGAATCACCCGCCCTCAGAATGATCCAGTGCTGGTCGGACCAATCAGACTCTGCGCTACAGGACTGTTTTGATCATGCGGACTGGGAGATGTTCCGGTCTGCCTCCGATGACGACATCGAGGTTTACGCTGATAGCGTAACGTGTTTCATCAGAAAGTGCGTAGAGGACGTTGTTCCGACAAAAAATATACGGATCTACCCCAACCAGAAACCATGGGTTAACGGCGATGTTCACGCGGCACTTACTGCACGGACCACCGCTTTTAATTCCGGGAACGCGGAGGAGCGTAAACAAGCCAGTTATGCCCTCCGTAACTCCATCAGTGCAGCCAAACGCCAGTACAGGCACAAAATTGAAGAACAGTTTAACACCACTGACTCCAGAAGTATGTGGCAGGGAATTAACACCATCACGGACTATAAACGGAATAAAAACTCCGCCACGTTGCCTCTCTCCCGGACGAGCTTAATACATTTTATGCTCGTTTCGAGGACAACACCGCCCTCACAGAGAGAGCACTCGCGGCCGATACTACAGATGATGGTTCACTCTCCGTCTCTGTTGCGGATGTAACCCGATCCTTTCGACGGGTGAACATCCGTAAAGCCGCGGGTCCAGACGGCATTCCGGGCCGCGTCATCAGAGCATGCGCAAACCAACTGGCTGGTGTTTTTACGGACATTTTCAACTTGTCCCTCTCCCTGTCTGTAGTCCCCACATGCTTCAAAACATCAACCATTGTGCCTGTACCGAAGCAATCAAAAATCACTTGCTTAAATGACTGGCGTCCTGTTGCCCTCACCCCCATCATCAGCAAATGCTTTGAGAGGTTGATCAGAGATCACATCTGCTCTGTTCTGCCCACCTCTTTGGACCCATTGCAGTTTGCCTACCGTAACAACCGCTCCACTGATGATGCCATTGCATCTACAATACACACTGCTCTTTCCCACCTGGAAAAAAGGAACACATATGTGAGAATGCTGTTTGTAGACTACAGCTCAGCATTTAACACCATAGTGCCCTCCAAGCTTGATGAGAAACTCCGGGCTCTGGGCTTAAACAGCTCGCTGTGCAGCTGGATCCTGGATTTCCTGTCAGGCAGACGTCAGGTGGTTAGAATGGGCAACAACATCTCCTCATCACTGACCCTCAACACTGGAGCCCCGCAGGGCTGTGTTCTCAGCCCACTCCTGTATTCCCTTTACACACATGACTGTGTGGCAACACATAGCTCCAATGCCATCATTAAGTTTGCTGACGATACGACGGTGGTAGGTCTGATCACTGACAATGATGAAACGGCCTACAGAGAGGAGGTGCACACTCTGACACGCTGGTGTCAGGAGCACAACCTCTTCCTCAACGTCAGTAAAACCAAGGAGCTTGTGGTGGACTTCAAGAGGAAAGACAGAGAACACAGCCCCATCACCATTAATGGAGCACCGGTGGAGAGGGTCAGCAGCTTCAAGTTCCTCGGTGTCCACATCACTGAGGAACTCACATGGTCCGTCCACACTGAGGCCGTTGTGAAGAAGGCTCACCAGCGCCTCTTCTTCCTGAGACGGCTGAGGAAGTTCGGAATGAACCACCACATCCTCACACGGTTCTACACCAGTACTGTTGAGAGCATCCTGACTGGCTGCATCACCGCCTGGTACGGCAATAGCACCGCCCACAATCGCAAAGACCTGCAAAGGGTGGTGCGAACTGCCAGAAACATCATCAGAGGTGAGCTTCCCTCCCCCCAGGATATATATAACAGATGGTGTGTGAATAAAGCTCGGAGGATCATCAGAGACTCCAGCTACCCGAGTCATGGGCTGCTCTCACTGCTTCCATCAGGCAGGCGGTATCGCAGCATCAGGACCCGCACCACCCGACTACATGACAGCTTCTTCCCACAAGCAATAAGACTTTTGAACACATGATCTCTCACGATCAACAATCAGCACTGCACTTTATTAATCATCACTCTGTCAATATATTCTCCCAATTCAATTAGTGTTTATATATATTTATACCCGTATCTAGTGTATGTGTATTCTACATTGTGTGTATTGTGTACATTTGTTATGTAAATTGTTGTGTAAGTATGTGTACATTTGTTATGTAAATTGTTTTGTGTAAATATGTTGTTATTGTAAAGTGGTTTATGTCTCGTCACTGTCATGACTGCTATGTTACTCGGAACTGCACACAAGAATTTCACCTACTGTTGCACTCGTGTACACAGTAGTGTGACAATAAAGTGATTTGATTTGATTTGATTGATTTGACCCTGTTTTGCCCAGCCTTGCTTTTCATATGCAAACATATCGACTTGCTGTTTATATCTCAGTCGCTACTTTTTATTTGTTTACAGTTGCTACACGCTCTTTCTTTTGAAATGTTGCGAGTTCGTTGCAGCAAAGTAAATAAACGATAGCGACAGTGTTCATTGATTTTAGAATTAAAGTTCCAGTTGCAATCCTCCCTTGAATACCAGAATAAAACTTTGGATGATTTTATCTCCAGTTTAAGTTTTATCTTTCATCTCTTGGGCGAAAAAAGAGATCATTAATTTATTACTTCCCCGATATACATGTGATTTGATCTAATATCTTTATCCCCACAAGATTTTTTTCTAAAAGTGGGTATTCTGACCCGCTCTACAAAATGTGTCCACATGGGGTATGTCTGTGCTTTCACTCAACACTTCTAATAGGAACAAATTATGGACTTACCAAAGCAGCAGGAGACAGGAAGGAGAAGCTCAAACCTCATATCCTGTGTGGAATGGAACTGATGGTCCTGCTGTTACGTCCTAGGGCGTATCTTTCTTTTATTTCCTTGTTACATCTGTGGATGTAGAAGAAACATGTATATTGCTTATACATTGTTTGTATGTTTTCTGTTGTCTCCCTTGTGTTCTCTGTCATCCCAACCAGGTTCATTTACATCAGCTGCGAGTAATTAAGTGCTGAGCAGCTCTGATTGGTGCACATTTTAAAATTTTAATTTTAGCACAATAGCTTCTCTCGTGGATAGCAGCAGAACATTTCTCATGACAGAAATAACCATGGCATTACTCTTTCTGTGTGTAGTGCAAGTGTGTGTGTGCATTAGTGTGTGTGCGAGAGAGGAAGAAAGAGAGGACTTCTTGACCATGAAGGTAAATTTCAATGGAGAAATAATGCAAAAGCAACTAATGATGGATAAAAAATAACCACAACAGAAATTTTGCAACTCATGCAAGTGTTTGGGTAATGTTTATTTGCATTGCAACCTCTGACTGGTACATGCATTCTGTTCCATGCGGTGACATTTGGAAAACCGTGACATAAACAATACTTGAAAATATATGGGGAATATTTGTACATGTTGACACATTTTTACAAGTATATAAATTTAGTCTGTATATTGATGCATGGACTACAGTAAATCTTCTAAATGAAAGAAATTCATGCCCCCGTTTCGGAACAAATCAAGCAATCTACAAGTCTGAAAACTGCCTAAATCACTCTATCACAATTGTTTATGTTCACACATTAGTCCTGTTGAAATTTTGCTAGCTCCACATGACAGGGAGTAAGAGTTGCAGTGAGTTATGTTTATCACCACTCCAACATTTTGTGTCAGCATATGTGTCATACCTCAGACTGATGAGAGTGAGATCTCAGCAAAACAGTCAGCATGTGTGACACCCTTGGCCAAAATAGAGTTTTTTGGAGTCTGCTAGAGTGGCGCTGGCATAAGTTGCTTTTACAACAGATAATTTAAAGGGATAGTTCACCCAAAAAATGTAATTCTCATATGATTTACTCACCCTCATGCCATCCCAGATGTGTATGACTTACTTTCTTCAGCCTAACACAAACAAAGTTTTTTATCTCCGCTCTGTAGGCCCATATAGTGCAAGTGAATGGTGATCAGACCTTTATAGCAACAAAAATCACAAAGAAAACATAAAAGTAATCCATAAGACTCCAGTGGTTAAATCCTTGTCTTCAGAAGCAAGATAATAGGTGTGGGTTGGAAACAGAACAATATTAAGTCTTTTAAATACGAAATCTCCACTTTACCTTTCACTTTCAGATGTGAAAGTGAAACTAAACAGGCACTACAGTACGTGTGATTTTCAGAAGTAAAATTGAAAGTGGAGATTTAGAGTAAAAAAAAAGGTCTCACTCACACCTAATATATCACTTCTGAAGATAAGGATTTAACCAATAGAGTCTTATGGATTACTTCCGTTTCCTGTATGTGATTTTTATTTTGAGCTACAAAGGTCTGATCACCATTCACTTGCATTGGATGGACCTACAGTGCTGAGATATTCTTCTAAAAATCTTTGTTTGTATTCTGCTGAAGAAAGTAGGTCATACATATCTGGGATGGCATGAGGGTGAGTAAATGATTAAGTGCTCACCCTTTAAGTGCTCCCCACCCCCGTCTCATGGCCAAGAACAATATTCCAGAGTGTGCCCCTGACAATAGCCCTATCTAATCCTCACCACTTTTTAAAACAAAACGATGCCCATGGTGGTAGTGCTGCTTTACCTCAGTCCTGTTTTAGCATCCTTGATTGTTAAGGGCTTCCTGCTCAACATTGATCCATGCAAACATGAGCCACGACAACACTTGAGGGAAGAGAGCCTCATACCTTTACAAAGTGCAAAGCAAGCAGCATATTTTAGTATGTACTGTTCATATAATTTGATTTTATTTGATTGAATAATTCAAGACATCAATTATTGAACAATGAGTTCTTGTATGCCAACATAACCTCTATGAACATTGCACTTGCTGCTTGCTGCACTACAAACACTTTGTGGTTTATTTTTGTATGCCACTACCTCAGATGGGCAGCCTCAAAATAGAGCACTCATCCTATGTAGCACTGAATTTCAGAGAAAGTTACAACAGACAAAACAAGTTCTGTGTGAGGGTCTGTGGCACTTACACTGTGCTCAGGAGAAGGTAGAGACACACTAGGGACATCAGAATGCTCAACTGTCTGTGAAAGAGTCTGGTGGAACTCAGTAATGGCACAAAAAATTAGGAACCTGAGAGAGTTAGAGAGAAAAGCAGAAGTTCAATTCATCAGTTGCATCATTGCTTAAGAAGCAAACAAGAGAGGCAAGCTTTAAGAGCTTAGAGATGAACTGTAATGGCAAACTATCACACCCTTTCACAGTCAAACATTGAAGTCAAGGAGTCGCTAGGCCCTTTAGCACGTGAAATATTTAACCCAGTGTCATTCTTAACCCTGAGTAAACCTGGTTTGGTGAGTTATCCTGGTTATCTTGTTTCATGTTTCACACAGTTTATACTGGTCTTCAGCCTACATTAGTAATTATGGTATTCAGGTATTGATGTTTCTGAAAGCATATATGTAAGCCATGGGTTTGCATTCTTATTTGCATATTCATTAGGTCAATATCATTGACTGGACAAATACAGCTCAGGGCGAGCACGTAAATTGCTTTTCCATAAACCTGCTTTACAGACATGTCATAGCTAAAAAAAAAAAACGAATAAAACACTTTCAAAACAAATTTGAAAGCTGGTAATGATATGATCTCTAACAATCTTGCAGAAATCAAACCAAAACAAGTCGAGTAGGGACAACTCCAAAATAAATGAAAAAATGTTTCCACCTGCAGACCACAAAATGTACAGAATATATCGATATCACAATTAAATCTCGCTACAAGAAAATAATTAGTGAGGTAGTACTTATAAATAAGTTTGAAGTAAATTGCTTTGATTTTATTCATGATTAAATATTTATGGGGCAATTTCCACATTTTTCACCATCTCAATCCAGCCACACCCTGCGTCAGACATGCTTGTGTAGTGTCTCGGGTTCGTTGCGTCATAAACATAAAATGTTTAAGCCACTGTTTCAAGTTAAATATAAATTTAATACTCAATCTTTAAACACATCTTGAGATCCCTTAGTTCGCATTTGCGCTCCTTCAAGTGTTTTGAACACAAGAACGTAACGCATGTTTGGGTTCTGCCTACTGAAGTGTTTCTTTACTGTATAAACTGCGTGTTGCTCATACAGCTGAAATTTCACTTACTGCCCTCTGGAGTAAACAGGTGGTACTTCTTCCTTATTATGGTCCGGGGGGGCATTGCGATTAAATGCATTAATTTTTTTAACGTGTTATTTTTTGTACAATTAAATCGCACTGAATTAACGTGTTAAATCAACAGCCCTAGTGTAAACATCACTTTACACATTCAAAAACAGTTTCATGTAGTGTATAAGGCTGGCTTCACACTTCGATTGCTTGGTTCAAACTTGAGTTGGATTCTCCCCTCCTTCACATGCCTCTGCAGGTCTCTTTTTACATTATAGATATGCACTATAGCACAATGGGTTCTAGTCCCATTAATTTTAGTGACAGCCCTGGGATTAGAAATAAAATGTACAAAATTATTGAAATACCAATAGTACATTGGATAGACTTTTGTCTATGTAATACATAATAAAATATTTTACATTATTAAGAAATATTTAACTAATAAATATTAAATTTGAGGTTGCAATTGTGCATTCTGATCAGTAAACTTTTGACATATAGTTTATTTACATCAATGTTTAAACTGGAACTGCTGATATTAGGGTAAACGCTTTTTGGTTTTAATGTAGGCGAAACTTCAATCTTGAGTGCCAACTTTGTCACTCATTACAGAAAGAGAACCAGAGACAGTGTGGATCATTGTAGGGCAAAAATGACCTGTAAGATGAGACCTCCTCTGATCAGAGGAGTGTGCCTCCATGATGACCAGAGGTATGAGGAAGAGCTGAAGAGGGTCAGCACTCCAGCATAAATTCTAAAGCGAAAAAACAAATAAACAATATTCTAACACTCAATTTAGAATTTTGGCCTTTCAGATGTCATTCAATACCACAAATCAGAGAGTGTGAAAGTGTTTCATAGCATTTTAAAAGAAGAATAATATTACTTCTTGAGTAAATTCTAAGAAATAGAATACCGTTATGACAAGATATGGTATATCCTAGTCAGTAACTGAACAAGGGTAAAAAATTGCTTACATGTAGTTAACATTGGGTTCCTGTCCCACAACAGGTAACAGTGGAACACAGCCACTCAACATCCAGCTCAGTGACCTGAACTACAGCGGTACAAAGGACAAAAAAATGTGTCAAACAAGACACGGATATTACACCTCATATCAGAATGGAACTTGACAAGGACACCTTACCTTTGCTTTGGTGTAAAGGCCAGAAAACACGGGCCACAGTGCAAGCACAACCAGCACCAAGGTCAACATAGCCTTGTAAAATGGGCATAAACACCTATCGGTCCAGTGTGGAACTTCAATTAATTGCCCTCTGAAGGTATTCGCGTTGTTCTGTCTTTTCTGAGTGCTAAGGCAGTTATTGTTAATTTAATACAAAGTGACTCCGTTATTAATCGTAGCTGACACCAATTTTATATTAATCTTACTCAAGTTTAAGTTGACCTCTAATTTAGATTACAGCTCTAATTAATTTATGATCATTCTTCTAATTTGATCTTTTTAAGTTATTGATTACTCTGACTCATCTTATATTTTCATTTGTCCTTTCAGTCAATACTTGAATGTCGCTTAGAGTCTCATGCCGGCCGTTATTTCAATTGCATGGATCTCACATCCCAAGATAGCCAGCTCAGTTCATAGTCAGAGGTTGTAGGGTAATCTAAATATCATCTGATTTGGCTTCTCTCATAATCAGATGATACCATCGCTTATACACGTACACACAACTTGCTATGACGGACGATAAGCAGTAACTGAAGTCTTACATGGATTCTCCTATCATTAAGCTTCAGTAATGGCCTTATTCTGGTCTCATGCATGCGGTAACAAACCGTATCTTAACACAATCTACCGGTCACAAATGATTTCAGAAGAATTCAGAATAAATAAAATAATAACAATTTATTTGCTAGGTAGGATATAAAACATTGTTACAAGAATTCAATCAAACCCAATTTCACATATGATCAAAATAAACAAACATTCCTAAAAATAAGGTATAAGTCAGAGGAACATACTTGGCAATTAGAACTACATACAGCGACAGTATGGGAGATCTGAATACAGACTCCTCGAGCTCTGGGACAGCTTTCCTTAAATATCCAGACAGAATAAACATTGTGTACCAAATGTCATTATCCTTTAAACAATGAGAATTTGGAGGTGAATGGGTTCTTGGCATTCTGGGGTTTAACCTTAATAACATACAGGCAAGGATTTGGTAAAGATCTTCACCAAATTGGGAAAGAGACCATTATACCAGTCACACTGAAACCTTTTAAAAGATACCAAACATGCCTAGTTACATTATATGTATACATCAGATATGATATTAGGTGAGATTGAGGTTATTCTGAGCTGAAGGGGAACGAAGTGAGAGGTGAGAGAATGGGACAGATGTGCAAGGGCAACAATGAGGTGTGAATTTGCAATCTTCGCTCAGTGGAGCGTGGTGCCTCAGGAAGAGATGTTAATTGTGAGAAAGTTCATATGTTGATTTTCTCAAAGATCATATATTTACTCTGCCTCCCTGGGGAGTTTTGTCCTTTGAATGCAAACACATTGGCACCCCGCCTCAACCTAAAATAAAACCAGCAGACAGGAAATAAACACATCTATAATTACTTGTGTTGTACAGCCTTAACAGCCAACAAACATACAAACAAAAGACTTCATCGTGTCCAGCACATAATTAAGGATGCACTTACTATTAATTCAATTATGAATGTGACCAGCAAAAAGTATCCAAAGCACTTGCTGAGTGGTAGTGAAGGGATCGATCTAATCAGACCAGCAAGAGTTTCAAATCTGTAACAGAGAAAACATATAAACTTTAAAGTCAATATCTGCTATGTGCATAGAACAATATCTCAGTAGGTTATGTTTACATTTGGCATTTTTAGAAACTGTCATCTTTGCACTACTGTGTACTGGTCGGCGCTGCACTGTCTCTCACTGTGTCTATTGTCCTGTTCATTGTTAGTAATTTATTGTACTGTGTTACGTCCAAAGACGTATTAGTTTTTTTTTTTTTTTTTTTTTTCCTTTGTTATTCCCCGTTCCTCTCTCTCTCTCTTTACCCTAAGCAGGAAGTAATGGTTGCCACCTGTCTCCAATGATTGGTCAACTGACGTGATTGGAGGAGGAGAGGAAGCTCTGGGGATTTAAGCAGCATGATTCCATAGACCTGGGTGTGTGTGTGTGGAGGCTGCATCGTGTGGTTCCATAGCTCAACCCTGAAGTTTTGTTAAATGTCCTTCCTAATTATATTTGGTTGATTGATCCTCTTTAGTGTTATTTTGCTAAACACTCTTGTGGTAATTGGCGCCTACGACAAGACTGTCTTATGTTGTAAGTGATTATTTATTCATTTTTAGTTCTGTTAAGGTATTCTTTATTGTTAATATGTTAACTCTTTGGGGAAAGGATTGGTAGAGAGGTGGGTGTTTTTCTTTATTGCATTTTGTTTTCTCCTGTTTAAGTTAGTTAGGGAGTTAGAGTATTCATTGTATTTCCTTTTCTTTACTTGTGTAGCCTAGTTAGTTTCCCCCTTTATAGTTAGAGGGTTTATGTTTGTTATTTTTCTATTACCCCCTCTTGAAGTCTTGAAATCCTCCCACACTCCTAAGAATAATTAAACCTCGTGTTTGTTCTTGAATTTGCCTTGGCTTATTTTTGCTTGGGTATTGGGGTTGGGAACTGAACCTTGCTGCCTCCACACATCACACCATTTTATTCTGTTACCTGTCCTTTTACCCCTAGACTAAATAGGGACGTAACATACTGTCCCGTACTTTTTGCACACGTTTGCACGTGCACTTTATATAGGTATGTTATTTAATCTGTGTAGTCTCATGTGGTTCTGTGTTTGTCCCATGTTGTTTTATGTAGCACCATGGTCCTGGAGGAACGTTGTCTCGTTTCGCTGTGTACTGTACTAACTGTATATGGTTGAAACAACAATAAAAACCACTTGACTTGACTTGACTTCTCTCTCTCAGTGGGGCACGTGGTGAGTTGTGTGTGGATGCCACGGAGAATAGTGTGAAGCCTCCACACGCGCTATGTCTCCACGGTAACGCGCTCAACAAGCCACGTGATAAGATGCGTGGAGGCAACTGAGATTTGTCCTCTGCCACCTGGATTGAGGCGAGTCACTACGCCACCATGAGGACTTAAAGCGCATTGGGCATTCCAAATTGGGGGGAGAAAAGGGGAGAGAAAAATAAATCTAATTAGAGAAGATACAATTTTTAGATACATTTGAATAGGTTTTAAAGATCCCATGAAATCACATGACCTCACAGCTATGACAGCACAGATATGGACTAAAAGCCAAAAAACTTGACTTTCATTTGACCTATTTTAAGATGTTTTAACAGTTTCCCAATAGCAGCTTACATAAAGGGCATTCAAAGTTCTAGCAAAACAGGGATGAGTAACTTACTCCTTTACGAAAGAGTACCACACAGGCACACCCAGAACAACCCAGGGAAAGTTTTTGCATATGTGTGATAATATGACAAGCCCCCCATGGTCTGGGCTAACAGACCCTCACAATAATGGATTTGGAAGGACATGGAGAGATTGGCATAGAAATAGAGAGGATAGAGATACAGATCATCTTTATCAGTTAAAGGGATATTTCACCCAAAAATTTAAACTTGGAATTTCTTTAATCTGTGGAACACATTTTGGGATGTGAGGAACTAAAGGGACAGCTGCAGTCACCATTCACTTAATTTTATGGAAAAGAGATGCAATGCAAGTGAAGGGTGTCTGAAGCCATCAGTCCCTAACATGAAGGTGAGTAAATGATGACAGAATTTTTGAACTTTCAACCAATTAACACACTGCTTCAACAAACTGTCCTCTCTGGATCAATTATCTTGTGTGTCGCTCAAAATCCATCTGCTTAGAGCCAGTCAGAGGCCTAGAAGGAAACAGTGCAACCTCAAAAAGGTTAGGTCTACAATTAATCTCAAACCCTTAAAGGGATAGTTCACCCAAAAAGGAAAATTAATTTACACACTCACCCATTCCCAGATGTGTATGACTTTCTATTTTCTGCAAAACACAAATGAAAATGTTTAGAAGAATATCTAAACTCTGTAGGTCCATACAAAACAAGTGGATATTAGCTAGAACTTTATAGGTCCAAAAAGCATACAAAGGCAGCATAAAAGTAATCCATCAGACTCCAGTGATTAAATTAATATCTTCTGAATTGATATAAGTGTGATATAAATGAGAAACAGATCAATATTTTAGTCCTTTTTACTGTAAATTGACATTTTCACTTCCACATTCAGCCACCTACTGGTCTGGGCTGGTCAAAGGTGGTTATAATTACATTGACGTGTACTCAATGGTAGGTTGTAAACAGAAAGTATATTATTGTTTCTTTCTTCTGTGCCATTTTTACAGTTGGAGGTAATAAACACAGGAGTGCTGATTAAATTCAAATTAAATTCAAAACACAATGACAGAGTGGTTCGTAAAGGACTATTATTTACAGTATTGCACCCTGAAATGCTCAGAGATCTGAATGGAATTTGCATACATGCTCTCAGCTTTGACGTGCCAGCTGTTATTGAGATAATTCAGTGGCAAGACACCTTGTAAAACAACACTAGTTCAGGTTAAAAGATAATATAACCAGTGAGTGTGTGTGTGTGTGTGTGTGTGTGTGTGTGTGTGTGTGTGTGTGTGTATGTGTGTGGTTTATGAGGACATTTTTTTAGGTTACAAACTGGTAATTACAAGGGTATTATACTATAAATGTGGTTTATATGGACATTTCTTGTGTTCACAATGCAAATCGCTTAAAAAAAAAAAAACATACTAAATTGTTTTGTTTTGTTTTTTAATGTAAAAATGCAGAAAGTTTTTTGTGAGGGTTAGGTTTAGGGGATATAATCTACAGTTCGTACAGTATAAAAATCATTATTTCTCTGGAGAATCCTCATAAGGATTGCCACTCCACTGTGTGTGACTCAGCGATATAAAATTGTGATCTGAAATACTGTATGTTTTCTGAAAATCATGCTTACCACAGAGTTCAAAGAAAAGGGAACTCAAATAAGAGATGACATAAGTGGAGCAATATCAGCCTGAAATCTAAAACAAACAAATAAAAGCATATAAGTAACACCCCACTGTTCACTTGTCATACATAAACATTTAATGAATACATGGCCATAAATATCACCTGATTGACATCGACTCTCCTGTACTTTTCTAACCCCCATTCTGCAATGCAAAAGGGGTAAAATTAAATATTGATAAAATTATTTCAGTTCTGTTAAATGAAGACTGAATGAAAGGATATCTGAAAAATAGTCACCTCAGGAATGGACCATTAAAACAAACCTTTTAGATAATGATCATCATAATACTGAGAGACAGACCGCTGTGATGTCTGAACCCCAGCGCCCCATGCCACGAGCGGAGTCAGCATCTCTGATGGGCGTCCTGCACCATGAAGTCCTACAAATGATATAACTGATGCTTACCAATGATAAATTGACTGTTCTTTTACACACAACGTTATGAGACAGCTGACTAGAATTCTAATAATATAACGATGTTAAGAACTACTGTTATTTTATTCAAAAGAAAGCCTAATAATGAGTAAAATGTTATTTGGTGTAGTCACCTTGGCATTTTCTCAAAAGTTTAGAAAACAGCGTCATTGGAATTACCCCAATTCCTCATGCCACTGTCAGATGTAAAAACATAAGCTGTTTTTCCACTATGCCCATAAAAATCCTCAATGGCGTTGACAATCTTAGCTACACCAGCATCAACCAGGCCAATGTTCTCCAAATACTCCCTATAACAAAACAGTGAAAATATCAAACCTCAAGCTTTGTACTGAGATGTAGCCCCACCTGGTGGTTAGGCTGATCTCTTAATTTCTATTAAAATTCAAAGGCGTCCCATCGAAACATATTATTATTTAATCCCATTGCAATGGTTTAAATTGTGAAATTAATTTTGTACAGATGTCAAACTTACTTAGACATGGGTTGGTGGGCATGGTCATTGGTGTCTATCCCCAACCTGTGAAGGAAAAACAAATTCTGCTCTTCATGAAATTCATTCAGCAGAGTTTCATTGATTTTGGCAGAACTGAGAAAGGCCTAGAAAGCAAACAACATGAGATAATTCAGTTGTTGTGAAATACTATTCTCTTACTCTTTAATAATGTAACTCATGCAAAAACTTTGATAAGGGTCTGGTAGAATTTTGGTTATAAGAAGTTGGACATTTAATTTAGGTTTTAAAACTATTGTCCAAAACAAATGAATGATGGCAGATTTTGTCTGGAGCCTTAAACTAAAAATAATTTTTAGTGGGAAACTACTTAACACAGTTTAATTTAACACAGAATCAGATTTTGTATTTGCAATTGTGAATGATATTTTGAAACATTTCACTACTTAAAGAAACCTACTGGACATCTCAGCAGGACTACATCAGTAAACAGCGCACCCCATGCAAGAATGGGTAATCCCACATTCATCACTTTAGGTAAGGAGCCTTGACTGTTGTATACCTTAAAGAGATAGTCAGCTCTGAGACCATCTGCCACAAAGAGCACCAGACGTTTGGCTGGAGGGGGCAAAGGGACATGATGTGGTGTCATTCCATGGACAAGTGTGGATGTTGAAATAGATGTCAGCTATTGAGAGAAAGAAGACTGCGTGGACCATGAGTCAGCTGTCAGTTTTGTGGCACTTTTTTGATTTTTAAAGAAAAGAAAAATATAGAACATTTGCACAGCATTAAGTGTTATTCATTAGTCTGCATGAGTTTCCAGGCTAGGCTTCTTACAGTTCGACCACTTTGATTTTAAAATGTTACATATGAACATGACTTTATCTTCAAATGGACTGAATCACGCGTAGCTAAAAGCCCAGGATTAAAATCCCATATTTGTGGGGTCAATTCATATAGTTTCAACACTCGTCGCCATATTAAACATTAGCAACAGTGATTTAAACTCTTACACTTTGAATAATGGAAATAGTATCCAAGTGACCCGTTTAATATTATGAACTGAACAAAAATAGTCTTACCTTTCTGCTAGTCTCAGAATGAAATAGAATGATAAATGCGATTCATCGAAGGTGGAGAACGTAAATCTTTCAATATAGCATTACTGCAATATATATATATATATATATATAGCAGATAACATGGCTTTTGGTCTGCTGAACCAAACAGAATGTGAGCAGATTAAACTGATAACTTTGCTTTATTTCTTTGTTTTGTAACCTTAGAACTAAAAATCTACACAAATAATTTTGGGAGATGTAGTTTACAGCGGGGAGTGCGGCTAAAAATCATATGTTTTATGGCGAAAACGCGTGGGGTTTCTAACGATGTGTGACAATTGACGTACCTCTTGAAATCTTAAATATAATTTTAAATAATAGAAAATGTGAAATTCATTATTTTAAAATTCATGAAATTTTGTAACTATAAAATGCATTTAAATGCCTTTAATTTGGGTGATCCTGTTTGGTGAAAATCATATAAAAATGTATAATTTCTCCTAAATTTGTACAAGGTAACATAAATTATATGAATCAGTGTGCTGTCAATATGTCTTAAAAGATTCAAAAGTATTGCACTTTTATTTTGATATGTCGCACTGGCATCCGCTTAATAATTTCCCCTTAAATTTGCAAATTGTTTTGCCCCATAGTGGTAGATGTTAGACTGTCCAGTCGTGTTTATGCTCCTAAATAAAAATGAAAAATATATATATATTTTTTTTTCATAAATAACGTTTATATTAGAATTTGTTATGAATTTGGTTCATTTACATACCTAAAAGTCCTAAACGCTGCATTTTTTTCAAGCAACGCCATAGGTATGGAGAAATACGATATTCTAATGTAAAAGTGGCCTTTTATATATACATAGACAGAAAGCTAAAATATATTAGCTATAATAGGATTTTCTAAAGGTTTCTCGTTGATTTATTTCTTAGTATGTTTAAGTCTCACAAGGCGAGATAATGATGACATAAAATCGAAATATGGCGGATAAAAGAAATGCAAGTTCTCCTATTTTAGTTTAAATTAAAATAATAATCCGTGAGAATAAAATTATATTGCAACTTTACATTAAGTATTATTTAAAACAGTATGTACAACCAGAGATTTACATGGTACCGCCGAGTTATATTAGAGACTTTTATTTTGACATGCTCATCTTGTCGTACGTATGTTTACGCTTTTTGTTGCTAACTTCACTCAGATTAGAGAGTTGCTCTGTCAAAGAATAGGAGAGGTTCTTTATTAGGAATTGTTAAATGTTGCACTCAAATATTTAGATTAACCAGACCCATGTGCCGTTATTTGGCACTTTAATGTTTGTAAAATAGTAGTGGTATTTAAAAATATATTTCGTTGTATTACAATCTGGACCTAAACCCCGACTCTATCTATGGCTGGCAGTAGCATAGCGATGAAGACCTGGGAGCTGTCAAACAGCATGCAGGAAGTTCAGAGTATTGATGAAATATATAAATATGATAAAAAACAACAACAAGAGATCCTGGCGGCCAAACCCTGGACTAAAGAGTAAGTATGGCACACCATAATAAGACAAAACAAGCAGCCTTTTACTTCCATAGAGGCCTGATTTGTTTTTGAATCGTGAATAGCTGTTTTCCTTGTTGTTGTTGTTATTGTTTTTTACAGCCATCATTACTTTAAATACTGCAAGATATCAGCTTTGGCACTGTTGAAGATGGTGATGCATGCCCGATCTGGTGGAAATCTGGAAGTGATGGGACTTATGCTGGGGAAAGTGGACGGAGAGACCATGAACATTATGGACAGTTTTGCTTTACCTGTGGAGGGCACTGAAACTCGAGTGAATGCTCAGGCTGCAGCATATGAATACATGGCTGCTTATATAGAGAATGCAAAACAGGTACTTTAGACATGTTTCTATGACCCACATTTTGTCAGATATATGATAGTATTCATATTAGGCAAATAATAAATAGTAAACCCACTACATAGCTATCGTTTTTGTTCCAAATGTGATAATGTCCAATGTCTTTTGAACGCAATGATAACTGAAAAACACTGGTACTGGAATGTAAAATTGTCAAAATGTCTTTGTCAACAATACATTAATTTAGGTGGGACGGTTGGAGAATGCCATTGGATGGTATCACAGTCATCCTGGATATGGCTGCTGGCTTTCAGGCATCGATGTTAGCACTCAGATGCTTAACCAGCAGTTTCAAGAGCCCTTTGTCGCAGTAGTGGTAAGTGCTGTTGAAAATGTTGAACTGGTTGCTTATTTTGCATTAGCGCTAATTCTAGAGTCTCTCTAAACTCTGTTAAACTCTATTTCTAAAGACAGAGGGAAAATACCCCAACAATATTAGTGATCTATAATTGACCCCAAGATACAAATGAGTTTGGTGACATTTGTAGTGGTGTCTGATTAATGGCTGTTAGCTTTGTAACTGAATACATTTTACAGTTTACGCTTCATTGCTATTGCTTATTTTGTGCCGAAGGCCAAGCTGATGCTCATAACTTTCATTTGCTAAACTGGCAGCTCTGTATTTATATTTGTTATATTTGATTGAATTGTTTTGCTTATTACAGTCGTTGTAATTTTTCACCCCTCTCAGATTGATCCCACAAGGACTATATCTGCAGGAAAGGTCAATCTTGGAGCTTTCAGAACATATCCAAAGGTAAGAATATTTTTCTTGGTGAATAGTGTTTTTGTTGTGTCATCATGTGTATACATGAAATATTACATGTTTTATTTATTTTTCATCTTTTTTTCTTTCATCACATATTACAATTTTTAAAATTTAATGGTAGGGTTACAAGCCTCCTGATGAGGGTCCGTCTGAATACCAGACGATTCCACTTAACAAGATTGAGGATTTTGGAGTGCATTGCAAACAGTAAGCATTTCTGTTGTAAAGAAAACATTTCTTTGAAAAATACATATTTTGCACTCTATGGTACATCATTTTAAATGTTTTAATTATGTTAACTTAGATAACAACAACTGTAATCAGATGACAACATAATGATTTAACTGTAATGCATTATGTTTTATGTGATCTTCTGTTATTTAGGTATTATGCTTTAGAAGTGACTTATTTTAAATCTTCCCTGGACCGCAAACTGCTAGAGCTGCTCTGGAATAAGTATTGGGTCAACACTTTGAGCTCCTCCAGCCTACTGACAGTGAGCGCTCTCTTTTATTTGTGCAAAATAAAGAAAATGTCCCGCTCTGATTTTGTTTTCTTTCATATCACAATATATGCAGAAGTCTTAAAGATTTTATTTTACTAAGAGTATTATAATGATGTTCATCTGCTTTTCTCAAGATTTTAATTCTCTCAAATTGATTTATGTATGAATATCTTACAACATTGTTATGCAGCTAATATCATTTTATCAATTAACTTCATCATCCTGAAGATATTTTGGATGTTAAAGGGTAGAAGTGTTCTATGAGGTTGATAATATGACACAAGTCTAATGACAACCTGTGTGCATGATTAATATTTGTAGATGCTGCTTTTGTTCACAGGAATTGTTTGTCTGTAAGCAAAAGTTGAATACCGTTGTTTGCTCCGACATTATGTCATGAGTCTTGTTTAACACTTTCAATGGGCTGTAGACTATCTAAATAGCAGTCTCAAAGCTGTGAGTGAGAGATAAATTGACTACTTGTCAAGAGCGACTTGTTTCTCCAAGGAAGAAGTGTTGTCAGTAATTATGTTGTCACCATAGACCAAGACCTTAAGTCATTGAGTCTGTCATTATTGTGAATCCTTGTCTGGGGAGTGTACAGCCTCACCTTCTGCAAACTTTTGGGACCTCATACAGGGGGCTTCAGCAAACAATCCAAGGTTCAAATATGTTGGATATGTTGTGTAACAAACTTCTGAATTTCTCATCAGTGTAAAGCCATGTTGTGAGGGTTTAGGTATTGTTGTGAAATTCTGCATTAACCTAGACTGAGCAAAATGGCTTTGTTAATGTGTCTTTCTTTTAGAATGCAGATTACACCACTGGACAGGTGTTTGACCTGTCGGAGAAGCTCGAGCAGGCAGAAGCGCAGCTGGGAAGAGGCAGTTTCATGCTGGGTTTAGACACACATGATAGGAAATCTGAGGACAAACTAGCAAAGGCAACACGTGACAGGTAATATGATCCTTATTATTCCAATATTAAGGATTTATTTCATTATGTAGACAGCGCCAATTAAAGGGATAGTTCACCCAAAAATGAAAATTCTCTCATCATTTACTCACCCACATGCCACCCCAGATGTGTATGACTTTCTTCTGCAGAACACATATTATGATTTTTAGAAGAATATTTCAGCTCTGTAGGTCCATACAATGCATGTGTATGGCTCAGAGGCCAGTGGTGGCTCAGCGGTTAAGGCTCTTTGTTGCTGACCGAAAAGTTGGGGGGTTCAAGCCCCAGCACTGCCAAGATACCACTGTTGGGCACTTGAGCCCAGCTCCAGGGGCGCTGTTTCATGGCTGACCCTGCGCTCTGACCCCAGCTTAGATGGGATATGTGAAAACAACTGCATTTCATTGGCTCTGTACACCGGTACTCTGCACAATGACAAAGTTGAATCTTAATCTTAATGTGAATGGGTGCCAAAAATTTGGCTCTCATGAAGGCATCATAAAAGTAATCCATACAACTCCAGTGTTTTAGTCCATAGCTTCAGAATTGATATGATAGAGTGTGTGTGAGAAACATATCAATATTCAATATTTAAATCCTTTTTTTGCTAGAAATTCTTCTCCCTGCCCGATATGCATTAAGAATGTGAATCACCAAAAACACAAGAAGAAGAATGTGAAAGTGATCTGTTTTTTTACCCACACCTATCATATTGCTTCTGAAGACATTGATTTAACAACTGGAGTATTAAGGATTACATTTATGCTTAATTATGTGATTTTTGGAGGTTCAAAATGTTGGCACCCATTCACTTGCATTGTATGGACCTACAGATCTGAGAAATTTTTCTAAAAATCTTTATTTGAGTTCAACAGATTAAAGAAAGTCAAAACATATCTGGGATGGCACAAGGGTGAGTAAATGATTAGAGAATAAGCCAGGGCAAGTTTATTTATATAGTACATTTTATGCACAGTAATTCTAAAATAAAAATCTTATTAAATATGAGATAAATATCAAATAGTTTGAGATCAGAAGTTATTATTATTAATATTATTAATAAATATTTGAATGTAAATGTATTCCTTTTAAAAAAAACTAATGAATGATTGCTAACTTTTGTCTCTTTTTGGGTTCAACTTCCCCTCTTTTTCACATTTACTACCACTAATGCCACAAGTAATCTTGGTTTCTTTTAAACAAAAGAAAATTTTCAAGCCATTTTGAAAGAAACATAATTAGCCCTTTTCTTTGCATTTCAGCTGCAAAACAACCATTGAAGCAATTCATGGTTTGATGTCTCAGGTGATCAAAGATAAACTCTTCAATCAAGTGAACACATCTACCAGCTAAACTTGGAATGAACTGAAGTGATATATGGCCTTACATGCTGTGTGTGCTTAGTGATGTGTTCTCATCTTTATGACTGTACTTTGAACGATTCAAAGTAATTCTTCTGTCGGAATCTTATCAATGTTCGTTTCACTTGAAATTTGTTCAAACAAATAAATAAATGCTGTTCAGTTTCAATAGTTGGCTGTCTTAGCATCTGGGTTTTTTAAGCTTGTTTTTGTTTTTATATGCAAGCAAAATTAAAAGTCTTAAAAGTTATTTGCCACTAAGTCACTTTGTTACTCATGCATCTCCTTAACAAAGCTACAATTTAGAGCAAGACTAATTAGTTTTCCTTAGAGCTGCATGTTACCACGCTTTTGAAACGTATTCTCCTCTGTGTTCAAAATAACACAGAACCATACCATTCCCACATCTTGTGCACAAATCTGTGGCAGCAGTATACTATTCAAACACCCTAACAACATAACATTTAACATGTTAACAAAAACCACATTGCACTCACTAACCACAAAACTCCTCAAGAGGAAATTTTCATATTTGCCAGTCATAGCATTACATAATGGAATAACAAACTCAAAGGCTACGCTGACCCAAAGGTAAACACAGCCTGGCATGGCCGAAGCGCATCTGTCAGGACGACCCTGTGCAGGTTGTCTCTGTATTGTACACAATGCTTCAGGATTCTGAGCTTTACGCTGTGGCCTGTCACTGATGCATCACAGAAACAGGAGCTCAGTACACTGCAGTCTATTCAGCACTGCGCGTCTGCTTTTTATCGCTGCAGACACTCAAGACTTCCACGTGGTTTCTTGTGCAAATGCGCATCTGCGTGTTCTTGCAGACAACAGTGCTGACATAATGCTCATGAGTTTTACCCCTCCTAATGTTACATATAAGCTTGTTATGCTTTGTTACAGAAAGCAGCAACTTATTCAATTATGCCCTATGCAGTTTGTGGATTTTGGACTGAAGCTGTTGGGAGAGTGTTTTTGCTCTTGTAATGACCATTGAGCCAAAATACTGAATCCAATATTTCAGCCCATTGAGGATGAAATTGATTGAAATCACAGTTGTCAAAAATTTTAATGTGTAAGTTCTGTTTCACCCATTGGAATCACAAATGAGGCTTATAATCATCACCAGATGAGCATTTTTTTATGTTTGAGGAAAAGGGGAAAAAAGCAGATGAGTACAAATGAGAATTAACCTAAGCATATTATGTTTAACATGAGTGAGCTAACATCAGCCAAATCCATTAACTAAATGAAATGTATGTTTTCTATTAGCAAAGGCCTTCTTAAATTACCATGGAATTCCACTTCATTTGCAGAATTCAAAGAAAATGTTTTAAAATAATAACAACATAGGTATACCAAAAAAGATGTGATTAAGGGAATATTTCAGAGTGATGATGAGCACATATAATCAAGAGTGGCCATTTATCACAAGGCTCCTGTTAGACTACAGCCTATGGGACCAATGACCCCCGTATACATCCTCAGAAATTTGGTAGCACTGATGTTTTCTTTGGACCATATAATAATTTCAACAAGCATGGCAATAAGGAGCTGAAACATGCTCAATGCCCCAGAGGAGAGTCTGAAGGGGGAGAACCCCCCTCCTACATCCCTAAACCAGCCAAAGCAACATTTCCTTTCTGCCAAGTGCTCTGCATGCATAAATAGAGGCAAGTCGCGCAGTCTCAGGAAGCACATTCCTTCACAGTATATAACAATACACGGGTCACCACCGTGATTAAACCCACTTCACCACAACCGATATGCATTTTTAGGGGCAGCAATTTGAGCTTGGAATGCGTGAGGGAAAAGGTTCAGTTCCATCAGCTGAAGCTGATAAACATGGTTTCTGATTTCAGGAAGTAAATGCTTGAGGGTCTTCTTGTCTCCTTTAAACCTCAAGGGTGGCCCCAGGTTTGGTTTAACTCTTAGTTTTTCTTCCCCAAAATCTCTCTCTCTCTCTCTCTGCAAAACACAAAGGGCAAAAATGCAATTCTGCAGTCTTGAGCTTGAGTGAAACTAATGTTGTCAAAATAAATATACTCAGCTATTCTGGAACCTGTAACAGTATCCCATCTAATTCTAGACAAGAATGTTTCTTTTTCTGTGCATTTACATGAACATATCGATATAAAGATAAAATCTCTCTCAATAATTTCATAATATTAGTATCAGCCAAGCAAGTAAATGTTTTTTGACTGAAACAAATGTGGCTTAAATCATGTTTTCAAATACTTGTAATGAATGCTAAAAAGGTAAAAGAGTGCACTGGTTGCATGCCAATAATTAAAATGTAATTTAATTGTTACATGTGCTTGAAATAATCTACTGCACAGTGCACATGTTCAGTTCATTTCTGCCTGAGTACAGTAGATTCTGAACCATGTGTTCATTGTAATTCCTTTGTTAAAAGTTTGTTCTACATTACTCATCATCAGTGCTGGATAAGTTACTCAAAAAAGTAATTAATTACTAACTAATAATTACATCTTCTACAGTGTAATTAGATTGTTATACTAATTACTCTGTCTGAAAACTAATTACATTACGTATTACTAATTACATTCTAAAACCCAAATCAACCTCAACCAGATGAACAGTTGATGTCTGCCCTTGTAGTGTTCTTTTAATTATTTCAAATAAATCATTTAAAATCAAATAATATATTCTTGAACTGGTCAAAGAATTTTAGAGGGCAGCGTTAAATTAGAAGACATCTATTTTAACATTGGACCTTAAATTTCGATTTTAAATTCACTATTGTTTTAAATTGAATTGTTCTACAGTCTGTACAGTATTTAATGCAATTACATCAGAAGTAACTGTAATTAAAGTACTAAAAAAGTAATCCCTTACTTTACTTTTTTTCCCAAGGAATATTTAATACGTTAATTACAGAAATGCATTACTTAATAATGCATAACACCCAACAATGCTGCAATCAAAAACTTTTAATCAATTTAGTGTAGAATTTACCATGTAAAACATGGCAAAGAAAGCCTTCTCTGTCGACACTCCTGTAAACTCCTTTCAACGTCAGATTTGAATGGCGCTCCCAATCAATTTTTTTTTTTTTTTTTTTTTTTTTATTGAAGAAATAAAATACAATTAGAGGGGTACATTGAGTAAAACAAATAAACAAACAGAAAAAAAGGTCAATTTAAAAGTTAAACGATGATGTGAAAGTGTTTACATAAAGATATGCATTTGAAGCTTTCTTATTTTTCAAACCCAGTATTGTTTTAAGGTATTGTTGAATTTCTATTCTTAAAAATAAGAACAAAGGCTTGTTTCCTCCAAATTTACATTTATGAATACTAAATTTGGCTCTCCCAATCAATTTTGGCGCGTGCAAACTGACCTCGCGCTCGTGCGTCCTGTCGCCATAGCAACAGCGACACTTGTTTCCTAAACAAAGTCGAGACAAGAGGATAGGAAAAGAAAAAACGTTAACAGCGAGCAAAACAGCTTGGTGATGACAGTTAATATACAACACTAGCTATGACGGACTGCTGGCTGCATTAAGGTAATGCCAGGAGATCCAGAATAATAGCTTTTGCTACTGAATCAGACGCTTCGTTGTAATATCTGTACCGAAACAAAAATGGCAGTATCGAGTATGCCTTTTAGTTTGCATTTATTTACACGCCTAACTTATTATAAGGGAGCTTTGCATATAGCCTATTTAAACATACTGCAATATATTATAATGATTGACGGCTGTCTCTGCAGTTCCCTAGAGTTTTACCACAGAAATGTATTGATTTTAATAGGCTCCCTATGTCATCTTCCTGCAGCCTGCTGCTTTAAGATCAAGTGTAAAACCGACCTGCTGTCATGTGTTGATGTATGTATTCCCTTTATTTTAGTGTGCATTGTCAATGGTTGTCAAGACGTGTAGAGAGAACCTAAGCACAGGGAATATAATATCATCCAAAGTCTTGCTAAGGAGGTCTTTCAGGTAAACTTAAAGGGATAGTTCACATAAAAGTAAAATTCTCTCATTATTTACTCACATTTGTGATATCCCAGTTGTGTATGACTTTCATTCTTCGCCAGAACACTTTTGAAGAAAAAGAAAATAATAATATATCATCTTAAAATCAGGTCCTTAAAATGCAAGTGAATGGAGATTTGGCTTTTGAACCTCCAAAAACCACGTACAGCCAGCATAAACATCATCGATACAACTCCAGCGGTTAAATTAATGTCTTCTAAAGTGACACAAGGTCTTTTGGTGTGAAAATATAAATATTTAAGTACTTTTTACTCTAAATCATCGCTTCCAAGCTTCATGAGAGAGTGGAGTTAGACTCTCATGTGGCATATTTGCATTGTCATGATACAGAGGTAATCTCACATTCTCCACTCAGTTGAGACATCCAGGATGAGCACACAAACGCACCATTGTGAGTAAAGAAAGAGATAAATACAGATTTAACCCTAAATCAACCAAGCTACTGGACAGCGTTCCTCCTTCTCACTTGTAAACAGCCCTGCTGTAACGCACTTGCGTTGGTTCTCGCGTGTTTCAATGCCAATGTGATTACATCACACGCGTACCGCTCCTGACCAGAAGCATGATTTAGAGCTTAAAAAAGTACTTTAATATTTATCTTTATCTCACCAAAAGCAATCGCGTCACTTTAGAAGTCATTAATTTAACAGCTGCTGTGGTATGGATGATTTTTATGCTGAATGTCTGTGATTTTTGGAGCTTCAAAAGAGAAATCTCCATTCACTTGCATTTTAAGGACCTACTTGTTTTTTTTTCCAAATGTGTTCTGGTGAAGAAAGAAAGTCATACTTAAGATATAATGAGGGTTAGTAAATAATGAGCTAATTTTTTGGGGGGGGTGAACTATCCCTTTAAAGGAATATTACAGGTTCAATACAAGTTTACTTCAAACCACAGCATTTTTGGCATAATGTTTATTACCACAAACATTTGTTTTGACTTCTCCCTCTGTTTAAAAAGAAAAACATCTGGGTTACAGCGAGGCACTTAAATAAAATGGAAGTGAATGGAGCCAATCTCTGAACATTACAATACTCATTCTTTCAAAAGTATTTAAGACGTAATCTCGAACCTTTTCGGGATAAATTTATGTCCAAAACATTTCTTAATTTCTATACATACTTAATTTAATTGTAGAAAGTTTTTACAAGGAATGTCGTGTCTTTCATTCAGATTATGTTATTTTCATTGAACCTACATTATTTATTTGGATTACATCAAATTAATATACTAAAGTATTTTCAACTCAACTTCATTAAGTTCATCAAACTCAAATTACTAAGGTTGATTTAATAAATGTTCTCATGTTGGTCCAACTTAATTTCAAAGCATGCTGGGAAGATGGAAATCCCTTTCCAGTTTCATCAATGTTACATTAACACCACAAAAAGTATTCTTGTAGTCCCAACTCAAATGGATTAAGTTAACTTCCATTTTACAAATATAAATGGATATAACACAATTAAATCAAGTTGTGACAAAATGTTCTAGAATTGTATTGCTTTAGTTTATTTTAAATAAGAAAATTGAACAAGCAGCATAAATGCTTTTTTTGTGATAGGTGTTTCACATGGCTCGGAATTTACTGCAAATATACAGCATGCAGATTTGCAGGGTCAAGCTTAGACATTGTAAACCTCAAGGGGATCGGGGTCTTTTTTCATTGGAAACTGATCTACCTTGACAATAATCTTATTAGGTCCCATGGCTCTTTCAGCTTTGGCCTCATTCTTACTATTCAAAGATAATATTTAGCTTGACAAAGGTTTGAGGGTCAATTGACTGTTTCTGTCTCTCAAGTATGTAACATCAAAGAAATAATGATCTTCTCACAGCAACCTAATTGACTCCATCAATTATACATTTAAAACCCATTTAAAGACATTTTAAATCAAAACTCATTCGAAGACATTTTAAATCCATACAGCCACATATTAAGAGGTCAGTCCTCTAAAAAGTAGTCAATCATATTTTCTTGTATAGTGTTGTGGATATTTGGTTCTCATTAATCACCTTTTTCCCTTGACATGCAGGCATTATCGTCTTCTTACCATACAGTTGCCGAAGAGAAATCTGGACATAGTTTTGCGTACAAAGTCATTATGGTTCGTCTGACAGTGCAACTGATTGCTAAATCAAGCAATCATTTAAAAATCAGCAGAAGTGAATCTCTCCTGCAATATCTTAAGAAACTGACCCATCTCAACTTCTCAAACAAAAATATAGAGGACATTGTAAGTTTTTTTACCTTTGAAAATTATTTAAATTCTAATATCAATTCAAATTGACATCAAATTAATATTATATTGTTGTTGTTTATTTATTATTTTGTTTTCCCTTCTCAAACATATAGGATGATCTATCAATGTGCAAAAACCTTACTGTCCTTTACCTATATGATAACCAAATATCAGAAATCTGCAATTTGGGATTTGCCTCAAACCTTACACACTTATACATGCAGAATAACAATATCTCTCACATTGAGAACCTCTCATCTCTACACAAGCTCTCCAAACTGTAAGTATATAAAAGTATTCTAGCAATATATTTGGGCTGGATGTATTTACTATTTCACAGTAGCATTCCTGAGTGCATTGAAGTTAATATTTTCTATTGAAATGTATTGCACTTCTAGTTAAGGAAAGGGCCATGGATGTAGGTGTTAGCTGCTAATATTTCTATTTCTGAGGTTCCTGGGAGGAAATAGCATCACTGTGGTTGAGGGTTTAGAGGAGTTGAAAAGTCTGAAGGAACTGCATATTGAAGGCCAGAAACTGCCCCGTGGAGAAAAGCTGGTTTTTGACCCCCGTTCTATTTCCAGCCTCTCTGTGAGTAACTCATTGCTGCATTTCATATTCATGCACCGCAGTGCACATTAACTGCAGGCCTTGAAGACTGCAGTTTTATGATTTAGATTCAAATAGCACATTGTCCTGAAGCATCTTGTGAGTTTGCTGTCAGATGAGAGGCATAGCTTAGATAGATGAAGCTGAAACACCAATGTACCAAGATTTGTATCAAAGAAGTTCTGTGCAAAATTCGATGAGGGTAAAAGAGGTCTCTGTGTCTGCTACTGGTTTGACAAATCAACAGGGAATGTTTACTGCCTAGTCTATAGATAAACAAACTGCAAAGTTGGGAATTTTGTTTATTTTGATAATTAATGAAATTGCAAGTGTAAGTGCACCCAATTACCCCCCCCCCCCCCAAAAAAAAACATCCCTTAATGCTCCCCTTTGACTAACTCAGTGAAATCTTCATTGATTCCTCAGAAGTGGGACTGGTTTAAACTTTTAAATGTCTAATGACACAAATATAAAATTTCATCCTTCCAGGAATCTCTGTGCATTCTAAATATCAGCAAAAATAACATTGATGAGATATGGGACATGGCTCCTCTCAAAAATTTGACCCATCTTTTTGCTGCCGACAACCAGCTACAGGACATACAGGTAAAAATATAATCTCTTCTACATTTCCAAAATCCATTAAAAAGAAAATATATATATATATATATTTTATTTAAGTTGCATGCTCCTATAGGAATTATAAATGAATTCCTGTAGAAAAATATGAAGAGTGAAATTACAGTGCTAAAACATAATCCTACAAATCCTGCCAGCAGTCTTCAGACTTACACAGGGTCAAAATTATTCAGCAAATTAGCAGGCTGGTCTCCAGGGACAATTTCTGCAGAAAATTTAAACAAGCACAAGTTTTCCTCCTTCCTTAGCGAACTGACTTTCCTCTGAAATACACTCAATGCCCCTTATAACTTTAGCCTTGTATTAAAAAAATATTTTGACTCAAATACATAGCTTCCTTTTTGGGTAAAAAAAAGCTGAAATGTAATTTATTCTAAAAAAGTGATTTTCTGGCCCTTTCCAGCCTATTGATATGACAATGGCCAAAGAATGCTTTCCAAACACTAACGTAAGTGTAAGAAGTAACACTACAAGTAGCTTAGCAGTAACTTTGGCCAACAGCACAAAAGACAATCCTATCAGCAACTGCCACCGATAATAGTGATCCATGTGTCAGAGGAAGCTTTCATGTTTAGTGATATCTCCTTTAATTTATACAACCCCTTTGCCATTATTGATTTAGTGACGACAGCACCCAAAGGATCAATTCCTCCTTTAGGCATCTTGGTCCAATTCCAGAGGAAACATTATGGATTTTTAAAAAAGATTATGACAGGCAGTCAGCCGAGTGACAAATGGGTACTGCAGAGGCTGTTAGTGGCGCATGGCCAGACAGTGCAGATAGGGATCGAAGCTCTGGTCAAATACAGGTTCATAACTGGCCATCATTAGTCCAGTGTGGGGCTGGAAAGAGCCCAGTCAGGAGTGCATTGAGCACTCCTGCGCATTGGAGGGCAATTTGGTGCTGGGCAGTTCCCAGCCAAGCCCTCAGAGTGACAGACCTGACACGATCATTTATCAAAGCTTGAGAGCGTGTGGCTCGCTGGGGTCCCGCTAGAGCTGATTGCATGCGGACTGAAAAGTGGAAGCACTTTAGTTGAGACAGGAAGGCAATGAACAATCAGAGCGTGTCCAGAGAGTATTCATATTTCCAGCCTGGATTAATGTGTCCTTAGATAAACATACACTGCAGGAAACATGCTTGAGGACTACTGCCCAGGGGAACTTGTTAGTCATGTAGTCCAAGTGACAGTATTTATTAAAACAAGCTGATGTCTTGTTTACACTTCCATCCTCTGAATTTCAGTCTAAATAGTTTTTTGTCCTTGTGGCCTATTTGTCTTAAATATGATGCCATTACAATATTTTAACCTGCACATCTTGGGCTAAATATGTTTTATATTGAGCTGTTAAATCTGCTCAGTGTTACAATAATTTGCCAGCATGCAATTGGGAAATTTGTGGTAAATTGTTTATCCCTATAAAAATAATTTAGGTTAGTTTAAGGTTAGGTCATTTAAAGTGTAAAATGAAATTGAATGCCTTTATCGACTATGCCTTTTTGCTTTCAGGAGTTAGAGACATTGTTCAGCCAGTGGTGTCAACTGCATCTACTGGATCTGAGTAGAAATCCTGTGAGTCACAAACCTAAATACAGGGACAGATTAATAACCGTCTGCAAAGTTTTAGGTGAGAAAAATAAGAGTACTTTTGTGCTTTTAATTAATAAAATAACTGATTGATTATATGAATCGTTGGCCTTCTGAATGATTTGACTAATCACACATTATTGTTAGTCCTATCATTAATGTTTATGTATTAATATACTAAAATAATTTAATGATATATTTTTTATTAGTGTTGTCCTTATGATTGATAATTGTTACTAATAACTCTGTTGCATTGAAACAATGCACAAAAACCTTTTCTTTTTGTATTTTTTTGATGTTTAGAGGACCTTGATGGAAAACAAATAAATGAGTTGTCTAGACAGTTTCTCATCAACTGGAAAGCCTCTAAAGGTGCAAAGAAGAAAGGACAAATCACAAATCCAGTTACAAGTATGTATGAGCATTGCTGTTTCATTGTTTAATCATATTATTTATTAACATCAAAATAAAAGTATAATATAAACGACTTACTGCAGCATTTATATTATGAATTACATTTCTGTGTTGAGCACATTACAGTCTAATTGCTAAATTGTTCTTGTTAATATTTATAATCATTTACTTTTACAAGGAGCTTTTTCTTGTTATTGTTGCTGCATTTCTCGTATTAGTTGAAGCGCTATTATTGGCATTGCAGCATTTTATATCATCAGCATGTGGTTACATTTGCCATGCATGTCCCATGTGTCATGATTTCTCCATTCCATGAAAAGATATGTGACTCACTCCATGTTTTGCTCCAGCTGATTATCACATGGGCCCCCAACATCCCTTTGCCGGTGACCACACCAGCTCTCTTAGCCCGTCAGATTATAGGAGGCCTGGTGTAAAATTTCGGCAAGACCAAGTTCGAGCAGTAAGCAGAGGAGGAAGGTATGAACAATGATAATTAAAAATGCATATTTGTCATTTAAATTTGCTTATATAAAAGAAATACCTAAAACTGTTCTTAAGAAAATGTTCTTAATGTAACTGTTCATTTGCTTCCTTCAGACATGCTGTATAAATGCCTGCTATTTGTCAAGTTATATGACTCATAAGTCTGATTTTCCCACCAATGCAAATAAACAGCTTTTTCCTTTAGAACCGGCCTGAGGTTAACCATAGTTCTGCGCTACTCTGTGTAAATTAACATCAGCTAGTTCTACTGCAGAAATCATATCCCTTTGATGTCTCATTTCCTAGACATGTTAATTAAAATATACATTAGGTTATCACTTTAGTTTCTTTATCAGCGTGTGGCATTTTAAATGCAGAAATGGTCCATTAACGTATCTATCATAAATATGAGCAGGATATCTCTATATCTAGTGAGAGAAACTGTAATCAGCATCAGTATTAATGTATGAGGAGTATGAATGATGAGAATGCTGAATTGCAGTTGTGTAAAGCCCTAATCAGTTGGTCCAGTAACAGAAGGTTGTGTAGAGATCATTTACAGAAGCGTTTGTTAGAGTGTATGCACTTTACAAGCATTTTACACATGCATAGTGAATTTACAATGTTCTTGGCTTTTTTACATTTCTATTAATGAATCACACAAAACTCTTAAATTATTTGAATTATTGTTTAGAAGAAATTAACAAGTGATGCAGTGATGGGCATATTTATGGTAGTTTATGTCTTTTTTTAATGTATTTTTATTTGTCAATTCATAACTGCAATTGTTCACAGGTCAAGGCAGCAGAATATTCTGGTGAGGAGAAGCAGACCCTGAAAATCTAAGACAAATTACTAAGTAAATAAACTTTTATTGTCCTTAAATGGCTCTATTGAATTTGACTCAGGAATACTAATTTCAAGGATTTTCCTGAACACTCAAGAATGTGAATGAGTTTTTTAACTCTGTCCACTGTCTTATAGTCACATATATTATTATTTTTTTTAGCAGTTTTACCCATTTGTAACAAAACACTCTCTTGAAAAGTCTGTTACACTGTCTTGTTTGAAGGTGTGCATTGTCAAATTATATTTGAAGATTCTATTTCTGAAATTCTGTTTCAAATATTTTGTCTGTGTGCTTGTCAGTAATAAATATAATTTGTAAAATGTTGAAGTTTTTAAATATATTATGACTAAAATTTGAAACCAATAATTCAATAATTACATTCACAAAAAGGCAGAATTACATTTTGTACATTATTTAGGATTCAAGGATAAGTTATTCAGTGTTATTATGCAAGACTTTTAGATATAGTACAATATTTAATTCATAAAATATATTATAATATTTTGCAGCCTAAATCTAATTTAATTTTGATAGTTAGATCGTCGAGGGAAAAAAAGGAAATTAAATGACCAAATCTCAAAATTAATTCACAGATTATGGTACATCTAGTCTCTCTAATAAAAACGATTTTAAGACTTTGATTATGATTTTAGTTACTTCTAATTTATGTCATCAAACAATCAAACATTTTGCTGTTGTGGATATTTGCAGTCCACCAGAGCATTAATAACTGACCAATTGTGAAACTCGGTATTTTAACAAAGAATGCATATATTAATGCATTATATAATGCAGTAATTTAGATTCAAACCCATAGATTCATAACTGACAGATTCTGACAGAACTGTTTTTTGTTTGTTTCTTTGCATTAAACTTATTTCAATTTATTCAATATGCAACAGGCTAATCAATTTCAAGCAAAGGTCTAGTTAGGAAAGTACTAAAAAAAATATTGTGTGTGTGTGTGTGTGTGTGTGTGTGTGTGTGTTTAGCAGGGTGTACGCACTGTAAGGTGAGCGTATGAACGTAATACCTGCATATTTGAGTGTAATAACTACACCAGGGTATAACCTCTGAAAGATGTAGAGTAATTAGGCAGAGAAGCTTACTTAACCTCATTTGCTCTGCTTTATAATTATTGGCCAGGGGGCAATACTGTTACTTCATCCTAACAAAAACAATGTTTATTAAGAACAGTCTAAGATGTACATGTTATGAATAATTCCATTCATTAATTCTCCCACATCTCCGTTTGCGGACTTTGGAAAACAGAATGATTAATTTAGGAGTCTCACAAGAATTTCCTCATGCTTGCCAGTTGATTGCAGTGTTTAGGGTTTATTTATTGGCTTTGTCCCAGAAAATGAAGTTGCACAAACATTGTCTGCGGTTCTAAATATACCACCATATTCTTTTTTTTTTAGATGTTAACGAAGAGGCTCATATTGTTGACAGGACCGTGCAGTTACCAGAGCATGAATCTGATAGTTCGTATTTATAATGATCTCTTTGGCTGCTTGAAAATTATTACATTTTTAATCACGACGACCACATAATTTCTCACTGAATAAAGCGAAATCGAGAGGACATGAATAGCCTATTTCTTTCTTGCTTAAACAATATTTCACATAATTTTCTGAAGTTGTGGTTTGAACAGCAATGTGAGTTAAAAACTCTGTGTGGACGAAAAATGCTGCCTCTGGCGTCGGAAAATGTACTGTACCCTCCTACTGATGCGAAGGGAAAACATCGGCGCTCCAGTTGCCAGAGTTTAAAGGCTTTTGATTAATTACACCGGAGTGTAACACTTGTCAGCTCTTTGTGTTTTCCAATAAATTAGAGACTCCTGAGACTTTACGCAGTCATTCAGGTGAGGACTCTGCGTGTGCACGGACATATATCTCTACTTTCCGCCGTGACTGGATATTTGTATATTTTTGCAAAGGGAAAGTGACTGTTTCTTTCACTACGGGGCTTTGGCCGAGCAGCGCAACCTAACTTTATGCATGAGAACAAGTTTTTATGCCCTGACGTTTGGTTTTTAGGACAGCACACAAACGACAATACAGGTATGCTTTTCTGTTGTTTTAAGTAACTTAACTCAATAACCAACATTACAATAACCATTAAGTCTACTTAACATGTCTGTGGTAGAGATTGCATAAAATCTATTAATCTTGTCTGGCTACAATTAGGCCTATTTTATAAAAATATGGGCAACTCACTGTGAATATAAAAAAGTTACTATATATACACGTGTGTTACTATATGTCATTATCTAGGTAAAGAAGTCAGAAGACAGACAATCCATATGGATGGCAATGGTTCTGTGACAGTTATGGATGACAGTCCCGCATCCAGCCCCAACTCAAGCCCCAGTCCTGACACGCTCTCAGCGGACAGCTCCTTGTCTCGCTCCAGGGTGGTCCCGTCCAGTGGCCTTGGTGGCAGAGGGCGACCGGCAGCAGCCAACGCGGCGCGCGAGAGAAGTCGCGTGCAGACCCTCAGACACGCGTTCCTCGAGCTACAGAGAACATTACCGTCGGTGCCACCGGACACCAAACTATCCAAACTCGACGTTTTGATACTGGCAACCACATACATAGCGCATTTAACGAGAACCTTGCAAGAGGAGGGAATGGAAGAGGGGGATAGCACAAAACAAACTGAAGCTTTAAACTCACTCAAAGGAGACGGTTACTTACATCCCGTGAAAGTAAGTCTTAATTCTCTGGGAAATTGCATAGTAAATCAAGTTGTCTAATGTGTAAAAACAACATTAAATAATTATATTTATTAAATAAATATATTGGTTATAAATGTAGCCTATAAAACGACAAAACATTTTAAATGCTTTTCAGAATGTACTTACATCATTTTTGTTCAAGGTTGAAAATTCGCATTTTATGCATGGAGACTTTATGCTATATGATACCTTTAAGATGGTGAATAATTGTCTCTATTTATCGTTTTTATTTTGTCTTTCAGAAATGGCCAATGCGTTCAAGGTTATATATCGGTGCCTCTGGCCAGTTCCTGGGAAACTCAAATGAAAATCAAGGGGCATCTTCGTCGTCATCACAAATATAGATCATTTGCACGTGAGACTTTTTGAGATAACAATGATAAAAATGAAAATGAAAATTATTGCTGGATTTTTTTTTTTTTTATTTAATTGCATTTTGTTAATTTTTTTGATAGTGGAGAACTCCATGACAGTATTTTTGTTGCATAAATGGTTTAGTGGCAGCCTTAAATTTAAGAAGGTTGTTTTACGTAGCAGCTAAACAACAATTCAGTTTATGTTTTTCATATTGAAATGAGGATCAGTTAGCAGTGAATTGTGCCATACACTTGGATGTGCATATTAATATATCCCTATTATTTCAAATATGTAAATAAGATTTAAAAAAAAATTAAACAAATTGTGTGTTTTTAAAAGTCTGAAAAAGCTGTGGATCTCTTCAGACTTCCGTACCCTGCAGTTCTGTACTTGTTGGTAAAATTGTCCTCCTTGTGTTGGGTTAATGAGCTGTCATGCTTGAGCTGTTGGCTATGCACTTTCTGTTACAACGTTTGCACTAAATGCATGTGTGAATAACTAAACATTCGTCATGTGAAGTGGTCTGTCAAAGTCGCAACAATAGCATCACGGTCCCCTTTTCACTCTTCTTCCTTCTTTTTTCTCGTGAATTGTTGCAAGTGTACATGTGGAATGGTAAATAAAAGGATTCTTAAACTGAAATGACATTTCTCAAGCTTTTTATTCTCATACAGGATGTTTTACTGAACTAAACCCTTCACAATATAACGAAGACCATAATGCCGGGTGTGTTCTCATCGCAAGCAATTTAGGAATTACAAAAACTTGGTGCAAAATATTTGATATCAACTAAAAGTTTTATATGATCTATGCTTTTATCTAAAACATTTTAATGTACTTCTAATGTAACTATTACAATGGCATCATGCTGTAAAATTGCTCATAGAAATATTTAACGCTTTAAAATGTCACTGAAACCATAAGGTTGTGGACAACACTGACAATTCTACTTGTCATTTGAATGTTGCTTTGTCCTTTAGAACCTGTTTGAAGGAATTTATCTGGTCGGCTGGCTGGGTGGATATGTATTTGTTTGTAGCCTACACTGTTAAAAAAAAAGAAAAGAAATCCTGTTGTTTTTACCAAAAAACTGCCAGCTGTAAATAAACAATATGTAAAATGTAAACAACTTTTCAGAACAACCACATTTTACAGTTTAAAACTGTTATCATTTACATGACCACGCCGGCAATTGTAAAGAAAAAATAAATAAATAACAAAATCTGTTAAATTTACAGTAAAAATAAATAAAACTCATTAACTTAATATAACCTTCTGAAACTAAAAATCTGTTTTTTACTTATAAAATATTGTTAATCACCGTAAAAATTACAGACGGCATGACACGACGTTCACCAAAAGTAGTTCTTCCAGGAGCAATGACCAATAAACATTCAGCGACAGTGATAAGTATCACTCAAAGAAACACTATACACAATCATGGTAACACATGTGAAATTAAAATAATGCAGTACACATTAAACTACATCAAATATAAAACAGAACACCCCAATGTGCATAACTGATATTAAAATAAGATGAAACGAAATATTCCCATAAAATATAATGAAATGATGGGTCATGCAGGGAATTGTGGGAATGACCGATTATTGTTTTTTACTGTAATTTTAACAATTATTTACTATAAAATATACATTTACTCTCTTGTTAAATATAATGTTAATTTTTACCATTAATTATACAGGAAAAGCATACTTTTTACATCTAAAAAAATGTAATTTTTACAACATGTTATTGTAAAAACTAATATATTATATGTATTACAATATATTATTTTTTTACTGTATATTTTACAGTTAATACTCATTAATCAATTAACGTTTTTTTCCTGTAGAATTTTTACAGTCTTTTACCAGACATTTTTTTACAGACATTTTTTACAGACATTTTTTATAGTGTATCTATCCAAATGTCTGTCCATGTTTTCTTTTATTGTTTTATTATTATTTTATTTTAGTTATTTTTGTCTTTAATTATTTATCTTTACACTGGGTGTGTTTGCGATAGCAAGGGTTAAGCGTGCAAATTTGTTGGGAATAAAAGAAAGAAAAAGAAATACATAATCTTAGGCTTGGGTAGACTACTAAAAAAATATGAATTGATGTACTGTGATCATTCGAAATCAACACAGGTCTACTATTGTTTAAAGCAGTACTATGACGATCCCGTGGGAATAAAACACTTTACTCCAACAGCGCTCAACAAGTAAACGACAAATAAACCTAACACCCCTTGAGCGCGTGCTTAAAATAATTAGAACAGCGCATGTGCTCGCTCCAGGAGGAACGAAAAGTACGCATGCGCGACTTAATTTCTTTCCACGCGTTTTCTTTCCAAGATGCTGCGCACTGCACCTGTGTAACTGATGTAAATTATATTTACTTATTGGAACCGAAATCATTTAGATTTATTTCTTAACATGCGTTTAAACTGTACAGCAGTGATATGTGGCTTTGATCTGCAAAAGGTTAGAAGCTCGTTGGAGATTTATGCATCATGGTTGGTCAACAAGCTTGTTCCATACAGAACAATCGATCGCTTAATTGAACGAAATGACTTGAATTCGTTGAAGTCTGAGTGTTACACATTTCTGTAGAAGGATCAGTTGTCTTCATGAAGAAAATTAGAAGGAATGTTTCTTTCATGATGAGTCTGAGGCATTTGTTTATTCACAGATTAATACATTCGAATTGAATTAGTATTCACGGTCCCCTTTTTGTGTGGCATCATGAGGATCCTTCCTTTAGGCTACATAACTGGGCATCAAATCCTAACGCCAAGTGTTTTTTAAGAGCTAGCCTGTCCTGTTACACATCAGTTCAGCTGAAATCTGTGCTTTTGCTATCAAGATAATCATTTTCAGAGTTAATATCAGAATCAGAATGAGCTTTATTGCCAAGTGTTCACACATACACAAGGAATTTTGTTGGTTACAAGTGCTCACATAACATTATGCAGGGTTTACACTGGCTTTACACAGTCTATAAAATTTCAGCTGGGTGTATAGACTTATGAAACTGAGAATTTTAACAGATTTGGAGAAAAGATCTAAAGTTAGTTCTTGTTTCTAATTCATTTTGTGTATAGATTTAGTGAAACTCAGCATTTGGACAGATTTGGAGATGTTATCAAACCACTTTGCTGTAGTGACCCTGACCTGTTTGAAATCTTTTGAAGACTAAAAGTGGATGTCAAAGTTTAATATTTTGCGAATATGTGTATCTTCCTGTTCCTGACAAGGAAAATGTGTCTGTATGATCAATTATGTGTATTGTCAAGGTGAGCCTTTCTACACCAATGATCATGCTGTAATCCCAAGAAAATGTTTTAAGCATCCCAGGAGGACTGTTATAAATCATTTTGGCAGGCGCGTGTCCCAGATCCAGTGATAAATAGCCCCTATGCCATTTGCTCTGCTGTCAAGAGGACTATGCTCTGTCCAGCATAGGTCTGCTGTCCCTTGTGTTGCCATACTGTTTTGGGAATGGTCTTTACATGGCCTGGATTGGGTAATCAGGTCTTAGACTCACTTGGAGGTGCTGCGGTCTTGGTAAAGGTCCTGACCTTGAGTTGAACTAGTGTTGCCCAGGCCATTGTGCCTGTGTGGGAGGATCTACTCATGCTGTGTTACATGTGCCTTTTGACCTCTAGTTCATCAGTCATCTTTTTGAGGTTGAATTGAGTTTTTCACTTATTGGCTCTTCCTTCAGTGCTGCTCTTTTGAGGTAGCACAAAATCAATGGCCTTAACGTATGATGGGTAATTAGTGATAATTGTTGGGGAGGTCTGTCCATTCTTCTGTTATTATGATAGCTCTTATCATTTACTTTATATCCTTTTTTATTGAACCACAGTTAAGCCAAATGAGGATGATTGCTGCTGCCAATGGACAGAGGACCATTGTAAAGTTAAGAAGCTAAACTGATTAGGCCTAGATGTGTGTTGCTTTTTTTCTCTCAACTCATGACATTTATGTTGGATTGAGTAATAGAAAACAATCTAAAATAAGTGAATGTGTACAAGCAGGCCAATTGTTTTGTGAGCTGCGTACCAGCAGTTCTGCCTGAAGCAATGATGATGATAACATTTTGCTGTTTACCCATCAGACCAGAATGTGTTTTTGAAACCGTGACTATCTGAAGCAAGAGCAGAGTTGCTGATTTTCCTGCACCCCACTTAAAGTAAAAATATTAAACCAATACTAATATATTGAATTGATCCTAGCCTTCTTGCCCCACCAGATCAAAGGATTGCAGCTGGAAAAGGATGATGAGTCTTGCAGCTTAATGAAGATTGGTAATTATTTTACACTTACACGTTATCACTTTTGCTGTAAATGCTTTTCATGCAGTTTATCCATCTAATCAGACTGGGCTGTTAATGCTGCACCTGTAGTTACCTTGAAAGTCGTTTACACTAGAATATGTAAGCAAATTATGTATTTTTGGTACAAAATGCTTGTACTATGATATATTTAATATTTTTGCCATGTACCCTACAGACTAGATTGGAGTTTTGAAACCGAATAAGATTACTAGGAGGCTTATTGTCTTGAGGGTTGTTAGGTGCCAACAGTTCTGCCTAAAGCAATGATGATGATCACATTTTTGCTATTTACCCATCAGACCAGAATGAGTTGCTGACACTGTGACTATCTGAAGCAAGAGCAGAGTTGCTAACTACCAGTACCTCACTTGGAGTAAAAATATTAAACCAATACTAATGTATGGAATTGATCCTAGCCTGCTTGCCCCTCCAGATCAAAGGATTGCCATTGGAATAGGATGACATGAGTTGCAGCTTAATCAAGATTTGTAATTTTATTTATTTATTTTTTAAATGTTACTGTTGCTTTAAATAGAGCACGCTCAGAGTTTCATGTTTTTTGCAGTTTATCCATTTGATCAGTCAATGCTGCACTTTACAGAATAGGTAACATAAATATTATTGTAAGAAAATGCTTGTTGCCATGATGAATTTAATATTTTTGTGATTGGCGTTGTGAAACTTGGAAAAAGATTACTGGAGGCAAAACTGTTTTGTGAGCTGTTGGGTGCCACCAGTTATGCCTAAAGCAATGATGATTTTCACGTTTTTGCCATTTACCCCAGATTGGGATGTTGACATTGTTAAGCAAGAGCAGAGTTGCTGACTGCCCAGCACTCAATTTGAGCAAGAACATTTCAGCACCTAATGTATTTGCTCTAAAAATCTTCACCACAATGTTGCCACTAGAAATGGGTGTCATGAAAATTACATCTTGATGGAGACTGGTAATTTTATTATTATTATTATGATTATGATTAAACAAGTGCCATTCAACTTTCCCTTGGAACAACTTTTCTCACTCAAAATTCACAGCTGCTTCTGCGTCATGCACACCCTGTTGTGAAGGCACGAGACTGAGGCCCCTGGTTTTCACCGTCAGGACTTCATTCAAGTAAGTCAGGATTATTTTAATTCATCAAGAGAAATAAAATGGTTGGATATAAAACGGCTTTGAACCATTGTTACAGTTGCTGACACATTAATAATAGCTATTGTTAAGCTGCAATTAACATGTTACTGACTTGATATTTGCAGTGAAATCGTGACATTCATCTTAAGTTCTCATTGTCAGTATATTGAACCTATTGAATGTATAATCATAAAACCTGCAGATACAGTGCAGACATTAGAACATTTTTAAGTTTTTAGGGAAATTAACTTGAGTTAAGGATGTAATAAAAATGGACATTACTTTTTGGCAGATCGCTCTCCGTAAATGCATAATGCAGACATTATACTAGCCACACAATGAAGAGGGGTCGACACAGAACATGTAATATACAATTTTTATTCATTGTAATTTTCACATTAATGTGTTTACTTACATGTAAGCACATGTTGAGAGGAAACCCATCCAAAACTCTCTTAAAACGGCAAACGTTGACCTCTGAGACAATGGTATGATATCCGTTAATGCAGGATTATGGAATTAATGGCCTTGTATGCCATATCACCATTAAAAACAGCCTGCATTTACAGCTTCAGTTAGTACTGCACAAGCTAATTGGCCCAATCTGTGTGGGAAAACATTGAGACTGACATTATTATGAGATAATCCAATGTTTATCATATTACAATCCAAATCGCAGACTGTCAAATGATCCCTTCTCAAATGTTGTATATATATGTATATGTGTGTGTGTGTGTGTATATGTTCTCAACTCAACATTTATTTATAGAGCACATTTATAACAGGAGTTGACCCAAAGTGCTTTACAATACACATTTCAGTCACAATATAATATGCATAATATACCCTTATATAAATATTAATTAATACATGAGCCTAAAATATATATCCATAATGAACATTTATTCAAATACAAATGAGTAAAAATGTGTTTTTAAAGCAGATTTAAAAAGGCAGAGCATCAGAGCTGTCCTGATATGAATTGGAAACTTGTTCTACAGTTTGGGGCCTACAATAGCAAATGCACGATTGCCCCTGAAAGGAACTTTCAGCAGAAGTTGGTCAGCTAACCTAAGTGCTCTAGTAAGAGAATAAGGGACAAGAAGGTCACAGAGATATTGATGTGTGAGACTAGATAGAGCTTTATATACATAGAGCAGAATTTTTAAATCTATCCTCCATTTGATGGGGAGCCAGTGTAGGGATGCTAATACTGGAGTAATGTGGTAAAACATTCTACACCCTGTAATGACCCTAGCAGCCCCATTCTGGACCAACTGTAAATGGGACAAAGCAGTTTGAGCCAGTTATACAATATGTTGAAATTAACATAACCCAAGATTAATAATTGCTGTAGAAGTGGTTTTAATTGTTAGTTCATGTTAACGAATGTTGATAACTGGTTGGGGGAGGGGACTGTTCGCTGCCCCGCACTTTGCTTTGTACTAGTGCCCAACCAATATTAGCCTTTCACAGATATCGGTATCAATGTATATGTTTACCAATATGCGCAGATATGAAAACTTTTTTCAGAACATAGAATACCGAAATCAATTCTTAAATTGGTGTCATAGTATAGTTTGTCCAGCATAGCATGCTCCGACTCCATTGTTTTCAGAGCTGAGCTGATGGTGGCTCTGCAGACTGGGCGGAGTTAAGTGGTGCAGTGTTAAGCGGTGTCTTCTTGATAAGTTGCTTACTAGTTTGTGAAATACATAATAAATGATCCCATCATTTTCCCTTTTCAAAATAACTAATATAACGTTAACTCTGTCCCTGACAACTATGTCACTCATGTTCAGCCAGCTATAGTTTGTCAGTGCAGTAAGTAATGCAACAGATTGAAAGGTAAACATCAGACAATGGTGTGGTGGTGGGTTGTGTCTGAGTGTTGATTTCACACTATATTGTTACGTAGTTGGTGAGACACAATGCTGGTCCATCTTTTAATCTTCGTGACAACGAGCTTATAGCTAAGTCAGCTGACTAAAAGCTAGTGTAAACATGTATTCACCAAACTGTTTTGTTCAGGATTTGCAGTTTGGTACCCCCTTCAACCGAACAGTTCCAGTCATTACATTTACAAAATGTAATATTTAAAAGTCTGGGTTTCCACCGTTGAAAGTTTCCCCTGAACTTGTATAGCAGAATACGGTGCAACACCGCTGCCGCTGTTTATCTCTTGACTCGGCAGGTGTAAATGCTTCTTGTTTTACAGCCAGACCCTAATTGACTGCCAATATTAAAATAGTCAGCATTTGATTGATACAAAACAGCACTACTGATGCTTGTTTAACTTTCTTTTTTTTTTTTAATGGTCAGCAATTGACTGATACTAAACATACAGTACTGATTTTTATTTAGCTATAATTTTAATTTATTCTTTATTTAAATGGTCAGATATTGACAGATACAAAACATCTATTGTGTCATCTAAACATCTAACATGTATTATTATTTATTTATTTTCAGTGTTCATTTCTAGAATTTGTTGACAATGTATAATATTAATGTCAGATATTCTTTGATAAAAATAAAAGAATATCTGAGTACCTTTGCATAGTCATATCAGTGCAAAATCAGTGCACAATCCACATAGAAATGTCTGTTTTCATTCCAGCTAAAAAATTAGCTGTATCGGCCACCATATCAGTAATCTGTGAATTTCACTCCTCTAAAATCGTATCTGTCTCAAAAATCCCATATTGGTTGGTCTCTACTCTGTACATTTTCCTGCTTTTTTGTGCTTAGCCGATCACATACCTGTTTACGCTTGTATACATGTGGCTCCGTCAGTAGGCAGCTTTCTCCACAGCAATGTAATTTTCCTGCTTGATGTGTAAATAACACGCATGGCATGAGTAAGACTTCACTATTTTACTCTCCATTGATTTGCTTTATTTCCAGATATTCTAGAGTTGTTTCTGTGTTTGTTTTCTTAACTTACTATCATGATCTGCAGATGAATTGCAGCGCAGTAGTGTGGTTTCCCTCTTACATAAAACTCAGAGATTCCCCAATGTGCCATCATGACAGTCGATATTTTACATTTGTGTGTATAAATGGGTATAATTTTGTGGCACGGTGGAGGGCGGGACCGGGGCGTGATTACGCACGCCGGTCCCGTATTAGGCTAATTAAGCCATCAAGAGGGATAAAGGCCACTCGCGGACGGCGATGCAAGAGAGAGAGAGATCGTTCACGGACATGTCCGTTATCTTATGTGTTTGTCTTTTGAGTTCTCCATTAAACCTTTAGTTTATATGTTAAGCCGGTTTCTCGCCGCTTCCTTGCCCTCGAAAATGATCTGTTTTACAAATTTATAGTGCAGTTTTTTCCCTCTGTAACTCCAGAAATGTTGATTTCTTTCCGCTGTGTTGACATATTGTTGGGCTCCATCCTATGACATTTGTTATCCTGGTCTGTTCCTGGTCACTCTTCAAACACTCATCAGAATGCCGCTTATGCATTTACATGACCACATTAAGCGGCGTTCTCAGAGAAACCTAGGTGTATTAAACCACTTTCTATTAATCCCCAAAACAGCACAAGGAAATCAGCATGTGGAGGCAGGAGTGTGATCAAGCGCTGATCTGTGGAGAGTGAGGTCCGGGAAAAAAACACCTGTTTTTTTTATTCCCAATGAGGGGAGGAAACTGTGGCAGATGAGAGAGAGAGCCGAGCTTCAGAGCTGTGTGTGTGTGTTTAAAAAGGTGTTCTGCTGAAAAGCAAGTCAAGTGTTTTTTTTTTTTGTCATTTCAACCATATACAGGTAGTACAGTACACAGCGAAACGAGACAACGTTCCTCCAGGACCATGGTGCTACATAAAACAACATAGGACAAACACAGAACCACATGAGACTACACAGACTAAATAACATACCTATATAAAGTGCACGTGCAAACGTGTGCAAAAATTATGGGACAGTACAATAAATTACTAACACTGTAAGAGACAGTGCAGCGCCGACCAGTACACAGTAGTGCAAAAAGATGACAGTTTCTAAAAATGCCAAATGTAAACATAACATACAATGAGATAGTGTTCTATGGACATAGCAGTTATTGAGGTAGCAGCCAGTTAAAGGAACAATTAAGAAATATGATTTGAATGAAGTACACTGTCTCCTGTTTACTCTTTCCCTGGAACCAAGTGGTGCCGAAAGCCAGGAAGGAGGGAGATCACTATCATAGAATCCTCACTGCTAGCTAAGATCATCAGAACCCTCGCCGGCATCCACCAGATGCAACATCAGGCCCTTCTGGAGCTGCGGTCAGAGCAGCAAGACTGTGTTTACATTTCAACAGTTCCAGGCCATGATGCAAGCGCTGGTGGAGGACCGACAGATTATCCAGAGCTTGCTGACACAGGGGGGTACTCCAGCAGGGACCCCGACCCCGCCTGCTGTGCCTCATATCATGCTGGCAAAGATGGGAATACAGGACGACCCTGAAGCCTTAAAAGAGCTTTTCAAGCATACCGCGGAAGGGTCGGGTGGTCCCGAGCACAGTGGGTGTTCCATCTGTTGCCAATGTTGTGGGGGGAGGCTCAGCTTGTGACACAACGGTTACCTGTCGTGTGTCTACTGGAGCCATCCTGCAACGGGCCGGCTGTAAACGCAAACATCACCATCAGCGCTTCTGGGCACTGAAATTCGGTGAGGTCTGCAGCCCAACAGCTCTGTAACACCTGTCGGAGGTGGTTGATGGCTGAGGACCACGGCGCCAGTAAAATTGTCGACCTGATGGTGCTGGAGCAGTTGGTCGACTGTCTGCTGAAGGGAACTTCAGAGTGGGTCCAGTGCCACCTTCCGGCATTGCTGGAATAGGCCGTCCAGCTGGTAGAGAATCACTTGGCAGCGTATCCGGGAGACAGCAAAACGTTTTCTTTCTCTTCCTCTTTCTCCCCGTACTGTTTCAATCCCCATCCCCACGATAGGGTGTCCTTTTCCCAAAACTTGCCGCACATAATTGAGCTGGGACATACCGTATACCAGTGAGTATTTAAGGGGATACATACCAAAACTTGGTGGATTTGGGTTGCAATCAGACTTCAGTTCACCAAAGCTTGGTTCAAGGTGAGGCTTTGGGTATAACACGCCAGGTGAGGTGTGTGCATGGGGATATACAAAATACCCTTTAGTGCCTGTTATTGTTCAATTCCATAGACAAAAAGTCCCCGCCTCACCCAGTCTCTGATTTTGGGTACAAATTGGCCAGCATTTGACCAAGTGAGTAATTGATGGTCAAAAGCTTCTGCCGGTGTTGCGCTCTCCTATTCCTTCTTTTCAATGATTATAGATAGGTTGTATCTGGTGACACTGGATGCTCAATCCAAAATAGATACAACCCAGTTAATCCTGAAAAGCTGCCAGGAAATGGTTTTCCAGGCGGCTCATTATAATCCGATGGTGGGACATTTAGGGCAAGATAAGACTCTGAACCATCTCATGGTCCATTTTTATTGGCCGGGAATTCGCAGGTATATATGCAGGTGGTGTTCTGCTGCTGCTGCTGCATGTTGCGAATGTCAGTTGGTGAATCCACCAGCCAATCCAGTGGCACACCGCCATTGCACCCTCTTGCATTGATTGAGGCCCCCTTTGAAAGAATTGGTATGGACATCGTTGGGCCATTAGAATGGATGGCAGGGGGGCATAACTTTGTATTAGTCTTGGTGGATTATGCAATTTCAGCATGCAGTGTTGCTGAAGCACTCTTTAAAATTATCTCCTGATTTGGGATTATGAAAGATATTATAACTGATCAAGGCAACTCATTTATGCCATGAACACTTCGCAAACATCATTATCTATTGGTGATTAAGTTGATCCACGCCAGCATTTATCCTCCTCTGATGGATGGCCTGGTCTACTGATTTAATCGGACCCTTAAAAATATGGTTCGAAAGTTCGTACATGGAAGACGTGAGAAATTGGTATAGGTTGCTAGAACCCCTGTTATTTGCTGTATGAGAGGTCTCAGCCTCCACTGGGTTTCCCCCCATTGAATTACTTCATGGCCACAATGTTCTGGGGGGAAATTGGGAGGGACTTTCAGAGAGTAAGAATGAAATTCAGTACATTCTGGACCTGAGAGCAAAACTCCACACATTGGGGCAATTTACCCACATCAAGCTCTAAATTATTATCCAAGTGGCAAGGGCCCTATGAGGTCACACAGAGAGTTGGGGAAGTCAACTATAAGACAAGATGAGCTGACAGAGATGGAGCATAGCAAATTTACCATCTGAATCTCTTAAAATTGTGGAGAGAGGTGGTACTCATGGCTTTAGCGAAGGTCGTCCTAGAGAGTGTTGAATTAGGACCGGATGTGAATCAAAAACCGCTCATCAAACCACCCTGGTGCCCTGTGGAGATCACCTCTCACTTTCCCAAGTCAGTGAAGTTGCCAGGTTGCAAAAGGAGTTTTTCAAATGTGTTTTCACCTCTTCCCAGTGGTACAAACCTCATAGAACACCACATTGAGACGACTCCGGGAGTGGTGGTACATTCCCACACCTATTGGTTACTGGAACACAAGAAAAAAGTGGTCTGGGAAGAACTCGAGGCCATGCTTGATATGGGGGTAATTGAGGAGTTCCACAGTGATTGGGCCAGCCTCCTGGTTTTGGTACTAAGGTTGACGGGTCGGTCCGGTTTTGTGTGGACTATAGAAGTTTACGCGGTGTCTAAATTCGACGCATACCCCATACCTCACATTGAAGAACTGCTCGACAAACACTAATATTCTTCACATCATTGCACATTCAATGCATTCATGGGAGATGAATGCTTAAGTAACACAGCAAAGCTGATGTTTTCTTGATTTGTTGCCTAATTACAGTAGTAAACAGCTGCCGCTTGTACTCACGTTGCTGATGTAATCGGACTGCGGGTTGGACCCAGAAAATAGGAAAATAAAATTTTGCGGGGGAAGGAAACTAACTCTGGTTCGGTCCAAGCAATCGAACAAATTGTGAAAGCACCCTAAATGGCACGGAAAAGCACATATAAAGCTGCTATAATTGTTAGGTGTGACCCATCTCAATAATCAGAATCAGATTATGCTTTCCTTTTATGAAGTGATTCAAGGGATTACTCTTTATAGCTATCCAGTTATAGCTTCTGTTCTGTTTTTACTTGCGTTACAAATACAATTTTAATTTGGTCAAAATGATTGCGCTTCAATTTATTTTAGAGACACTCATGTGCAAGCTGAGCGTGCATATCAGGCACAGGTGTGCAAGTGTTTTAAGCTCTCTCTCCTACAGTGTGTCCTTAGTCTAATAGTCCTGGGAACCCCGTGAATAATTTTTCAATTAAATTCAGAACGAACCAATTGATTATGCTTCCCAGTACTACAGAGGATGTTCTGGAAGAGTATGTTCGGTTTACGTGTCTCTGTGCGTGCTCAAACTTTCAAACAAATCCAGTGTCTAGAATATGAATTTCAAATCATTTCTCCATAGCGGGACTAATTTCTAAAATATCTCACGGGCTGCATCAGAGCAGTCGAAGGGTCACAGATGGCCTGTGGGCAGGACTTTGGACACCCCTGCTTTACTGCATGTAATCTCAGAAAATCAGTGTGGGCTTCAACTTTTGTATTTATAGTTAATTTGTTTGAACTCAAACAAATATAATTGTTAAAGTGAAACTAACCATGTTTTAGGGTGCTATGACTGAGTACCGCTATGACTGCATCTTCCTCTAGAACTTGTGTTCTCAGACTAAGCTTAGCATGGGCCTGGGCCAGAGAAATTCTACCAGAATGTTAAACAAATAATGCTTTCTGCATAAAATGTCCTGGTACTACTTGGTATGAACAATGCTTAACAATATAAAATACTTGATTCTTGTGAGTTTTAGACTTGACCAATTATATGCTCCTTGTTTTTCCACCATTACAAAATCTTGCTTACTCCAGATTTACCAATTCAATCCCAGATACATACTGCATTTATTTAGATGAGAAAGCTTGCTAGTATTTCAACAATACAGCCTGATGATTATCTCTAAATATACTCTGACAAAACATCTGTTGTATAGAAAAACCCTAGAAACTAAAAAAAGTTAGTTGAATATACTTTAGAAAAGTTGGAAGGTGCTTAATTGTTGGCTTCCATTATATAACTGTGCCATCTAGTGGTTCAGTCAGATAACACTCAGAAAAGAGTTAAATTTTAGATGTCAGATTTTTAACCAATGCTTACAGCAGTTTGACAGATGTGGCTGAGACCGAGGAACCCTGTGTAGAGTCTGAAGAAACACTGTGGCTGGCCATGTAATAACCATGGATCATTCTATCAGCCTCAAAACTCATGGCTACCTTGCATGGCAAGTCCCTTGCATGAGCCAAGAGCAAAGGAAAATATGGGCAAGCATTGAAAAAAAAAAACTGGCTTTGACATCAAGCACAGCCTGTTTTCATGTAACATAGTCTAACCATATTATGTACTGTACAGCACGTTAAATCTCAGATCTATTTAAACAACTGTTAATAAAGAAACGGAAGACCAAGCATTTTTTTCATAGATTGATGCACCACATTGTAGTCTGGATAAATGGGCTCAACTGGGTAGATGGCCTGTCTTAAGGTGTGCACTGCCATGGACAGGAGTGGGTGATCGTCTGATTTGTAACACTGGATCACTAGTCCAAACGCCTCTGCGAGCTGAAGGGGCACTGCGACCATTTCCTATAATAATATATATGTGAACAATTATATCCACTAAAAGATGAGCAGATGATTTATATCAATTACTTTTAAAAAGATAAAATAACACTGGCGAAATGAAAGACCACTGGGGTATGATTTGGCTACTGGCACAAATTGACATGAGAAGCACCCCTAAAAAAGATACATTGTCTCTTGTTCCTGTTTCCAAATACAGAAAGAGGTGGGGCCATCTCCTAAGCATTCCAGCATTCCTTACACATGTAATCACAGTCTTCTGGCACGTATACTTTAAAAACTCTCACAGTAAAGTTCCCACCTGGTTTCAACAGAAAGGCCAAATGATTATAATAAGCTAGGATGTAAACCCACCACAGAGCCCAGCACCATATTATCATATCTGGCTGTATTCTTGGAGGGGGAGGCAGCATTAGCTAGGGCCCAGAATTTACAGTGGATGAGGAAGGAGAGCTGCTGTTCCGTATCATCACCAAACTTTTTTGCAGGAATGAAAACAGACAGATTCCTGCTTTCTAGAGCTGAAGGAAATTTGTTTTTTTTAGGTTTGATTTATTGGTTGAAATGTAAGCACAGTCTGTCTTATCCTTTGCATTGAGATTTCCTTGAAATATTTATCCTATACAATAATGTATGTCATTAATTGCCACTGGATTGAAGCATGTCCATCTTGTCTCTTGTAGCATGTGAGGTCTCCCAGCAGACAGACTCCTCCAGTTGCCGGAATGGATGTTGGTGGTACCTACTCACTACTCATCTCAAGACAGATATGCCAAAAGTTCTTCTGTCAGTGTGATGAATTCCACGTTGGGCCAATCCAAAGCTATATCTCATCAACCTGTAAATGAATAAACACACAATATAAATGATACTTTAGTGAGGTGGCATGACTTAAACAGTAAAACGGAAAATACATTACTCTTAGTAGACAAATCCTGGATGACCATATAGCGATATATATGTACATGGACCTGTCAATGATTAGTGTCACTGGTGAGAGCAAGCATATCCAGGTGGTTGGGGGTATCTGGATTATCATCAGTCTTCACCAAACTAAGTAGAAGTCATAATTTTAGTGTGTTGTGGAGTCCAGGTGGGATCACAAGGGAACCAAAGTAGTTGCTACAATGGCAGTGAACCTCCATGGGGAACAGGCTGAAGCTGTCAGCAGGTTCTGAAATTTGTTGCCAACCAGACAGAGGCCTGTGAGCAGCAGTTAAGAGGGAATGACTTTAACATGCTGTGAATATGGCTGGGGTTTTTTTGTAACTTCAAAGTCAAAACAAGGTCTTACATTTGGGGTCCATGGCTGGATACTGCAAGCCTCTACACTCCAGGTTATGTTGGGCCACTGGTGCACATGAGATGAAATTCCCACAACTCGATAGATGGCCAGTTCTCATTGAGTTACACAGTTCATCTAGTTATGTTAAGAAAAACAAAACAATGACAGTTGGGGGTTGGTCTTATTTTTTAAGAAACATGCTCACCACCTACATGGCTGCCAAGACAAACACTGTATACTCTTTTAAACAATTATTCCACTATAGCTTGTATTAGCTAATGAGTGTAACTGACATTTATTAACATGTATGTTCAGTAACTGGAGACTGGTGTATTGAATTCCAGACTAATACTAGGTCAACAGAATATGCTAATATAGGCCAGAGAGTCTACAGCCTCTCAAGTTGGTGAATCAAGGAATTTTATTGCAGGAGACAGGAACACCCAATCTAACACTGACTGGATGTGTTTCAACAGTTTATTTACTTTTTTCTCTCTAACAAGACTATGAAAGCCAGATAAATCAGGCATGAAAACTAATTTCTTAATGGCTGGTTTAAAGGTAAAGACTGATGGAAATACCACGAGAAGGAAAAGGAACAATTTGAGAAGCAAAATTGCATTTATACCCACCTTGCAAAAAAAATGGTGACATTGATATCTTGAGGGAACCTAATGAACTCCCAAAATATTCACTGCTCTCACATGAATGAGCTCAGTAAGCTGTTTATCTGTGGGAAAAAAAAAAAAAAACTGTATAAATCTTACACTGAACCATTCTACACATTTAAACTTTTTAAGTATTTTTTCCTTAACTATGCAATTCAAAATTCAGATAAGTAGTTTCCTCTGTACAATTACATTTTGTTTTAATTTTGTCTCACCACCTAAAACACAAGATTTCACATCTTTCAGTGGAGATGAGCAGAGAAATCACTCCTAATTGTAGCAGTCTCTGTGGCACCTGATACATGAACTCTGATGTGATGATATCCTTTGAACAAATTGGCAGATGGGATAACAATTCAATTCAGTTTTATTTGGCATCCCAATTGAAGTATAGTATTGCCAAAGCATTTTAGTTTATGTAGAGGTTATGTTAACAGTCAGTTACAAATAAAACCTGCATTTTGAAAAAAGCAAGGTAAAAAAGTTACCTACCTCTTGAGCAAGGGCACTTCTCTTCTGAGCAGAGAAATCTGTCCCTTTGTGTGTATTTGGTGACTTAAGTCATGGCTATTGCAAGGTCCTTTAAAGCTAAAGGTCTCATTGGACCATACCCATGGGGAAACTCAGAGAGATCCAACCTATAGTTGGTAAAAGGTGGCAAGTGTGTTGGCTTTGAAACAACATTAACCTAACATTTTTTTGCTTTTATATATATATATTGTTGTACACTTATGTCTCTATATGTCATCTGCATGATTGCCAAGTGAATTCTTGTCTAACACACAATGCTGTTTCTTACCTGGCTTTCTGTTTCTATGTGGTCAAATAGTGTTTTTATGGACAGAAAACAAACTTGAAAAAATGTATACTTAAATAATTGCACTCAATTGTCTGATATACTAAGTAGTTACTAAATAGGAAGTTTATATGGCAGTGTGGTCTTTAAAGCTCTGTAAAATACATGAAGTGATTGGCATTTTCCCTCAAACTTCAAGGTGCACTCAGTACATTTTTTAATATGATCATCTAAGTTAAATCATCTTGGACTTACACTTACACTGACACCCAATGGCATGATATCAGCATCATTCAAACACAATAGTTTTCAATTAGGCTATTGATTTGTAGAAATTAATAAATTCACAGTGAGTCATGATTAATCCGTGAGTGAACATTTCCAATAACAAGGCGGTTACTCAGATTTAGGGAGTAGTATTCGGCTTGTCATGTAATTTTAACATGTCAGCCCCATGAGAGGACCCTCTCTATGTAGAATAAAGCAGCTTTTATAAGGTCACTGATATGACTGGAGTCCTCATCTAATGTGAGTGCTCATGACTGTATTAATTTGTTTCAAATGTTATAGAAATTTTTTAGGAGTAAAACATTGTATTTAATTTGAAAAGTAAAAAGTGCACCTTTAATATAGTAGCCTAATTTTTCACCAACGGGGGACTGCCCCTGTAATTAATCTACGGTAAGTAATTGATTGATTACCAATACATTAGTGGGGAATTTTCTAAACATTATTATACGTGTTTGTTTGTATAACTCACAGACTGAAAGAGTGAGGAAGCTTTGAGGGGGTCGTGTAGTCTCCCAGAGTGGTGTCCAATTCAGGCACATCAGAAGGATTTCATAAAAGGCTGAACCAATACACGCCCTCAATCTGCTGTGAACCTGAAAGACAGGTTTATCTGGCTTCTTTTCGTTGTGAAAATGGTCATGGAAACTTGCGTTTTTGTTATGTTCATAATGGTGTTAATTTGCTCTGGTTCGAAGTGGGATCGGTTCAAATTTTCATTGTTTAGTAATAAAAAGTAGTGTAAATTGATGTTTAAAAGGGGACACTGATCGTTTCCCCGTGAGCTCCTGAGGAAAACCGTTAAATTTGTCTAAATTATCAACAAACCTCTCTTAAATATATGCAAATGAGATGTATCAAACAAGCGGAGTGACTCAAGAAAACGTATTTACTTGTACGGGTAATCATTTAAGGTTCTTGTCAGTAGGTACTGGTGCAAGGAGGCAAATTAAGTAGTGGTTAATTTCTGGGTCATTGTCAGTATTCTAAAGCTGCGTACACATTGCCAGCGACTTTGCCGCTGCAGGTCGCCAGTGGGCGTTCCCACTACTGGTTGCCTAGTAACGTTTATAAATGACATTCACGGATGTCATTCCATTGCTGTTGACAGCGAATCGCTTTCCTTGCCGCTAAAAACAAACATTTTGGAGGGAAAAGACTAAATATAAATGGAATCAGTACATAAAATGCTTTATATCAAAGATGAATGAGAAACAAGGCGTGCACTTTGCCATAGCGGCTGTTTATCTGCGGCGAAAACGCAAACGCCGGTCTGTCTGGGTCCACAAAACCATTCAATCTCGGAGTCAGACAACTTTCCACGCAGTATTTTTCTTAAAAATGTCCTTGTACGTGGGAAGAGACATATCATAGAGCACTGGAAAATTGCTAACGGCAAGAATTTGCCTTTCATCTTTCCGTTACTGCAGGATCTGAGAGAGAGAGAGAGAGAGAGAGAGAGAGAGAGAGAAGGATCACGTGAGCTCTCCAGTCTTCTCTCCTATTGGCTGTCGCTTCCGTAAATCGCTCTTCATTTGAATAAAGTTAAACTTGTCTCAACTTTGTCGCGTCGCCAACGGTCGCGACAGCTCGCCGGAAGTCGCTGTGCTCTCATTGAAAATGAATGGGATGGTGTCGCTGTCTCGCGCGATGTCGCTAGCAGTGTGTACGCAGCTTGAGATGCAATCGCTACAAATGTTCAATTTACACTGTAGCCTACTATAGCTATTTGATTACCTAAGGACTCGTGCGGTTCATTTTGATTTCAGAATGCAGCACAAACCTACAATTCTGCCTATTTTATAATTTCTTCACATACATAATATAATATATAAGAAATATAAATGGGAATACATGGTCAAGCAGCAATTTAATTGCTTTGGCTGACACAATATAAATGTGTTTTTCCTTATAATAGACTAAACTACAAGAGCACAACTGGTCAAATAGGCCTACTGCACATTATTATAATCAAGTATAGGTTCAGGTGAAAACTACAAATGTGTCATAAAGTGGATGCTCTGTTTACAAATATGATCCCGTTTTCCTTAATACAATAACTTTATCCAAAGGAAATAATTCTGAGGAAAAAAGAACAAAAATCTCAACATTACACTTCAGCTCCTGAGCTCTCAGGGTAAGGCAATCAATGTTATACAAAATAGAACTTTGTTATTCAAGCATACACATAAAGTTTGAAACACCCTGCATCCCAAAAGGTTCATGCACTGCTTCTGTTAACAAACACAAGGGTCCGCCCCACTGAACGGGACATCACACTCAGTTCTTCCCTTTCATCACAGAAACTGATCACAGCAAAGTCATTTCTTGTGGCTCTCTATGGATTGCCATTATTCTTTAGGGCCACCCTTAAAGGAAAGAATCTTCTGATGGGGGAGCATAGGAAAATCCCAGGAAGGCATCATCAGCCTCCATGACACTAGCATTAACTATTGACTGCCCTGAAGAGAAGCACACAGAGTTTGTCACAGTTTCCCCTGTAAACTCTGGATCAAAGTTTGAGATGTCATACTGGGATTCCTGTAAAACAACATCAGAGAGGTGACATTTTTTATACCCTTGTAATTAAAAAATAATGAAAGTATAAACAGTACTGGGTGGTAACAGATTACATGTAATCTATGTTACACAAACAAGTAATTGGCTTTCATTCAATTTTATAATGTGTGCAGAGTTAATTTTGGATTTGGACACGATTACATTCTTGATTACCAATCAGCCAACGGCAATAACTAGTGCATTATTACTGTTTTTTAGGGGTGTAAATATTTGCTTTCACAACAATTCAATTTGATTACAATTCTTTACCTAACAATTATGATGCATCGTGAAATCTGAAATACGGTCCTGAATCAATTAGATTATTTTGGATAATCTATAGGTGTATGTTAGCATGTAACAGCAGCACAAGTGTACATAGACTGGCTTAGATCACTTCTTGAAACTTGATAAAAGAGTTCAGCTGTTAAGACTTACCACACTAGGGTTGAATGGGGGTTGGAGCTTTTTCAGTTCAAGATCATCCCAGTTGATTGATGAGAAAAATTCATGCTCTTTGACTTCATTCTGGAAATTTTAGGACATGATTATAACATAACAAATTCTTTGCATACCAAATGCAAAGACATTCCCATTACAAGATTGTTAGATTTTATCCAATACATTCTTAGGGAACTGAACTGTACAGATAAATAGATAACTGATACTTTCTCTATTTTCTCAAATGCTTCTTAAATGTTTTAGAAAATCAACCAGAAGGTGGCTATGAAGCAGTACTAAATAGCTCACAAAGTCATTTATGTAGCCAAGCCTCCCGGTGTGGTCTTTCTCCAGTAGGGCCTGAAGGATGGACCAGGCAGCTGTGGAAGCCCCAGGGCGCATTATCAGCTCCTTATGAAGAATATTGTCATACATCTCATGTGTGTCCCTGCTGTAGAATGGTGGCTGTTATGGGTATAAAGGTAAAACAATATTTAAACATCCTTGCCTTTATATTTGATTAATTTTTTGTGACTTTGTATTTTTATTTTCTTTAAAGTCAATTGCTCGCTTACCAGCCCATGCAGCATTTCATACAGCACAGACCCCAGGCACCACCAGTCCACTGTGTTATCATAGGGTTGTTTCCGGAGTACTTCTGGAGCTAGATACTATCAAGAATGCAAAAGATTTCAATTAAAGCTTTAAAAATATATTACTGCACTAGTCAAGGATTTCCTTGATGTAAGACAGTTCATGTACTAAAGCACTTAAGAAAATACAAGTGTCAATCTGAGGACTATAAGTCTGACCTGGTTAAACAAAGCAAACTAATAATTAATTATTATATACATTAAACTATAAAGTAAAAATTATATACATGCAACTCACGTAACTGACATTTATCATATCTGCACTCAAAAAATAATACCTCAGGTGTCCCACAAAATGTGGTGGTTGTATCTGCTTGGGAAATGCCCTCCTTACACAGTCCAAAGTCAGTCAAGACTATATGTCCCTTAACAGACAACAGATGGCAACATTTTCAGGAAGTCACCACACAAGAGGCCTATTCTTCTCAGAGCCAAAGAATCTTTTGTCTGACTGGAATATTTGCCAGCGTCCTGTAAACCTCTCACAATTTCATAAAATTCTATAGGAAGCGCACAAATAAAACTTAACCCAATATGACACATTCTTTCAAATTAAAACAAGTCAACAGTTCCATTGTAGTATTTAATTTGGCTGGCCAAAGCTACAGTTGTGCTCAAATGAACGCCTCATCTCTGAATTTCAGCAAAGTTTGTTATACTTTCACAGCTAGGGCAGATTACTTGGTTTCCTCTGAAACTGTGACAACTTTGTTCAGATACACACTTGAAATTATATAAGTGGGAAAAAATACTTACTTGAGAGTCCAGCAGGATATTTTCTGGTTTCAAATCCCTGGGAACAAGAACATTTAACTTGTTAGCATGAGAAAACAGTGTCATGTGTTTTTAGTCAGGAACAATTGAAATGAAAAGCACATTACAAAGAAAAAGAAAACAATTAATTATGGGTCATTTAATATGACACGACAGATATGAACACAGGCAATTCATAACGCATTTAATTCACATCAAGAGCATAAAAGCTATGAAAGCAGACTATCCTTATACGATGACCAGTTCATTTGTGAGCATAGTGTGTTTTTCCAATTCACCAATCAAACATTTAAAGGTGCATTCAGTATTTTTTTTGCTAATTGCTAAACAAAGAAATGAACAGTATTTTTGACAAATGTTTTAAGTGATGTACATTCACATGAGATTCAAGTCAAAACAGTCTTAGAGAAAAGCTGCTTTATTCTATATAGTGTTAGGTGCACATTCATGATCAGCTGAATATTACTTTATCTTGATAATCCCTTGTACTTGTACTTTTTATCAGGCAAAATAAATTAGTCATGGCTGACTGCAAATAGCACATTTCTACAATGCTTTCGGTATCAAGAGATTTTGATATTGTGTGATGCTGCATCTACAGTAGTTTGTGTTAGCATAACGTATTGATAGCACCTTTAATGTGGGCAACAACAACATCAAAAAAAAAAAAAACTGCTGACAAAAGGGGTGAGGATTACATAAAAATTTAAGTTGAATTTACAGTAAAATCTATGAGAGGTCAAGAGAGGTGGTCCTGAATGTGTCTGTTAAACATTCTTGTGCCTCTTGGAACTTCCACACACTTTAACAGTTCCCTACAGTCTCAATAAAGATCCAACCTTACAATTATAGCATAAATTATTCTTCAGAAAAGCTGCGTTTACCTGTAAACTATGTTAAGTGAGTGCAGGTAACCCAGAGCACTTGCCATCTCAGCAATGTAGAACTTAGCTCTGGGTTCAGGGAAGGTTCGCTCTTTTTGGAGGTGAAAGAAAAGCTGTAATGAGAATAGTAAAAAGTGTTAATACACACTTTTTTTAACTTGAAAAATAAAAATGCAGAACTCGACATTTCAAAAGGCCAAATAGTTCGGCTAACTATTACATCATAGGTTTGAATGTTACGCCATAAGACTCACAACGCTAATTATTATTTTTGTGGTTTGTAATTAGCTGACATTTAAAATGTGGTCAGCACACATTTAGCTGAAAAGAGGAAGTGAGCATATTTAAATGAGCATGTGAATAGGAACCATGTAAAATGCCAACACAATGACAAAGTAATGCATTGGCTTCACCCTCTCATTTACATGTCACAATCCCCAACCCTTCCTTTTCAAGATGTTATTTTAACAAATGTCATTGTCAGTGATGGATATATTTATAACATATTCATTGATTTATAATGCATCTTTGTTTTATGATGACTACTATGTGAGTACAGATGTCAGCCTTGGAAATAAGTTTGAAACTCTCTCCGTTTCAGTGTATCAGCTACAAAAAATACTCACTTCTCCACCATTAACAAAATCCAGGACGAAATACAACTTGTCTGTTGTCTGAAAGGAATAGTGCAGTCCAACTAGGAAGGGGTGTTTAACATTCTTCAGCAACACATTACGCTCAGCCATAATGTGCTTTTGCTGGTATAAAAGGAAATCAGGGGCATTGATTAATCAAATGTCAAATACATACTGCACATAAGACAGCAAGTACAAATAAAGTTTTGGTTTTAAAACAAGAGTATATCCTAATGTATCTCAAAATAGGTCCCTGCGGTTTTTCTCCATTTCATTTAATTACCTCTCTCCTGTTTAAAATGACCTTTTTTTGCAAGACTTTGATGGCGTAACACTTCCCATCTCGTTTCCTCTTTGCAAGAAGAACCTTTGTGTGAGAGAGGATGGTGGGTTAGCAACAGTTTCAACTTCCACTATGGCAGTGCATGAGTAACTTAAAAACTGAGAAATCTCACTTCCTGAATGGAGAGTCCACAACTTGGAACCAAAACATTATGGGTATAACTGTGCACTGAATACACAAGATGCAAAGCTTCTGACAATTTACACGATTAGGCAGTATATTTAAAAAAGACAACATACCTTTCCAAAGCTCCCCTTTCCTATGACTTTAAGAAAGTCAAAGTCAGTGGGCTTTGCACTGTTGGAAAAACATATGGTGATTAATGCTGAAATGCAATAAGCCACATGTTCCATTATTATCCTAACATTGGACAGATGTTCTGTATCTCCCAATTAATAAACTCAGTCAATAAATTAAATCCTTTATTTACATGTACCGTAATCATTTGGCAGATGTTTTAATCCAAAGCGACTAACAATTAAGCAATTTATCATACAAGAGCAAGCAATTTATCAAACAAATGCCAACAATATTTGCAATATTGCAATGCCAAGATTCAGGAGTAAGCTAGCGTAGTATAGAAAAAGCACCTACTGTGGATTTGCAGATGGCCCCAGGTTAATGTTTCTAGAGGTAGAGTTGCTCTGTATAGGATATGACAAAAATACCAAGATTAGTTATGCCTAGGTATGACTCAGGTCAAAACATGTACTTCACATAACAAACATTCAATGTTAATATTAACACAGCCAAAATCTGAATGTCCCACAAAATAACACAAAAATGGACACTAGTTACTCAGTAAATCGTAATGTACATTTTAAAATGTGAGATCAGAAGAAATACCAACTTTGTCATCTTCATCCTCTGATGCATCAGAGAAGTTTTTTGATTTGTCCATGCATAGAAAGTCTTTGACATCAGGACTGCGCATTTGAAATGGGTGAACATTCACATGTTAGAAGTCGTCAGACTGAGACAACACAAAGCCACAGCTGTGAGCAGAAATGTGAGCTAACATCAACAGTTCTCTGTAAGAAGAACCGTAACCATAGCAAACATTACAAAGAATAAAATAAGCATCTTTTATTTGGCAAGGAATCATAAGATAAAATAAATCTGGCTTTGTGCTCAAGTGTTCAGAGAGATGTTCATCTGGCTTTGGATGGTTTTGGCCCACTCAAACACATTAAAATGTACCCTAAATCGAGATGCACTGATACCATGAGTGCTAATAGCAACAAAGTAAGCAACACTAAATAACTGTCTGATGTACTCACTGGTGGCTGAACTGTTGATGAGAGACAATCTTCTGAATGAACTCATGTAACCCTGCTCTTCTCTGTTTGATAAACTCTGTGCATCAAACAAAATATATAATCAGAATTTACATTGAAATGTGTATAGCATCATCTCTATGAGGATCTATGCTGTCCATTGTGACAGCAACTTTTATTACATAGTGACCATTCACAGTTTCTCAGTGGTGCATGTTGTACTACTGTAAAATGTGCCCTGAATAATTGCAAGACAGCAATTAGTCGGTGAGAAAGAGGGATTGGGAGAGAGAAAGAGAAGGGCAGAGAGAGTGAGTGAGAAGAAAAATTAGAGTAGAACATGTTTCTTTAAAAATATGTTTAGAATATTTGCATGTGGTTTCAATGACTTGACCCATGATTTCTGCATTAAACAAAACCTTGACCACAAACTGGCCACATAATTGGTTGCATATAGGCCAAACACAATTGTATATGGTTAAGATTCTAATGAATATTATAAGGTACTTTGTTGTGGTCTGAGAGCATATAACACAAGATTAAATAGGGACAAGTATTTTTTAGGTCTGGATCAGGGTGTATTTAGCATGGTTGATTTTATGTGTGGCACTCTGTTGAATAATCTAATTTGGCGAATACACATGATGTCTGTTCAACTTAATGAAGCAAAGTCGCTAACGTACATCCATGAGAAGACAAAGGGTTACAGTGGGGTCTACACAATATTAGCTTTATTTCATGGGACATCAAGGAACAGACAAATATGTTGAGAACAATTTCTGTTATCTGAAGTACCTGGATCAAAGTTGTCCCCAAATATTCTCTTAGCAGGAATCTTCATATTCAGAGCAGGAAACTGTTTTTTCAACTGTGGAAGAAAACATTATACATTTTTAATCAAGTCTGATTTGGATATTTTACAAATTGATACTCTAAAATATTCCTTCTACAGATATATTCCAAAAAGACAGTTTGGAATATTAACAGTTTAATAGGTTAAATTGTTAATATTCTATAAGAAAACTAACTCTAAATAGCTGTATACAAATCATAGTTACCACACAGTGAAGCTTACTAGCAAAAGTGTACACTCACTGTATTGTACAGTTTGTCAAATTCTGCGTATCTCCGGAATACAAACCACTCATGACTTCCAACACTGACCATTACTTTGTAAACCTAACAAGACAAGGATTAAAAAGATCAAAAATCAGACCCCAGAACATCATATTAAAATACAGAAACCCAAGGTCTTGTGACTCACAGTATAGCGTTTCTTCTTATCTCTTTTCTCATTGTAGCAGGGAATGCTGACATTGGGGCAGCTGGGGTGGTCTTCCATCCTAAGTTCTCTCCCGATCTGGGCCTCACAAGCAACGGTTCATTGATGCAACAGGTCCTCAGAACATTTCCGTGCCACTGCGGCACAGCTGATTCTGATGGAAACTCTCCATTCCGGTCCTACGCAGAGCATAAACATACCAGAGCATAAGAAAGAGGTTCTACCACTGCTGACTGCTCATTTTAGAAGTATTAAGGTATATCCACTTTAGCTCTAGAGGGCTCTTTGGGCCTTGCATAAGAGGAGAAAGGCCCCTCAGAGTCACTAATCAAGTGTGGCATGAGCACAGAGAGGAGCCTCAGTCTGGGCGGCCAAGCGATAGTCTCCACCTCTCTTTTCCTCTCTCTTTCATCCTCCCCTCTGCTTCTCTCCAACAGGGAGGGAGCACACAGGACATTCTCCTTTCATATGTCACTTCCACTCACTCCCTCTGTCAAGTGATAAACACGCTTGCTAAATGGGTGGCCACCATTCTCTTGTATTTTTAGATAATGCAGTGCAGAACATAAGATGCACACTAATTCTGACAACGCATTATAATATTCCACAAATCTGAAAAATAAATCAATCTCCAATAGGATTGCAAAGACATATTGTTGCTTTTAACACACCAAACCAATGAAGAGAGCCAAACAGACAGGTTCCTAAAATCTTTGCACAGAATAAAATATTACATTTTTTTAAGCAAGCAGAGAGATTATCCTATAATAATAATAATAATAATAATAATAATAATAATAATAACCTTTATTTTCTATAGCGCCTTTAAATGTACATCTCAAAGCGCTGTACAAAAACAATTAAAATTGCAAAGATTCAACACACAAAAAGACATAATACACAATAAAAAAAAATAACCATAAAAGACAATAAATCAATTAAAAGCTAACCTAAATAAAATGAGTTTTAAGCTGAGATTTAAAAATTCCAAAAGATTTGGCTTGCCTGATCTCAATCGGTAGAGAGTTCCAAAGTTTTGGAGCTAATGAAGAAAAAGCCCTATCTCCCATTAATCTCAAACGGGTTGAGGGAACAGTTAAAAGACAAGTATCCGAAGAATGAAGATCACGTTTTGGAGTATATGGAGTTAAAAGCTCGGTCAAATATTGAGGTGCCAATTCATGCAGTGCCTTGTAAGTAAGCATCAAAATTTTGAAATCCACCCTAAACCTAATGGGAAGCCAGTGCAAAGACTCCAAAACGGGAGTAATATGGTCTCGTATGTTAGTTCTTGTAAGGATTCTGGCAGCCGAATTTTGTAAAACCTGCATTCTGTTTAAGGTTGCTTTTGACACGCCAGCTAACAAGGCATTACAGTAATCAATATGAGAAAACACAAAAGTGTTTATCAATCTCTCAGCAACAGTAAACGACAGCATTGGACGAAATCTGGCAATATTTCTAAGATGGAAAAATTTGATTTTAACAGTATTCAAAACATGTGGCTCAAACGTTAGATTGGCATCAAAAATTACTCCTAAATTCCTCAACTTAGATTGAAACTCCACAGTAGAGCCATCAAGAGCTAGTGTGACCGGCTCTACTTTGCGTAGTTGGTGGGGTGAACCAACAAGCATAATCTCAGTCTTTTCACTGTTAAGACAAAGAAAATTATCAGTCATCCATTCCTTCATCTTAGAAATACACTCAGAAAGAAAATTAACAGTCACAATTTCATTAGGTCTAAAATGAATGTAGATCTGGGTATCATCTGCATAGAAATGAAAATTTAGACCAAGTGATCTCAAAAGCTGGCCAAGAGGATAAACATAAATATTAAAAAGAAGAGGGCCCAAAATTGACCCCTGAGGGACGCCAGATTGCACAAAATTAACCTCAGATCTAAATCCACCCATCGCAACGAACTGCTTCCGTTCAAAGAGGTAGGACTTAAACCAATTAAGAACAGTATTTGAAACCCCAAAAACAGTTTCAAGACGAGTAATTAAAATTGAGTGATCAACAGTGTCAAAAGCGGCACTGAGATCAAGTAGGATCAAAACAGAAAGACAGCCAGAATCTGAAGCAATTAACAGGTCATTGGTGACCCTAACCAGAGCTGTTTCTGTACTATGTAATTTACGAAAACCTGATTGCAGAGGCTCAAAGAGATCCTAAACCCTACTGTACTTTTCTTTACCGTATTGCATGACATAAAAAAAAGTGTACTTTGATAGATAACAGACTCCAACTCTTGTAGACATAGTTTACTCTATCGCCATGATCTGTATTTTTCTACATTTCCATGAAATTGTCACAGGTTTATTTGCCTACGTGATAAACCATTCAAGGTTTTAGGGTGTTTTAATGACTTAATGGACTATTCCAAAAACACACACACAGATTAAAATGTGTAGAAATTTGAAAATATATCAGTTCTAAATAAATACACCGTTCCACTCTGTTTCCTAATGATTTACCTGCAGACAAAATGTCTCGTTTTCATCTACTGGACACATCCACCAGTAAGCATGGCGCAGCCATGTCAGAATCAAGAAACCTAACAGAGACAACTTGAAACTGGAAGCAAAAACAGGGTTCTTCTACAAATGACAGAAGAAATGAAAGATCCCTTTGAAAGTCATACTCGAAGTGAGAAATAAAACCAGGACAAAACATTCACAAAACAGCTTCAACTCTTTATTATGTATCAATCGTAAAAGTTATAGTCTCTTAAAGTCATTGTTAACATGGAGGGTGCAAAAAGGTTATTGGTATTAAATTTGACCTAAAGTTTTACCAACAACTCAAACAGGTTCAAGCAGTGAAATTCCACAAAGTTCAGTTACAAACACGCACTGACATGCCACACATTAATCTTGAAAATCTAGATGCATACCATGCTTAAATTGCATCATTACAGGTTTGTCTTTGCCACCCTATGCTTTCAACACAGATTAAGTGTAATCCTACACTATTAAAATGTTTCAATTAAAAATCGAGAGTAACAACGCAAGAATTTCACCTGCTATCAAGAATTTCACCTGCTGTTGCACTCATGTACACAGTAGTGTGACAATAAAGTGATTTGATTTGAATCCAGGAGTAGGATTTGTGGAATCAAGGAAGGAAACAAACCCGAAATGTTAGTATCTCTGTGATAAAACTCAGTAAAGTTTAACTTTCAATAAAAATTTAAATGGAAGTCCTTGGTAAATATTTCACCTGGTCAGATCATGTTCATTTCATTCCAATGGTCAACACCATGTAGGTAACCAAGGTTACTGCCCAAGGATACAAAGTGACACAGACTAGCCCACATCAGGGGTTCCTGGTTTCATTTTCCAATGAGCTTGTTCTCCATGACAAAATATATATACAGAAAAGTCATTGATGGAATAATGATTCCTCCACATGTTTTCTTGTGGAACTTTGCATTAGAGGAACACATGTGCAAACAGGTTACATGTAAGATAATGTAGCATCAAAAAGATATATTACAATTATCATGGAAAAAAATATAAAATAAAATGTCAAAAAATGCTGGTTCGTCTGTTACAAAACACACTCAAATGACAATGTCTTAATGTTCTAAATCCTGATGTAAATGAGGACGTTTTACCTCTTCATATTTCATGACACTGTCAGACAGCTAGAAACAAGCATGGGTTTTTATGAAGAAATGAAGCCAGCTAAAGCTTTAAACAGACAAATCCATTTTGACAGAGACTGACACAAGCCGCTGTGTTTTAGCGTTTGGTTCGCCTCTCTTTAAAATAAATAAATAAATAAACGTTATTACGTAATGCACACTGTGTACTATTGCTGTGAATTGAACTATTTCAACCCAAAACGTCATTACAATCGTTGCCGACGTACTTTCAGAGGCACTTGCGTGCTAAACATTTTTCAAAGAGAATAAGAGCATAACTTGCCTTTATTTATTTTCTCACTCTTTCCATCCAAATGGCTCCAATGACGTGTCGGGAAGTTAACGATTCAAAAAACCTCGGCGTGCCTGGTAACTAAATATTGACCCAGGTTAACAGAACGAAGTCTCACTCTCCAACATTCATCGTGATATCAATGAGCCGCCCAAGAAAGAAAAACGCACATTGACGTTTGTTCCGAAGTTCCGAAACAATCAGTCACGCGACCAAACGAGGGACGAAAAAAAATAATATGGTAAAGAGGAATGGACAACACCACCCTCTCGAGGCAGAACAGCGACAGAACCGCATTTAATTTATGTTTGGAGGCTCTTTTAGTATGGAGGCCCAAACTGCTCAAAATTAAATACTTAATTATATATGTATATATATCATTTATATATCATTAGTTTGCATCCATTATCATTTTAGCATTATCTTTGGGTTGATTTTTCATTTAAGTGCGAGCTTCGTGAATTTTAATTTTCAGGGTTATTTTCTACATTTGACTGATTAAATTAATTGAAATGGTTACTTTAATATTACACACCAAACAACACTTTAAATACAACAACAACAAAAACTTTTTAAAACCAACAAACTCCTGTTATGACTTTCTCACCTTTTTCACCTGTCATGAGTTTGCATCACTGTTGCTTAAATGAAAATGGATGCAAACTAGCGCTAAAGGGTCATTTATTGATTTATTTATTAATTTGATTATTTTATAATTTTTTAACGATTTAATTATGCATTTAATGACTTGATTTAGTATTTAAGTAATTTTTTAATTTGGAGAAATTTTCCCCAACATATTATTGAAGATCTTTTTCAACCATGTTTAATTTTCTTTTGAAACATATGCAACCCACCAAACTGTTTAATATTTAAATTTAGTATTTTCCTGACGTTATTTTTGTTATGTATCATTCTAAGTATTTTCACATATTAGCCTATATTCTATAATTTTATATCATATTAATTTATATTTTGTCTGACTGGCATGACCACACAATTCACTTTAGTGCACTTTTCTCAACCAAAGTTCACATCAATGCATATATAGTTTAGACAGGAACAGCATGTTAAATTCATGTTAGTGTATGTGTCATGGTGGAGTGCAATTTACCTTATTTATGACTAAAACAGAAAAGTATTTAGAAAAGAAAATTCAAGGAGTCAAACATTTGACGAAAACTGGTTACATGATCTGTCTTTTTTTTTTTTTTGAGTGGTTTGCTATTTAAAAGTGATACATCTGTGTTGTTGTCTTTGATATATATATAAGTGTTTCCATTTTTCAGCAAGCTAAATTTCCACAAATGATTAATTAAATATATAAATCCGCAAGATGGCAGCATTGGCTTTATAAACAAGAAAGCACTGTGACATGGTCACTTGTAACCTTTATTTATTTTTCATGCAGGTGGGTAATTTATAATATTCAAAACCTTGAGATTAAGCATGTATTTACTCTAGTACACATTCAACTGCAGCATTAACATTTTCCTAACAGTAGCTACACCCTGCACGTAATAAGTCATTTCAAAATAACCTTGCATGCAAATAAAAAACCTCTACAAAAAGAGCGAGACAGACCAGTTGCTGTTCAAGAACCAGAGGGTGCTGCTCCGCCCTCCTTTTTAGACCAGTCAGCGTCGAGGCCGCGTGCGCAGATTCAAACCCGTTTCCGGAAGGAGGCTGCGCGCGAGAATCGGCGGGATGGACAAAAAATGAAACAAGAATGAGTGGAAAAAACACACGCGCTGAGAGCTCAGTGTGACAGAGGGGTGTGCATGTTCAAGGCGGGCTAGACTATCTCAGAGATATGTTTGTGGATTTTCTTCCTTTACCATTTTGAGATTGCACTGGAAGTAACACTTATATTCTATTTTAACTTATATTATTTAATAATTGGTGATTTGGGAAGGATATTTTTCTGTTAATTATATTTATTGGGATGTGACATTTGTGCCGCTTTCCCGGATCTGAACTGAAGCTTCATATGGTAAATAGTCGGACACATGTGACAGTGGCATGTGTGGATAAATGTCAGGGTGCTTGATCGCTGTGTGTTTCGACCACAAGGAGATTTGCAACAGTGGATATTTTTAACACTGAACTGGGCTTGACCACAGTTGACATGGCCAACATGAAGTCTCGCAGGTGAGATGATGGATCATTCTTATTCAGTGGCTTGTAAGATAAATCTAAAGAGATTTAAATGAATATTACCTTATAGGTCGTTCATAACTGTATCGTATCGTATGTTTATTTTTCTCACACAACATCTGGAGATCGTACATTGAGTCTATGACGAATTTAGCTAAAATCAGTGTTTTATTTCAGTACACGAATTGCCATGACAACGTTTTTCCACATAACAATAATTGAGAATTCCTTTGCGAAAGATCATCTGAAACATCAATAAACTATGATATTTAATATAAGACACAGAGATCCTTTTGACTCATCACATCAGTCGCACCTGCTGACCCCCAAGTTTGATCATGATCCAAAGACTGATTCACATTTTGGGGGAAAAAATGTTACAAACTTTAATTTCCTTCCATTATCAAAGTTTTCACTCACAGAAGCTAATTTTCAAATAAATGGTATGGGTTATTCTAAATGCTAATCGTTAGCATGCTCATTCTGTATTGATCAGTGCAGCAAGAGTTAACTAGCATGCTAATAAATAGACTGAAGTACATCTAGGGAAAAATGAAAACAAAACTGGTCATAAATGAACTGCAAAGTTCAAATTCATTGACTGTGAGAGTGATAACAAAATAAGGGAATTGTGGAAGCAGCAGCTGGTAAGTGTTGCTTATTTAGAAGAGTATTTTATATATATATATATATATATATATATATATATATATATATGTGTGTGTGTGTGTGTGTGTGTGTGTGTGTGTGTGTGTGTGTATGTATATGAGACAATCTGCAGTCTGTATGGTCATTACAGAATAAGATTTATGAAGTAGATTATTAAATTGCATATTTAAGATTGTCTCATTTGTCAGTTACTCTTTGTTAGACTTTGTATGAGGTTGTCCATGGTTCTTACACTTACATAAAACAGCTGAAAAAAGAGAATTCGCCCTCATTTTGAGGAATTTATGAGGCAAAGCATTTGTTACAGTGTATGAGACAGCTATTGAAAACTGAAAATAAAAATAAAAGTTTCAGTTGCAACATCTGTTATGTTTACAATAAGAAGAGCAGAGTACACAAACAATATACTCCGTTATTTTGTAATAGAATAGTAATCATTCAAATTATGTATTATTTTGTACTTTTAAAACATTTATTTAATAATAATAATAATGTGTATTATTTGTGATACTATTTAAAGTTAATGGTTAAAGAAAGTATGGATTTTCATTTTGAATGTTATGCTAGGCACGTGAACACTTGTAATCCACATCCAGTTTGGTTTATAAAACAATGCGAGTCAGATTTTCCAATTGCAGCTTCTTGTGCCCAAATGATTCAAACATGACCATGATGTTATTTATGGACGAGTAAACATTTTTGTGTGTGTGTGTGTCTGTCCTCCCTTGCCCCTCTCTCTTTGGCTGTTGGTAAATGTCTGTGCCTCATATTGATGAAGTTCAAGCCTGAATGTAATTTTCAAAAAGAGACCAGCTGCGGGCCTTAATCTGACTGAGTAGATTCGTACAGATCCTGTTCGCGCGCTTCCACTGGCTGAGCTTTAGGCCTACTTTGGCCTGCCTCGTGCCCGAATGATGCAAGCTAGGCATCTCTTAAGTAAAACAGTTTTGTTCATTACCTCACCCCTTCCTGGAGGGTGGAGATCATAGAAATCCAGTTGGCATGTTTCTTGAATGAAACACTTATTTCATAGGATGGTAATATTGAGAGCCAATGTGAAAGATGCCTCTGTGTTTCAAACACGCAGCTAGAAGGATTTTGAACTTCCATATTTGTACCACATAAGTCAGAGTTGGACTTTGGCCTAAGAAGACACCTAAACACATTGCCTCACATCTTTGGAGTTTACAGTTTAAAACTGAAGCAAGGCTTCTGTGTAGACTCTGTATGCTGTCCATTTTTCCTTAATATTTAACCTGAACATAATGTCCATAGAAATAAATCTTCCATGATATTTATTAGGAGGCCAAAAAGTGCCAAAGTGTTCTGCGCAGAAACAAAATGTTTTTTATTTACTTTCTAAAAAATCTTTTAGCTCCACAGTAAAATAGCATTTAAGGGCTTGGTTTAGGCTAATGTGTTGACATTCACCTTCAACATTAGATAAATGGTTTTCCATTAAGTTTGTGCCCTGGTATCACATGGAGACTTATCTACCCCATGCATGGTGTTGATTAAATACTTTCTGCCTCACTGCATTAGTAAAATGTTTCCAAGCAACAAGGCATTCCTGTAGACTGAAGTCCTAGGCAAAGCCATTGTCACTTTGGACTGCTTGTGGACATAAAATTATTGAACATATGAAATTTGTGGTGTTTTAAGTGAAGGACTTTATGATCATGAAAAGAAAAGCTAAATTAACATAAACAAAAAACTTTTAAAATAAATTATGTCTTTATACTGAAACCTCATGCACTGAATTCTCTTTTTAAGCTTGTATTGTTTGTGGTGCTTGTAGACTAATTACACTCAGGCATGTCCTGTTTAACAAGTTGGCAGCTTTTCTAAACTGTTTGGATTTAGTATTTACAGATGGGTGATCATGCTTGTTTGTTAAACGGGTTGTGCCAGACAGTATGTGCATAATGGCTTCTGTTAGACAAAATGTTTGTCTGATTAGAACAAAAATGTGGCATTGCTTTTCTGCTTAATCGTCTGTTTTACTCTTCGTTTTCTAAATTCTCTATTTTTGTGTTTTATGCCTGCAGTGAAGATGAGGATGATGAACATCATTCTACAGACCCTGGCATCAGAGACCCCAAAAATTCAAAAAAGACCCTTTGCAAAATTAAATGGTCCCGGGACGAGGTAATCTATTTTTGTGTGCTAGTCTTTAAGTGTTCACATACATGGAAGTCTCACTTAGAAAAGAGTACATCATGTGCTATCTTTGGTCCCACATGGGGAAATTTGCGCAAAACTCACTGGGTTTCTGTAGTGGAAGGAGTACTGTTGGGGGGTTGGGGGGGGGGGGGGGGGGGGGGGTTAGCTCAGCGAGTATTGATGCTGACTACCACCCCTGGAGTCACGAGTTTGATTCCAGGGTGTGCTGAGTGACTCCAGCCAGGTCTCCTAAGCAACCAAATTGGCCCAGTTGCTAGGGAGGGTAGAATCACATGGGGTAGTATGAGGATGGAGAGTATCACATGGGGTAGTATGATCGTGGAGAGTAGTATGAGCCTCCACATGCGGAGTCTCCGCGGTGTCATACACAACGAGCCACGTGATAAAATGCACGGATTGATTGGGGATTACTAAAGTGCCATAAGAAAAAATGCTCATGACCTCTGTTTTTACACACAGGATGATAAGCTAAAGAAACTTGTTGAGCAACATGGAACTGATGCTTGGAAATTAATCGCTAATTATTTTCCAGTAAGTAACTTGCTCAGTCATACTAAATGGGAAAGTGTTTTTCAAAGTGCTTTTAAATTAGTGGCCTTGCAGTGTAAATCATAAACCTGGTTTAGCCATAAAGCCACATATTGAAGTTTTTTTTTAAATTAGCTTCACGTGTACCAGTATTTGTTTTATGTACTATAAAAACAAAAAGCATCCAAAATAAGCACAACATAACAAGTAACTATAGATGGAATGACATGTTTACGGTATTTTAATGAAGAGATTTCAATGGATTGAATTTCACCAGAACTATTGTGGTTGGAGGTAAATGTATGTTGCATTAATAGTGACAGGCCTGTGTGTTTGTAAAGATGTTATTATAGGTGTGTGCACTAGCTGCAGGTGTTGATGTGGGATTTTGTTGCACTTTGACAGACAAGAACAGATGGTCAATGTCAGCACCGTTGGCAAAAGGTGCTCAGCCCAGAGCTGGTGAAAGGACCCTGGACAAAAGAGGAGGATCTGAGGGTAAGATGAGCCAGGTGTTCTATGTCCTCAGAGGAAGACAGAGATGGATAGATGGGGGGAAATAAAGAATTGAGAGGGGTGATATTGTGGGATGATGTCATCGGATGACTTAAACCTTTCTTGTAATTTTAGAGCACAGTTTAGAGCACATCCAAAGAACGTAAGTCTTTTGTTAAAGAAGCATGGTGCTGTATCCAAGTACATGCTGTCCAGTTGTATTAAAGCATTCAGAAAGAACTATTCTTAAAGGAATATTCCAGGATCAGTACAAGTTAAGCTCGATCGACAGCATTTGTGGCATAATATTGATTACCACACATATACATTTTGACTTGCCCCTCCTTTTCTTTGAAAAAAGCAAAAATCTGGGTTACATCGTTAAAATATTTTTCCGAAAGTATAGCCACAAGACATAAACAATATGCATGTAAACATTATTTTAGAGTTATAAAATCACTTACTAACCTTTTTGTGTAATAGCCAATTTTACAACTTCGCTGCCATGATGATGTAATGTCAACAAACCCTAAAATGGGGGGCCTGGTAGCTCAGTGCATTGTGAGTTTGAATCAAGGGTGTGCTAATTGACTCCAGTCAGGTCTCCTAAGCAACCAAATTGGCCTGGTTACTAGTGAGGGTAGAGTCACATGGGTTAACCTCCTCATGGTTACTACAATGTGGTTCGATCTCGGTGGGGCACGTGCTGAGTTGTGGATGCCACGGAGAATAGCGTGAAGCCTCATCACTCGCTATGTCTCCGTGGTAACGCGCTCAACAAGCCACGTGATAAGATGTGCGGATTGACGGTCTCAGACGCAGAGGCAACTGAGATTCGTCCTTCGCCACCCGGATGGCGAAGCCTAACCCTAAAATGACATTTTAAAATGATGATTGAGAGAACTTTTAGCTCAAATATAACATGAGTTTTGACAATAATTAATGTAAGAGCTTTTTTAAAATTGTAAGCTTCAAATTTCTACCTTTAAACTCTCCAAAAATAAGCCCCATTCACTCCCATTGTTGGTGCCGATCACTGTAACCTTGATTTTGCTTCTTTTAAAGAAAATGAGAGATCAGTTTAAATAAATTTTGTGGTAATCAACATTATGCCACAAATGCTGTCGATTGATCTAAACTTGTAATGAACCTAGAATAATCCTTTAATGCAGTGGGTTGCCTTTCTCCTTATTAGATCCTTGATATTAATATGTTGTTTAGTGTTTGTTATTTTGTTCAGCACTTATAGATGCATATTCAGTTATGGAAATGTACAGTCATTTGAGAGTTAATTTTAGTTTTATTTAAAGCTGAAGTGTTAAAATAAAGCATTGATGTTGAAATACTTTAACCTATCCAATCTTAATATGCACATACAACTATAGAGTAAATAAGTAATAGCGCAGAAATTACACACTTTTTTTTTTTTTTCAAAATCTTTCATTTGTCCAGTTTTAGGCCATCAAAGACACCAGGATTGACTTTTTTATTCATACTGAATTTCTAGCTTACAGATTTTGGAACACTTTTTTACTTTTCATATTAGATAACATAGGAGTAAGATGGGGAGAATACATTGATTTTGATCATCTGACTACCTTACATCTCCACAGGTGATCGAGCTAGTTCATAAGTACGGACCCAAACGGTGGTCAGTGATTGCCAAGCACTTACAGGGCCGCATAGGCAAACAGTGCAGAGAGCGCTGGCACAATCACCTCAACCCAGAAGTGAAGAAATCCTCCTGGACTCAGGAAGAAGATCGCGTCATCTATGAAGCTCATAAACGCCTGGGCAACCGCTGGGCTGAGATCTCAAAGCTGCTGCCTGGAAGGTACAGTGAGCTGTTTGGTACCAACACCAAGATTTGACAAAACCTATGTATAATTAGGTCATAAGACATATAGAATTAAAGTCTGCTTGTCTAATTAAGAGATGGACCTTTATTTTACTTGACCCTTATAGGACAGACAACTCCATTAAGAATCATTGGAACTCCACCATGCGCAGGAAGGTAGAACATGAGGGCTACTTACAGGAGGGTAGCAAGAGTTATAGCAGTGACCCTGGCCAGAAGAAACGGACCAAAGCCAACCCAGCGGTGGAATATCCACCTGAACAGAATCAAGTGATCCTGAGCAACCAATCACAGGTGATAACCTACTAAGTGATGCTCTATTTTTATTAGATCTTATAAAACTTATAAACATACTACATTTCAGCCTTTCTTGTTGTTTTTGATTGGCAGCAGCACAGATACCCGTATGGTTCACAAAGGGGCCACTGTATGGACAACATTACAGTTGAGGTCTTTAGCTTCGCGTCGGTAAGTCCCATTGTGCAGTTCTCACCGCATGTTCCAATCTCCTTTGTATCTATGAACTTTCCGCTTTCAGAAGTCTGTCTGTCTCTGTAAATTAAAGAATCAACTCATATCACTGTTTGTGTTTATATACAGTAACTGTTCAGTAATCTGCATGTTTGTGGTGTGTTAAACTGGTCCACATCTGAATTTCACCAATGCCATTTTAATCATTTTCACAGGTTGAATAATACATTCTGCAAAAAGTCGAATGTAGTAAATTTAATGTAACGGATTAAATGCATCAGCATCTGAATCCAGTGTAGTTTGGCTTGGCGAAATTCAGGACCTCATGAAGTCTCGTGAAATTGTCAGTAAACTGTTGTGTCTCCGTCTTTCTTTCCGCCTCTACCTTCCCGTTCTTCTTCCTCACAGCCGTGCCACGATGACCCAGAGAAAGAGAAAAGAATTAAGGAGCTAGAGCTGTTGCTAATGTCAGCTGAGAGTGAAGTCAGAAGACAGTCTCGCCCTCGTGTAAGAGACACTGTGTGCGCGTATTAAAGTGCTCTATAGGTCCCATCAGCTCCCTCCATTCCCATCTTACTCATTCCTACCCTCATTTCCAGCTATGCTTAGTAAACCTTGCCCATCTTCACCCCCTCCCTGCCTCACACCCTCCTGTAGACATCCGCATGAAAGCTACCCGGTAGAAGTTTAGCTTTTGTTAAAAGCTATTTTACCCTGGTACTTTAATTGCTTCATTATTTAATTTTTACTTTTATTATTTGCATTATTATATTCACTATAATAATGTTCTTATTATTACAATATGTTTCATAAATTAATTAAAATTCAAATAAATGTAATATATTTATACGCAGTGTGTGTGTGTATAAATATATTTAACACATTTAAATATATTCTATATAAATACATATAATACTTTGTAATATAAAAAACATGTTATATCATTTTGAAATGTATTATATATATATTTGAATAAAGTAATTTAAATATATTTTATTATCAAATGCTATTATTACTATAAGCATTATTAATAATAATATTGTTAAATAGATTTGCTGAACATGTCATGTCTGGTTAGGAGGACACGTTGTCAGTTAAAGGAATATTCTGGATTCAATAAAAGTTAAGCCCAGTCGACAGCATTTGTGGCATAATATTGATTACCACAACAATTAATTTTTATTGCCCCTCCTTTTCTTTAAAAAATTAAAAATCTGGGTTACAGTAAGGCATTTAGAATGGAAGTGAATGGGGGGCCAATTTCTGAACATTAAAATATTAACTTTTTCAAAAGTATAGCCACAAGTCATAAACAATATGTGTAAACATAATTTTTGTGGTGTGATAAAATCACGTACTAACCTTTCCTGTGTAAAGTTATAGACAATTTTATAACTTCGTTGCTATGACAATGTAATATCAACAAACCCTAAAATGACTGAAAAATGTACAATTTAAACAACTTAATGGCTCAAATTATACATTGGTTTTGACAGAAGAATGAATGTAAGTGCTTTTATAAATTATATGCTTCATATTTCTGCCTTTAAACCCTACTTCAATTGATCCCGTTCACTTCCATTGTAAATGCCTCACTTTAACCACTATTTTTGCTTTTTTAATTTTTTTAAGAAAAGAAGGGAAGAGTAAAAATTTATTTTTGTGTTAATCAACATTATGCCACAAATGCTGTCGATTGAGGTTAACTTGTATTGAACCTTTAAATTTCCTTTATTTTGCTGACTAACCTTGCAAGTTCATTCAGGTTGTTCTAAATACAGTTTTTTTTTTTTTTAGGTTAAAGGTTTGTTTATGTGATATTTAATGTCTTTAATTGTTCACAGTTTCACTGAAAATGTTTAGCAAGTGTACACTGTAATGTTATCATGGAGAATATATATTCTCTTCTTTATGAGACTCAATATCTTTAATGTTTAACAGAAATTTTAACAAGTGAATTTCAGATATTATGACTGATAAGTGATATCAGTTTAATTGGCTAATATTGTGTTTGTTTCTAACTATTATGGCTTTAATTTTAACCCTGTCTAACTTCCCCTCCCAACGTCACTGCATCTCACTGTTTTACCTCCATCGCTTTAATTATGAATTCCTCGTGCTGACTGTAATGGTTTGGTCCTGTGCAGAATCCAGAGAGCTACTCCAGCTGGTCAGACAGTCTCCCCGATGATACTGTGACCACCACAGAAAGTTTGGATGATAGAGGAGGCGAGCTGTGTCGTTTACAGGAGGGACAGGCTGCTGCTGTGCATCTGCCAGTCTCTCCCAGCAAATTCCTGGCTGCTGAGGCCAGCGCTGTGTTGTCCACTCTAGAGACCATACCAGAGTTTGCAGAGACCATGGAGCTCATAGACTCGGTGAGCAGAGAAATGCACTGTTCTGTGTATAGTAGTTTGTTATGCTAAGTCTATCAGAAGCATAAAAAAGCAAGTATTTGCACTGTTATTTCATCCTGATTACTGTAAATGATGCTGTTTTCGAGAGAGAGGCATACACAGGTTTGACACACATTTTCTGGGTGTGGGGAAATGAACCGAGAGTGCTACATTCTTATTAGCAGCTTAAAGCATTATCAAGTTTGCCAAATGTTAAAAAGGGATAGTTCACCCTAAACTGACAATTAACTTACCCTCATGCCATCTCAGATATCTGACTTTTTTTTTCTGCAGAATGCAAACATTTTTAGAAGAATATGTCTGTATGTCCATACTATGCAAGTGAATAATGACCAAAACTTTGAAGCTCCAAAAAGCACATAAAGGCATCATAAACGTAATCCTTATGACGCTTTTGGTATCATCATTATCTTCTGAAGCGATCTAATTGGTTTTGGGTGAGAACAAACCAAAAGGTTACTTCTTTTTTACTGTAAAATTTGACATCTGCTGTCTCCTTGGCAATCATTATTTCAAGCTTGATTCCTAACGCCATCTAGGCGCACATGCATCAAGGGCTAGGAAGTGTAATCGAGCTTGAAATCATGATCATGCCTAGAGACTGTAATGCAAAGATGTACAGTGAAAAAGGAGTAACCTTTTGGTCTGTTCTTACCCCAAACCGATTAGATCGCTTCATAAGATGTGAATTAAACATCTGGAGTCTTAAGGATTACTTTTATGCTGCATTTATGTGCTATTTTGGAGCTTCAAAGTTTTGGTCACCATTCCCTTGCATTGTACTCTTCTTAAACTCTTTGAGTTCTGCAGAGGGTGAGTAAATAATGAGAGAATTTTATTCCTTTAATTAATAAACTTAGTATAGTAAAAGAGGATAACACAGATGCATATTTAACTAGACACATAATGACAAAAGGAAGAGATCTCTGAAATATATTATATGTGTGTTTTTGATACTGCAGGATCCTCTGGCCTGGAGTGATGTGACCAGCTTTGATCTCTCTGAGGGAGGCCCCTCTCCGAAGCCCACTAACCCCACTGGGGCTTGTCCAGCAGTGAATAGAAGCACAGAAGGCCTTCGTTACCCAATAAATTCTCCCACTGTTCCAGAGATGAGCATACAGTGTGCCACCATGATCCAGGGCAAGTCTGTTACTCTCTCCAACACCTGCATGAACAGGTTCTGTACTCCACCACTTTCCATTATGAGAAAGAAGAGAAGAGAGAGAGGGGATCAGTCCCCTCCTGATGAAAGGAACTGCAGCCCTTTTGTAGACAGCAGTAGAAACTCACCCAAAAACACCCCTGTCAAAAGCCTACCCTTCTCCCCATCTCAGGTAAAATTGTAACAAAAACTCTAGCGACTGTTTAGACGACAGATTTTTTTTTTCTTCTGTCCCATTCAAATTTGAGCTCAAATTTTGTTTCTTTGATTTAGTTTTTCAACGTATCTGGTGGTGAGCCCCTGACCCTGGAAAATCCTGCTCTTACGTCCACCCCAGTGTGTGGGCAGAAATGTCTTCACAACACACCCCACCAGAGAGAAACCACACCAAAACACCAGAAAGAGAATGCAGGGTGAGACCCTTGTTATATGAGAACATCTGGCAACCTCATCAACTGCATTTCAAAATCAAGCACACAAAACATTTCTTGTCTTCGCAGTTTTAGGACCCCCAAAATCCATAAGAACGTTATGGCCCACACGCCAAGGACACCCACCCCTTTCAAAAATGCCCTGGCTGCCCAGGAGAAGATGCATGGGCCATTAAGTGTTGTGGTAAGACTAAATGTGGCCGCTGATATGTCACTATTATGGCATAGTTCGCCCAAACCTGACAATTCTGTAATAATTTACTCACCCTCATGTTGTTCCAAACCCATATGACATTCCTTTTTCTGTGGCACACAAAAGGAGACTCAATTGAGATTGAGACCTAATATTTCCTGAAGTGTTCTGTAGAAGAAAGAAAATCGTACGAGTTTGAAACAACATGAAGGTGGATGATGGAATTTAGATTTTTGTGTAAACCACCACCATAAATAAGAATGTACAGCAAGAATTGTACAAAGGCACTTTGAGTGTGTATATTCACTGATTCTGTTGCTGATTTGCCTTTTGATCAATTCATTTATTGTGTTTAGCCCCAGCCTCTGGCGCTTCTTGAAGAGGACATTAGAGAGGTTCTCAAAGAGGAAACAGGGTCTGACATATTCACACAAGAGCAGAACCAGCTTCAGTACAGATCTTATGAGGTAACCCTTGTAGGTGCCCACTTAATCAAGCAAATAGGTTTTATTTGAATTAAATTCAACAATCTTTTGTCTGATGTTGTAACTTAAAGTGAACTCTGGTTTTGTTTCAAAACTGTCATTTGGTATTCACAGCAAATGGAAGCTCCTGCTAGGAAGGTGAGAAAATCTTTGATGTTGGACAGCTGGGAAAAAGACTGTCTGAATGTACAACTGTTTCCCCAACAGACGATTAACAACAATGGACCAGTAAGACCCTTATTCTCTATTGACAATTTTTTAGGGCTTACATTGATTTTTTTCCCCCCTCAAAAATGGCAGTAATATTATGTTGTCTGGTACTACCCATATTTAATGGGATTATCTTTCTCTCCTCCCCAACCTCGTCCACGCTTTCTCACACAGTCTTTTAAAGATGATCTACTGACCAGATCTATGCTCATGATGCCATTTGCAGAGAGAGGGGAGAACTCTTGCTCTCCTGATTCATTGAAGGATTCACATTCCATGGTCTGTTCCCGTAGCCCACTGGGCAAAAGAGAAGCTGTAATCCAGAGGAGCTCACCTCTCAAAACCCCTCCACAGGTAATTTACTCACTTCTTCTCTCTTAACCACTTGAGATCCGAGCATGACTGCTGTGTGCATTTTCCATTTCCCTTTTTAATTTGTAACTAGTAGCACCAAATAAACAAGCAAACAGAGCAAATATTTTTCCTAAAAATCTAATTGTTTATTTTGTTTCCATGAGTGTTGTTGGTTATTCATGTTTCTGAGACATTATAGACATTATTGCTGATTTTCTATAAAGCTGAATAAACAATTCTTATTCATAGTAATGGCCAGCATCATCCAATCACTGCCAAGCATGTTAAAATAAAATTTAGCAAATTCTGAATATATGTACTATTGACTACCATTGTCCAGTGTCTGCCAAACATGTTGAGTGGTCCAAATATCAACTGCAGCCTGAAACTGAACTTTTGGTCAGATTTTGGGTGTGGATGCACTTACATGCATAGAAAGCTATAGGATGATCCCTTGATCCCTATTTAGAGAATGACTTAACTTATAGTGTGCTGTCTGTCTGCACTGGTCTCAGAACAGTTTGAAATGCACCTTATTTTCATCCTAAAAAAAGATTCTAAAAGCAATTTTTCTGCTTTTGTATTAATACATTGATTCTCAATATGAAAATGTATAGTAAATATTTAGGAATCCATTTACTAATGTTAATGAATAGAACTGTATTGTACCGTGATAAGTCATTTAGTCAGTCAGTAACATTAATTATATAGCACATTTAAAAACAGCAAGTGTTAGTCAAAGTGCTGTACAATTAAACTTGTATGTAGGGTATTGTAAATGTAGGGTATTCATTACAAGAATACTTGAACAAAACATTTACAAAAAGAGATAGAACAATAGACAAAAAAGTAAAGTAAATATTGCTGCAAGCAGCAATTATCGGGGTTCAAGAACCGTAGGGCCTTTAAGACCATGTTCTGGACTAAATAAGGCATTTCTTAAACATTATGCAACAAAGACAATGCACAAATTGCATACAAAATGTCACTTCAATCAGAAAAGCGTTAATGTTGTTACATCCACTTTAAATTTTGTCATTGTTATAGTGCCACCATGTGGCAGAGCCTCATTTCTTTGTATGTTTTCCCTCAGAATGAGCCCTTATATAAGTGTGCCAAATTTCGTGACAATATCTCATTCTGTTTAAGAGTTATAGCTATTTAAGTAGCAGTGGCTAAGTCAACTACTTATATTTTGCATGCCATTGACACGTAAAATCGAAAATTCAAATTGTTTTTGATAATTATTCATAAATAGACTCCAAAGAATCTTGTGGCACTTGTTTCATTGGGATTGAGTGGAAAACCTTGGACTAGTTTGCAAAAGTAGGTTTTTAATGTACTGTAATCTCAAATATTTTAACGAACGGTTATTTAACGAATTGGTGCTTGAGGCAAAGTTGTTCAGAATGAGAAGAGCTATCATATGATATGAATTACTTGTGTTTATTTTTTTTTAAAACACACAACCATTAACACACAAAAAAAATTGTTATAGCGCCACTCAGTGGCCAATTTTGTAAAAACTTTGCACAAACCTCTTAGGCCAAGAGTCAATTCCACCAATTTTCATTCCGATCAACCTTTGTTAAACTTGTCTAATAGCTACTGAAAGCTGATTGGCCGATGGCGGCCATGTTTTTAAACATACGCAAATGTCCTCATAGACATTGATGGCACCTGAGACAAAGACACTGCATGCAAAGTTTGAAGTCAATCGGACCAGCAGTTCCACAGTTACAGCCATTTTTCATGATTTTTCAAAGTGCAAGTTTTTGAAAACTATGCTGTTATCGTCTACGTGTAAACATGCAAAAATGCGAATTAGTGAAAACGATGATGTCATAGTACATTTTTAGTACATCGTGGTCGAGTAAACGTACCCTTAATATGTAAAGGCAACTTATTCCAAAGCCTTGGTGCTGCAACTGAAAAGGCTCGGTCACCCTTCAATTTTAATCTTGATCTGGGACTATTTAATGACCGTAGGAGCGCTTCATGGAAATCAACATCATACTGTTGTCATGTGATGTGGTGTCCCAGAAGTTTAACCCTTAAATGACAGTGCATAGTGTTGTGAACCGTATTCAGTCAGTTTCAATTTAAATTATGCATTGTGTACAGCAAAGCCAAAATACAACATCCACACATCTGGATGCTGGGTTGCAGGAGGTTAAGCATAAAAGAAAATAATTGGTCTTCATCCTTCCTTGTCCTTCTCTGGACTCATCAACTTTTTATTTGTTTTACTCCCAATAAGTGAAAAGTTATATACTCTTAATCCTTGTATATGTCAATGCCAAAGACAAATTTGATTTTGCATATACATTTTTACACATAGACAAACAATGAAATCTCAGATACATATTTTCTCCCCCCAGCAGGCCAACGAGTGGGAATCGGTGGTCTTTGGGAAGACGGAGGATCAGCTGATTATGACCGAACAGGCGAGGCATTACTTAAAATCCAATCCCACCACCTGCACTTCCAGAGCTCTCGTCCTCTAAACATTACTTCTGCACTACAGCAACCTTCCCTCTTCCCTTTATCACACCAACATTTAACCTCTTAGACAATCTGGTGTAGGAAACTCAAGCGTTCACTGATGTTTGCTAAACACCTACTAATATAACAATGTATTGCTTTGTATAAAAAGACTCATATGCTGGAGATGTATTCTTAGCAGAGTGCATGCTGGTTGTATTCCTGCTAAAATACAAATAGCACTAGACTTGCATAATTGAGTTAATGTTATTTTAACATAGAGATTAGTTTTTTAAAAATCCGTTTTAGCCATAGACAGTGTGTTGATGTTTAAGGGCTGCTTTTAAATAAACATTTTAAGAAAGGAATGAAACTTGTAAATGACATTTTTAGATAGTTTACAGCTCTTTTTAGAGAATTTTATAGACTGGTGTTAAGGATAGAGGAGCACTGGCAGTGTTGCACTACTGTGGTTGTTTGTTAGGGTGAGGAGCAGAGACAGTGTTGAGGAGTAACTGGATAGCACTTGCAACGTAATCGTTTCCGCTCCAAACATAACAAAGGTTCCACCCCGATTATTGTTTTGTTTTATTTCCAAGTAGGACACTCACTGAATGTATTGTATAGAATGAATCTGCTAAGTTAAGGTCTACTGGAAGGTACCTCACTAGTGTTGCTTTTGTTCCATTATTTTTCTGCTCTAAAGTGAAGGTTGTTGAAATGAATTGTATGTCAAACATCTGGACAGACTTAATATCGCTGACAGGCATGTTTGTGACTGCAGTATAAATCCAGCATCTTCGTTGCTATGAAAATGTTCTCAGTTTAGCTAAAATCATGTTTGGTACTGATATCAATGCGCACGTTGCATTTTAAATAACACGTTCCAAGAACAATAGGTGAGAGTCATTCATTTATATCTGTAGGATCTATTTATTTAATCTTTACTAATTTATTTATTTCAAAGATATAAAGAAAATGTCTAGTTAGATTTCTGTTCTATTAAGAATTTGACTACCTTCCATCACAGTTTTTTTATTTTAATAACACTGCCACTAATTTTGTGCATCTAGGTTGGACAGGTATTTACAGAAGGTTTATCATCCTTTCAAAGATTCTGTCTTCTGTTGATTTGAAGTCAATTGGTTGACCATAAAGGTAGCAGCAAGCAGCATTCAGCCTCCAAATGTTTGAAGTAGGCAAATTGCACTTTTAAATATTGTATAAATGTTGGTTTGTCTCTCTTGTTTTATGTGGGGATCTTTATTTTATTTTATTTTTTTGGCCATTAACATTAAAATGTCAGGATGACATCTGAAGTCTCTCACTTTCTCTGTTGGATAATGTATGTAAGGTTGCTACTGAGAGTCACAGCAGGAGTGGACATGAGCACAGTCTGTTGGAAGATGTGTTAGCACTGTGCTTTTTTATTAATTGAAATGTTTTGGGGGATTTTTTGTATCAGCAACAACCCATGTTTAATAGTTCCATGTTATTCCCATTGATACCTTAGTCTGGGCAAGGAAAGACCCCAATGTTAAAGGATTCAGCAGTATTAGCTATGTATTGCCATCCCACTTAAAATAATTGTCTTATTAAAATTAAAGTTTAATACTTTATTTTTTTATTTTTGCTACTTTAACCCAGCTATTAAAATAAGACTGACCATATGTGTTAAAATATACACTACTATGTAGATTGCTTCACATTGTGTATAGATCCCTGATCGAGAGCAGTTTATTGATGCATTTACCATCTGTGTTACAGAGGAGAATTGTAACATTGTATATAACTGCTTAATGTGTTTTAATGTCTGTCTTTTTTATTTGTATTTTTTTTATTTATTTTACTGTCCCATGTCTTTGTCTTGTTTATTATTGTTTTTTTTTCTGTAGACGTGGTAATGTGTGTTACATAACACAAACACTTATATATATTGAGGGAAGCAAGTACATGTTGCAGATTTAAATACATGAAAACAAGCAGCACACTTCATCTGACATACTCATTTCTCATGGAATATGTATTTGTCATTTTCAGCAAAACAGTTATAACCTGCTTCTCTGATATTACAACAAACTGTTTAATAACCATTTTGTCATTCACATACCTAAAAAAATAAACAAATGCTATTTGAAATGTGTTGCTTTTTTGTTTTTCTGAGAAGACTGAGTTAGACGAATGGCACCCCAAAGCTGATTCAGATTTAACTTTTTGATTGATGGCTCTTTCTTCCTTCCCAAGACCTGATTTTGAGGCTAATAGTCACCCTTGTTCAGGACATATGACAAAATGCCATCTGAACCTCATAGTGAGTCCTGTCTGTTCCCACCTTCCCACCCAGAAGGCCAGGTGTTTACAGCAGTAATGTAGGCTGAGGTCTCTTGAGTTGACTGTCATCAGATCGGGGGGTGCCGCAATCTCTGTCCTTGGGGTCCATGGACCCACACCCTCCCTGAACAACAAGGCTCTCCACAGGTCAGCTGCTGCCTCTAAAGAGGCCCACTCGTCCATGAAATAATGTCTCTTGGCTCTATTGTTCTGCATGTCTGTTGGTTTTGCAGAACCATTCACTCAGTTTCCCCTGAATAGAGGGCGCAATGCCCCACTGACATGCCTTCTGCTGCTGACTGCCATTACAAGCCCATAACACATGTGCTCTTATATGTTTCAAATTCAAAGCACGCTTTGCTATTGTATTTTTCAGGTACTCAATGCAGGCTTGAGAGATGTCAAATGACCATTGGGGCTAAATTAGTTGGCTAGTTAGGGCTTTTTGTACAGGGCACAGTGTTTGATGGACACTAAAGTCATTTCTGGCTCCACTTAAAACAATCACCTGTTGTATTCTGACAGTGATGTGTAAATTTAGAAAGAAGTTTAATCTTTAGGTTGAAATTCCAGCCTTGACCTTGATTGATGTGATTATTGACCTACGAGCAGCAGAAAGTACGCTGTATTCACCGGTTACCTTATAATATTAATAACCAGTTAATCCACTACAAATTACAAAATACTTATCTAAAATTTGTAGTCAGATTACACTACTCATTACTTAATGGAAAAAGTAATTGCATTACTAATTAAGTTACTTTAAAACAATAGCTAATTAACTTATTATGTAACTTATGTGATCTGATTACTTAAATTTTAAATGTAGGGCTGTAGTTTAAGAGTGCTATGCCATAAACGCAGCGCTATGCAATATGTCATACTCGGAAAATCAGTGGGTAAGGCCATGAAGTTTTGACATTTTTGTGAGGGTTGGTGAAACCGCACACACAAAGTGCTAATAAGCTGGGTCAAGTGCAATTTAATCCTGAGGTTCTTCTCCAGTTTTTGCATCATCCATGTCCTATTATATATTTAATTTCCTGTCAATCAACATTGATATAAATGATGACAGTCCATTCATAAGAATTTGCTAGTGTAAATGGACTGTATATAATGCTCCCCTACTCAGACTCTTTTATTGCCACCACTGCTATGATGTATGTATTGTCTTATCTCTGTCAGCCTCCCTTGGACTGTTGGCACTTGTCCTGCTCACCCAAGCCTCTCCTGCTTGAAATATGCTTTTCGTCTCTCCCATTGTTTATTGATTTTTAATATATATTTGTTATACTGTATGTTTCTCTGTTTAATGTTTTTTTTTCTTCTGTACAACATCCTTGAGATTTAGAAAGGTGCCATGCAAAATAAACTTATTATTATTATTTATTTACTAACACACAAATCAGGGCTAGTATTAAAAGTGTTTGATTGCTGTTTTATATCATCCGCAGGTGGAATCCCCAAACTTTAGACTTAGCACCGAGATTAAATGTTGTTCTCAAACACCTTAGAGCAATAACGCATTTTCCAGGAAAATAGCAAAGTGCGCTTTGTGCCACTTCATTAACATACAATACACCCACAGTTTGCACACAAACACCCACAGACAGCGCAAACACTCCCACCCTTACCCACTTTGCATTGGCACAAAAACTGCGCTTAGAATTAGCACTCTCATGAAAATAGGATAAGTCGTCATTGTGCATAAAATAGAGCCCTTAATGTGTTACTTTCGATTAAAGACATAATGAGATTACAGTAACCGTTTATTTTGTTGTCAGATTACACCCTAACATTATCTGCATTATTTGTGATGGCTTTATAATTTAAAAAAGCTTAAAAAATGAGTAAAATTCAATTTAAATAGTTTGTTTGAACTGAAATGTGAGTTTGTGAATTGCATGTTACAGTAGAGAAAATAAATTTTGACTGTAAATAGTTTAAATAATTTTCTATTTAATTGTCCACGCTGATGGCACACAAAACGAGCATTCGAATGAATCGTTCTATTGGTGTGCTTCCTTTTAATAAATCAGTCAAACCAGTTGGCAAATCAGCCTGAATTGAACACAGGAGTCATCAGTCTGAAACATGAACTGAATCGGTTGGCTCGGATTACTTGCTCATTAAACCACAGGTTATTATGTCTTACTCAAAATATCTTTTGTATGTCATGTGTATTGCTTGAAAGCAATATTAAAAATGCATATTTATAAGGTTAGTGAGGTCAGTATAATTATAGACTTTTTATTTATATGACTATGTGCATTGATAGATTGTCTACATATCCAAACACTGGTTCTAAAAGAGTGCATATAATGAACAGTGGTCAATCATATCATTGCTGTGTTAATGTTTTTACACCAGTTACATTGGAAAGCAGCTTACTAGATCTAGCTACAAATTTGTTGTGTGCTCAGATATTAAAATATGAAACCCTTATCTGTGAATGTGCCTTTATTTGTGTTTCTATACACTGTAAAAAAAAAAATCCCGTAAAATGTACGGTAAAAAACTGGCAGCTGTGGTTGTAAGAAATCTACCATAAAAAATACGGTCAATGTGAGCGCAGCGTAGTTCTAGCGTGAAGACTAGCAGCTGTACATCATCACACTATTAGCTGGGTAATTCCTAGCCAATCGCAGGTAAGCCATTGCTTTATAAGTCTGCTCCCAATCTATCACATTGCTGTTTCAGTGGTAAGATGGCAACCTCCACCACCCCACCACCACCAGTTGAGCCCCGTCCCGCACGGGGGTAGGCTCCTCGCCCCTGTCTCCTATCTCCGGCAGGATATGATGGTTCAGAGTACAACTCCCTCGGACCGCCGGACGGGGCCTACGCCAAAGAGAGACATTACTTTTCTGTTCTACATTCATCAAATAAATGGCATCATAAACCTCACTCAAGCCTGCGTGTCTTCCCGATAGAAAAAATGTTCTTCTGTTTACGGTTTACTTAAAAGTGAACTGTAAAATGTATATATATATATGATTGTGAGAATGAGATTATAATTTATACATTTGTGAGTGGGAATAATAACATGCATGCAGACTTTTTTTGCAAGCGTGTGTGTGTGTGTGTGTGTGTGTGTGTGTGTGTTTAGATGTGTCCAAATGCAGCATGTGGTACAAACTCATCACCGTGAAGCCCCTCACTTGGGTCTATATGCACATCAACTGGCATTGTGTGCAGTAGACAGCAGATGGTAGGCTCTCTTAGCAGTGACAGACCAAGTCATCTGGCAGGCACCCACAATTCAGGCGGGAAACCCAGGCAAAATGCTCAACTAGGTGCTTATTAATATAGGTCAGTCCTTCCACCGGCAATGACTGGCTGACTGCTGAGACTTTGGACACTGCACAGGCCAGTCACATAGCTATACTGCTACTGTGTTAAACATGAAGGTTTGTACTATAAATAAACTCAGTTAGGTGTGCGATGTGTGTTCCAATTCAGTTTTGAGAGCATAAGGAGCCCTTGCTACTGGACTGAACAGAGGGCTATATTGTAAGATAATACAGGTCAGAATATTTAAAGAGTATTGAAAGCCAAAGAGAAAAAATATTTCTTTAGAGTAGACTTGAAGGTTGAAATTGAGGGAGCTAATCTAATATGTAGAGGTAGACTATTCCTTGGGGGAAAGTGCTTGTGGACATCATGTTCTATGGGTGGGGCAGATCTAAGCCTTTCTCACTTTTTTCATGCTATCTCCATGTATTTCCCCAGGATAGCAGCTGTTCCTCAGGTGAGCTACAGGCAACAGATGCTGCAAGGTGAACACTGTTTAAACTCAGTCACACAATGGATTTCTCTCTCTCTCTCTCTCTCTCTCTCTCTTCCTTTTTTTTTTTTTTTTTTTTACACTATAGCGCTTTTGAGCATAATAAAAAACAGCATATCAATGTGATATATCAACAGTCACTGTATCAGTAGATTAGGGTTAATGAAGCAGAGTGCATTCAAGGCCAGGAGAAAGCTGAAGTGATTGAGACCAGTAATCCATGCTCAGCAGATGGCTAAGGCAACATATTAACCTAAAACCTGAAGAAGTCAGTTACTTTTCAAAAGTAACACTAATTCAAAGAAAACTGAAGCAAAAAGTTAATCTTTTAATGCGCAGTACTGTGGATAATGAGCACTTCAATTTAGACTGAAGTACAGAGATTGTGTTAGCCATCTGTTCTAGAAAAGCCAGACTGGTCCACGCAAAGATATTTCTTGTTTATGTGTATATGGCTGTATCTATATAAAATTCACTCATGAAATTATCTTTATAGAAGAGTGACACATTTAAGGAGAACTTTCAGAATAAAAAGAGATTCATGGTTGGCCCCAGAGAACAGACTTGTTCCACTAGCTTATGTATATCTTGGTGTCTTATTGGTCTCTCGGGTGCTGAGAATGACAGTTTTGTTACACATTAATCTGTTTTTGTGGACTCTCATGTCACTCTGAAATCCAAACTCATATCGCCGAACACAGGTTGGATATGGAATGCATGATGACAATACTTGACCAGGCTTTGTTGCAGCTCTTTGGCATCTCTCTTTTGCAGCAGCTGCACGCTGATGACTTTGGTCTTTAAAGTAGGTTGCTGCCTGTTTTGTCAGTGCACGCCAGTTTGTTCTGTCCAATGCAGCTGTCTCAAACAGGCAGGGCTGTAGGTCTGCCCACTTGAGGCTGGTCTTAAGGGTGTCCTTATACCTCTTTCTAGGCCGACCCAGACAGTGGCTGTCTTGTCTGAGTTCGCCGTAGAACAGCTAGCGTGGAATACGGTCTTATCCATGTGGATGACATTGCCACTCCATCAAAGCTGAGGTTTAAGAATCTTGGCTTCAATACTTATTGAATTGGCCCTGTCTAGGACCTCTTGATTTGTGATGCGGTCTTGCCAGCGAATGGACGTGATCAACCTCAAGGAGCGGGTGTGGAATTGTTCCTGTTATTTGAGATGTCTGCGATATAGTGTACAGGTTTCGCATCCATATAACAAGGAGGTGATGACGACTGCATTATACACCCCATTTTTGTGGCTTGGCGTGTACTCCTGTGACTCAGGACCTTGGTACGCATCCTCCCAAGTGCCTAGATGGATGTTTTAAACCTCATGGTGATTTCTTGGTCTAGGGATCCATCGCAGTATATAGCACTGCGCAGACACTTGAAACAGTCCACAATCTTCACCTGCACGCCATTTACATTGATGCAGGGCTGTGGGGAGGAATTGTTCGGTGAGGGCTGGAAGAGGACTTCAGTTTTACCAATGGTCACTGTCATAACAAATAGTTGGAAGCTTCAGAGAACTTATTGACCATGGTCTGTAAGGGGTCTGTGTTCCGCAACTGCTTTCAGGTCCTTGAATATTGTATAATGTGCGAGTAAAGGCAGCCAGTGGACTTTCTGGTGCCCTCCTATGGAGTTGGTGCCCTACGCAGACTGCATAGTATGGGTGTAGGGAGCGGCAGTACTGTATTCAATGGTCTATTATGAAAATAACAAAACACCGGAGAAGTCTTCTCTGCATTAAATTTACTCATACAATTGCATAAAATGTAGAACTGTATGGGAATGCACCTGGCAACCTATGAACGTTGAGCCCCCACTTGACTCCTCTTCATTTCAGCCTTGAAAAGAAAAGAAGCATTTCTTTTCACCTGAACCAGGTGAGTGCCAAAATCACACAAAACATCTTTTAGCAGTTTATAATAATTTTTTTTTTTTTTTTAAAACATTCATCATTTGATTGATAATGAAGATCTGCAAGTATTTTTTTTTTACAAGTAGCTTGTAAAGACTTTCCCAGGGAGGACACAGGGAACCAGGTTTCTTCAACTCAGGTAAGAAGTTTTAATGGAGTAACTTGGGTTTCTTTTACATGGTCGCCACAACACGTCATCTTCACACTTTCACAACACTCTTTAGTTTCACAACACTCTTTAGCTTCAGAAGAGCTTTAAGACCACTAGAGTGTGTCTGTCTGTCTGTCTGTCTGTCTGTCTGTCTGTCTGTCTCTCTCTCTCTCTCTCTCTCTCTCTCTCTCTCTCTCTCTCTCTCTCTCTCTCTCTCTCTCTCTCTCTCTCTCTCCCTCCCCTCTGCTGGCAGTGAGGCTCTTTTATGCCACTCTCCACATGGTCACTGTAATTAGAGACAGGTGTTAGACATAATTTAGCTCAGGTGCAAGTGCCCTTACCACTTTCTCTCTCTCCAGACGGACACTTGACCACGACCCTGCTGCCACATAGCTTTACGTTGATAATGGTTACTCACAAACAGATACCAGGATTGGTTATAACAGCCATTCTGTTTAGTAAAGCACTCACAAGTTCTAAGTAACCAAATGACCTTGTCTGTGAACAAATATTGTTTTTACACCAGTCTGTTTTACAACTCTGACACCCTGTTTTTTCTATTTTGATGTGCCGAGTTATATCGGCCACTTTATTTGACTTGTCCATCTAAAATAAAGTTATGTTATGTACAAATATAACATGTGTAAATGATTTGCTCTGAATTTTATTTGAAATGTATAGAAGTAACTTCTTTCTCAGTCCTTTCTGAATGATGCACAACCTTGGTAGTTGAGAGTGTATTCTCTGCCTTGTAGCTTAAATGTCATGTTGATATAAAACAAGACTGTAGTTACATGATATGAATGGATTTTTGTATTTTGTTCTCTAGGTACAGGCAAAGAACTGAATACTAAATATTTGTGAACTTAATAATTTATGTTTTTGAAAGGACCTTTGTGTGTGTAGTCATAATTTACCTTTATGAGTAACATTTATGTGATAATTGAGTTGTCATTGAAACAATTGAGGTTTACATTGAGGTTTAACATTTATTACACATTCTTTTTTATAACTTGTGTTAGATAGAATTTAGTTACTCTAACTCTAAACTCTAAAACTGTGCTTACTCTGGTTAGTTTTATGGTAGGACACTGCAATTTAATATACAGCATACAAACAATTACCGTAATTAATGTAACTGTACAGCTAATATAATGTATTTTAATATACTTCATATAAACAACTGCTGTAATTACTTTTACAGTACAGCACACACTGTAAATCAGTATGCTGTAAACTACTGTAGATAGTTTTATAGTAATTTTACTGTGCTTTATTGCTGATTTGACATCAAACTTTTTATAGTGTATACTGTATTATATATATATATATATATATATAAACACAGACACATTTATACAAACATCATTCATTATGCACATGACCTGCATAATAAGACACTGGAGTGGATTTACTGTACGGAGAATGAAGACTTAAACCGAAAGTGGTTTTATATGAACTGAATCCACCCATTTGATCCTATTACTAAAAAAAGTCCACTGGAAAATGACTTGTATCAAAGATTAATACCAGTCATTTTTTAAATTGTTAAATTAAATCTAACCAGAAACAGAACATTTTAACATGTGCATTTGTAAATAATGAAAATGAATAATGACTAACCAATTTCTTGTAGACAAAGTATAAAGTAATATATTTATGATGATTTTTTAATGTTTGTTGTAATGAATCACTATAATTTAATTGTGAACTGTAAGAAAACTGTGTGGTTAATTAGTTAAAAAAATGTATCGATATATATATATATATGCACATACTGTACACTATATAACAATGTACAAAACAAAATATATTACATTTCAATATTTAACCAGGAAACAGTTTCAAAAATGTATGTGCATGCATATTTATAAGAATGAAGTTGCAAGTTATTGCTTTTCAACAAACAAAGTGCAAGGTAAAAAACAATTCTAATTTTGAGAGAGAAAAAAATACTAACATTAGCTGTGAATGCAAAGAATTCATCCAAATACAACACCTCTGGCAGTAGAAAAACATAAGCATCTAATTTCACAACTTTAGAAAAAAATAAACCACAGATGAGAGCAGAAAAACAACAGCCTGAGGAAGAATTCTGTTTAGTAAAAACAATGCCATTTTTGCTTAATTGAAATCCTCATTCTCAAACACGGGCATTCCTTATGTCTTATTCATTCCATTCTGTGCCCAAATAATGGGCAGAATGAACTTTGCCTCCTCCATTGCAGCGCAAGCAGTAATCCAGCACACCAATTCATTATTATTAGGCTTATGAGTCACTGTAACAATTAAGAATTATGGGCATTCTAAAATAGCTACAGTACTTCTTTTATGCTCTCTTTACAGCACTGGAGGTAAGAGTCATTCAATCACCCTCAAAAGCCCCATTGGTGGCCCCTTGGCATTGGTTTTTCCTACATTACTCAGACAAGATCCTTTGGAGCAAGTTGGGAGAACTGTGAGCTGCAGCCGGGTCCTGGGCCTCACGTCTGAGTGCCAGGAAAGCAGCCTCCTCCCTACCTTCCCCACGGGGGACTTGTAGCTGCCTCTGCTGGGGGACACAAAGAGGAAACAACAAACACAAAGGCCCTGTTTATTCCCGCTGACCCAGATTCCAGTGCCTTGACAAGAGGAGACAAGCAACAGGCTGTTCAGCATTGGTCCAGATCTGAGTGGATGAGACTGTCACCAATAAAAGGACCACAGCTATGTTTAATCTGCCACATTTAATCCACCACACCTTGACTACTCAAAACAAGGCCATTGCAAGACCACAGTGGCCTTACAATCGCCAACAGTCACCACTATGGAATTCATACTGGCATTAAAATGGTGAAAGTGTAAAACTGTGCTGGCAATGCAAAGGCATGCAAACTCTTTTCATGGCATATACTGTTTAATTTATTAAACTCTGTTGTGATTAAACCATATTTGCAGGGAATACAGATTAAATGGGAAACTTTCTGATAATATGTCATCTACGTTGTTTTTAAATTATAATCCAATGTTATTCCATACCAGTTCAGAAGGAACATTTACTCGTTTAAATGGCTCACATTATACTGAAAATCATATATAATGCAGAATGCCATTTTCATCCACAGGTCCATGGGGATGGTTCATTGTGCGTGTAGAGTGAGAATTGATCAGTGATGCCCTATATGTGTGCATTGTGAGCTAATGAGCTATGAGATGAGCCACCTGTTTGGGGAGTGCAATGCTTTGTGGGGGAGCAGCTGCCCGTGAGTGTGTTGTTGGGGGAAGGCGGCGTAAAGATCTGTAATTTGCAAATTCATTATGTATGGTGGCCTACTCACCCCGTGCCCTCCCCCAAGATCACTAGAGCCCCGGCCTGGACTGGACTGCTCTTTCGTAGGCCTCCGTCATTCTTAGGGAGCTCATCCCTCTCCATTAGCAAAGGCTTTACGACACAGATTAACTCCATTCTTAAACTGTCCTAAAATGCACTACATTTCTTTTATGTAATACATATGTTAGCCATAATAATTTTGTAATTGCAAACTTATTTACACATTGTGACATGTGCTCCCTGATTATTAATAATTGCCTACTGTATAAATGTTATATATATATATATATATATATATATATATATATATATATATATATATATATATATATATATATATATATATCTTGTTTAAAAGGCGTGTCAGTGTTTGCATTACTTATATTTACTTGCTTGTCACGACTCAGCTATGAAACAGGGGATGGAGTAGTAGGCCTGCGGGCCATCCTGAATGCTTTGAGAGAACTTCAGTGACGTCACCCTCACTGAGTTTCAGCTGTTATTTTTCTTTAAGCAAAATACCATGTTCAGAAATTCTAATTCACCAAAAGAAAACCGCTCTTTTTGAGGTTAAAACTAGAAATGAAATGTATTTTAAATCTATTGAACTTTCAAAAAACCTGTCTTTTTGTTTGAGGGACTAATTTTTGGACTGAGGTGTTTGAAGAGAACACTGGCCTGTTATGTTCTAATGTTGTGACAAAAATAAATAAATAAATAAAAGACCAGATAATCATGTTGCTGTGTGTTACTATCATCTAGTGGATAGATTGAGAATTACATAGATAAATTGTCTCTCAGGTAGACGATGATTATGTCGAAATAATTATATATATATATATATATATATATATATATATATATATATATATATATATATATATATATATATACACATACATATATTTAATTTACATGTTCAATAAATTATATCATTAAAATAAAAATTATTACATTAATAAATAATCCTACAATATAATAACATTTAACTACTGCAATTGAAGTATAATAATTACATTTAAATTACTATAATTATTATAGTTAAAAATAATATTCTAACAAAATTTAGAATACATCAAATTCTTATGGCACATCAATGTGTGATATTAAAAAGTGAATACAATAAAAAGGAAAAAAGGAGTGCTATTAAGCATGCTACATTGTCAGATTTATCAATAATGAAACAATTAAAATATTATTAAAACAACCCTTCTACTTTTTCACCTTTCAGGTGAAAGATAGGTGACTCAGCGGTTAAGGCTCTGGGTTACAGACCAGAAGGTTGGGGGTTCAATCCTCAGCACCACTCCAGGGGTGCTGGACCATTGTCTGACCGGCACTCTGACCTTAGCTGGGATATGTGAAAAATAAATAATTTCAATTGTGTGTGTGTGTGTGTGTGTGTGTGTGTGTGTATATGTATGTGTATATATATATATATATATATATATGCAGAAATGTATGTATAATGTGTGACAATTGATAAATAATTTTACTGTGTATATACAGTATATGCAGAAATGTGTGTATAATGTGTGACAATTGATCAATTTATTTGTATTATTCATGTGTTTGCTTGTATTTTTGACTTATTAACTTTAAGAACAAAATACTTCATAATGCATCGGCAGTGTGTAACGATTGCAAACCTACACCAGTTTCAGTTACTATAAATCAGTTTCATTGCATAGCACACTTGGAGAGAAAACAAAAAATGTCCATTGTTCTGCATGTAAATGTGCTGTTGCATCCTTAAACCTCTGTTTGTGAGACACAATGACAGTGATCCCTCAATAGCTTTCTATATCCGCCTAAATAAATGCTTCTCTCTAATCCATGGCTGTCATTATACAGAGCTGCTCGATAACCTATCCGAACAGACTCTGATCAGTCTGAACTTGCACATGGTATGCACTGGAACACTTTATTTTGGTAGTACTGACTGTAACATATAAAATGCTAATTATTATTGGAGAATGCTATTCCTTTATGCTTTTATCATCTTACATGGTTTGTTTATCTATACATGTTATGCATGCATTGTAATACCATGAATTGTAAGCTCAGCATTGCTAATTGATTTTGGCATCAAGTGTGCCCTACATATCTGCTCATTGGCTTGACTAATGGTGCTTAACAAACCTGACAGCAGTCAACAGATGGGCAACTCACCTCCCAAAGCCCTCCAGCTAATCTGAGCTGGTATCAGTGGTCAAACATCATCCATCAACTGAGTGAAGATCATGTTATTAATTTGTTCAGAAAGACCCACCGACTCTGCAGACACATCAATATTTTGACCATATGGGGTCTTGGCTTGAGGGATTGAAGGTTAATTTATTCTTATGATTTCATTTATTTCCCATTGTGCTAGAAGACATCAGGAATGAACGTCAATATTTTATTTTATATGGTATATAATTAAATGTTGCCTACCTTAGTAATGACCAGATATTTCAGTATGCATTCAGCATAAAAACCTGTATGTAAGAGTTCATAGAGGTGACCAGCACAGGAAAACTGAACATCACATGAAACCACACATCAGTAACAACCAGAATACAAACTGGTTTCACTGTATTGTGCATGAACTCCAGCACCATAGAACTGAACAGATGCCAACCTGTTCAGTGCTATTATTATTGTTCTAATAAAAACTTAAAATGGGGTTTAAGCCAACTGTGCAGTAGGTACTAGCGCTTTCCTTGTTTCAAATAAGGTTTTCGTCCTTTGCCATTGGGACCCATTCCTTTTCCACCAGCCTTGCCTTTTCCTTTACCAGACATACTTCCTCTCCATCCCTTCTTTCTAAAGCCTTACTCTTTTTAGCCAATTCCATGTCTTCTTCCCTCATTTGCTTATTCACAGCGTTGCTGATGTCAAGACTAGGATTTTTGCTGTTACTTTCAGTATATCCAGCAGTTTTTTTCTTGGCATTTTCTCATTGGGAAAATTCTCCTGAAATTTGCCAACAGAAGCAGTGGAGTTCTTTGCAACACTGGCAGCTTGTGCCAACTCTGCTTTTTGACTGCTGAGGGGTGGGCATGAGCCCCATGCCTGGGACCTTTATTTTCTGTGCTCTGGCAATGTTCTTGGGCCTGTTAAACCCATTCTTTGCCACCCGTTCTTTCTTAGCTTTATTCCTTTTTGCAAACTGGTCATCATTGGGATCTGCATTATCTGGGACCTCTATCAACCACTTCTTTGTGTCATCATTGGCACGTTTGTATCCCCATCGTCTTTTCCATTCCTTGTGATCTTCGTCCCACACCACGTTGGTCTTCTTTTTCTTCTGAATGCCCTTCAGCTGGGCTAACTGTTCCCATTTTGTGGGAGGCTTTGGTTTAGGTGCAGACGTTTCTCTGAGCAATAAAATGATTGGATCTGGGAGCTTAGTGTCGATTACCTCTTGAACTCTCTCTGATAGAAGTTTCCATAGCTCATTGATAAGAAGTTGTGTGTTATCTCTAGCTAAAGAGAACGGTTCTTATCAAATGCGAGCAAATTACCGCGGTCAAACTCGAGATATAACTCTGTTAACTGTAATCATTTTAAGCTTTACGGCATTCTCTCAGCCTTAGCAAGCACGTCTTCGATATGGCACGAAGCCATTTTGCGTGTAAACACACGAAACGTGGTTTTCTCACATGTGCTGCTCCAAGCCGGAAGTACTCATTTCAAAATAAAAGCTCCTAAAATTAACTTCTAGTCGTGGAGATCGCGCTGGAAAAAAAAAAACTTATTGAAAAGACATATTGAGTACAAAAATTATTGTGTGATTTTTACATATCGCGATATGAGGAAAAAAATATTTCAACATAGTCAACTCTATTAAAAATTGTAAAAGAGAAATTTCCAACTTAGATATCGGCGGCTTTTTGGCGCGCGATGGATAGCTCATTGGATTTCTAGATTTTAATATGAGGCCATTCAAAGGTTGTGGGTTCGAGTCCCACTAGAGTCGAAGCTTTAAAATCGGAATCGAATGAATGGCCCACTTGCCAAAAAGTCACTGGTTTGCCCTTATTCAGGAGATGATTCGATCAAAGAAAATACTCAAGTATTCGTTCGGCAATAATTATTTGAAAAGTAAAAATACTATTCGAATCTCACCAAGTTTTGCTTTGCTGGCCATATATACGGTTACTCACAATTTTTTGTAAGTTGGCCACTTTGGGTTGAGACAATCATTAAGAGGGCCGCACCAGTAGTGTAGTTGATGGCATATGCCATATGGCCACCTATCTTTCTTAGGACTTTGCCTATGCCCACCTAAAATAAGTGATGATAGGTATAGCCACCTAAACAAGGAGTAGGCTTTTGACCCGAAACTTATTCAATCTAATAACATGATGCATGTTGTACTTTTTCTTCCAATATTATCAATTGAGAGCAAATTCAGAGCAATAGAGCACATGCTGTTGATTTGATGTACAGCACATCACACATTTATACATACACACATCAAATAGGATACATCAAATGTATAAAACCTATTAAGGGTTAACTCAGTGGTTGGATGAGTGAAAATGTCCCTTCTGCCCCTTGTCTGAATTCATTTTAAATTCATGGTCTGTTGTTGCTAGCCATGTGAGGCAATCCAGGTGTGCACTGGTCCGTCTGCTTCTCTGTTTTTGTTTATATATGTTCATTGTTGAAAATGTTGCTTCACATGAATAAGTAAAAATATCCCATTTTGCTGACAAAAAATTGTCACCTTTTGCACGCACTGCTTCAGAAGTGGATACTCTGTCTGACACAAGGCTATAGTAACATCTGATCTTAGTTCACTTTGCAGTGTATCATTTGTCTGCAGCTCTACTATCTCACTCTCTATTCCAGCACAGTACATGGTAAATTGTCTGCACTTATAATGCCTTTTTAACATTAACAGTATTCAAAGCAGTTTACACTGTGACTCATTCACCCATTCATACAACAATGGCGGCAGAGCTGCCATGCAAGGCGCTAGCCTGCCGGAGCAACTTGGGGTTCAGTGTCTTGCCCAAGGACACTTCAGCATGTGGAGTCATGTGGGCCAGGATTTGGACCACCAACCCTGCAATTAGTGGCCGACCCGCTCTACCAACTGAGCCACAGCCACCCCAGTGGTGAGGGTAGGACAGAGAACTGTGATGACTGGGGTCATGACACTGGCACATGAAAGGGGTTCCCAATGAAGTTGAAAAACTCTTGTACTCCATGGCCCAGTTTTTCAAAAGTAATCCAGTGGGATTTCAAATCACGGATTTGATCAAATCCTGGAAATGGGTTTTTCAAACGCAAAAGAGGGATTCCGAACTAAGATCAGAGCACGTAATCCGATTTTACATTTGATGAACAAACCGTTCTGTCAGTACGTTTAGATGGACACCAAAAAGCGGGTTATTGCGATGTGGCTTACTGCGAGAAAGCTGGTGTGGTGAGCAGGGCGGAACCGAACAGCGTCTGGGCAGAGCGAGGTCGGACAGAGAAGTGGCGAATGACTTTCACCTCCATATCACACCTGCCTCACGTTCCAGTGAGGGGAGGTGGGAGTATTTAAGGAGAAGAGGCAGAGGAGAGAGAGATGTATGAAGCTTGTATGCATGTTTTTATGATTTGATGCAGCTGGCTGAAAAGCAGTGAAAGTTTTTGTTTCTTTGTATGCTGAAAAATGTAATTTAATGTCTATGTGTTTGTCAAGCCAGTCCAGCTTCCTCCTTACCTTCCTAATTGTTACGCCTGGGTTCCTGTTTAAATGTACCCTTTACTCCCAAAAATGTGCAGCATGACAGAAAGCAGCATCCCTGAAACAACCTAATCCCCACCATACATCTGTAAACAACAAACATGGCATCTGAGAAATACTTTACTAGCTGAGGTAAGGGACATTCCATCATTTAAACTGGTGTTTACAAATGAGTATAGTTTACTGAGCATGTGGATATGCTTGTTTTTCTCAAAAACATGACATGAGATACAGTATAAACATGATAACTATTATATGCAGAATGTTTATACTCATCCTGTACATTAATTGCGTCAGTCTACTTAATTAGCGGTTCTTTTTCTTCACTTTGCATAAGCTTAAATGCTTTCATTCTATACTTTTTCCACTCATTGCTCGTTTAAATGTTTTCAACAACAAAAAACACAGGACATAATATAAGCTTGTTTTGAAAATATTTTTTTTTAAATGGTGATGCAATCTTTACTAAAAAAAATAATTTTACAATGTCTCTCTCATTAATTACCTTCATTTAAATAGACTATTCGAGTATTCATTTTTTAGGAGCTTAAATATTCAAATACCAAATTATTTATGAATGCCCGTCCCTACTTGTCAGCCCCAGTTAGCTGTGCGTTTTCTACTCGGCACAAGAGACCCAATTACAAATACATGCACAAACTCACAATAACATCACCACATAACACACAGGTGTCAAACTCACTTCACTTCATGTGTCCTGCGAGCTAATATCTGAAACGAAGGATGGCAGAGAATCGGAACGTCTCACTGACCAATCAGTTTGCGCTTTCCTCGTGAATATTAAAATGCCTTCGCCTATCATCTTAACGGTATGTTTTGGAGCGCATTTTGATCGGTGGCTCGATGAATAGACCAGTACGAGCACAGAGGTGCATTACCTCACGGAGAGCGGAGACCATTATCAACAGCGCAAGACACTACCCGGATCAATAGCTGAATGGAAAGAGCTGTGCGAGCACAGGACAGGTGCATTTACTCATGGACTGGTCTCAATCGCACAGCATAGACTATTTTAAATGCGTTTGTGAACCAGTGAGATGTATGACGGGGATTACGAAACCCGTTTGATTGCAGCACAGAATTGGCAAAACTCAAAATGTCTCTGTGATGAAGCTAGTTTCGAAGAAACAGCCCCACAATCTAAACAACTCTGACAAAGAAAACAGGAGAAAACACCAATAGGCCTTTTTCACACTCTGGGATATGGAACGCGGAAGTAAATGTTTGCAGGGAAAACTTTGACAGTGGAGATCCCAGCAAATATTATTTTCCCTTACCCATTTGCTCTAAGAGTAAAAGAATAAATCCACCATTACATTTGAATGACTTTACAGAAGAAGAAAAAAAATAGAGCGGTGGATTAAAACGGTCATATGGGAAATGATGCCATATTTACGGTCACTCTCTCTGCAGCTGTAATAGAAACCCCCACGTACATGGTAAATTTGTTCTTTTTTTCTTTTTTTTTAAAACTAATTCCAGGGTAATATAACACAAAGCATAATTTTATAAACTTACACTCAATATTTAAAAAAAACATAAAATTTGCTAGATTTACTCTGCTAAATAAGGTGTAAACTCATAATAGTCTGTGAAACAGTAGGGATGCACCGATCTGATACCTGGATCATTATCGGCTCCGATACTGATGTTTTTATTTTCATTTTTTATCTAGCCCGATCCAAATCTGATGCCATGTTAGTCATGTTTGTTACTGGCAAGCTCAAAAAAATTACATAAAGAACCATTAAAACACAAATTACATATGAAGTGTGCATTTTATTCAAAGCATTATTGAATGGCCCTGCTTTGTTTACACACCCACGGCTATTTGAGTCTTCACGCTGTGCGCACGAACAACATCTCAGATGTAGATGCTCAATAGTTAGGTTCACTTATATCCAGTTGAGCAGAGTGGCAAACAGCAGGTGAGTAATATCCAGACAGGGTAAACACAATGAACAGATAACTCACAACAGTCTTATGATACTTGCAGGCAATAATTATGATGCAGGTATGTTTGACATAGTAGAAAGGTCTGGAGTCTCAGAGATACTATCGATGAGAAAAGACAAAGTGAGTGAGTGAGTGAGTGAGAGAGTGTGTGTGTGTGTGTGTGTGTGTGTGTGTGTGTGTGTGTGTGAAAGAGGGGTATATATATATATATATATGCAATCCTTGATGATGTGTAGGTGCGTGTAATCAGTACTCAGGGGAGCTGATGGCATTGAAGAAGAAAGAGAGAGAGAGACTGGTGGATCCGTGACAAAAGGTGCACGATTGAGATATATTACTATTATAATATATTATTATTATTATTATCTTTTTTTTTTTTTATTTTTTTTTTTTTTTACAAATGATAATAATATTTAAGTTGAATGGGTTCCAAAAAATAACTTTGTGAATGAAAAGTGGACTGATGTCTTACAACTAAATTGAACAAAAAAGAGATCTGAATCATTTAAAGTCCAGATACAAGTTGAAAAACAATTGCAAAAAAAAAAAAAAAAAAAAAAAAAAAAAAAAAATCTGCTACATTATCCAGTGTACTAGTTAATAATAAAGTTTTTCTTAATAAGCTATACTTTTATATTGAAATAAATAAATAGTTTGAGGTTTGTGTTTCTTTACAAATTAAAGAGCACACCCAATTAGTTCCTCACAATAATGTAAAAATGAACTGATTATGCAAAAAACAACACTGGTATTGGATCGGTATTGGCCAATACTGAGATTTCCGATATCGGAACCGGATTGGAAGAGAAAAAGTGGTATCAGTGCATCCCTAATTAGAAGGCTTTTCAATTTTCAGATCACAATGCTTAAATTAGCCATGAACTTAAAGTAGTAATACTTACTCTAACTATGGTATTTGTGGCAGATAAGGCTTCTAAATGTATTTAGACTGCTGCTTTTCATTGCAAAAGTGCCATAGTTCTTAATATAGAAACCATAGTTACTAACCATGGTAGCGAGGAGCCATGCTTGATTTTACCCATGGTTACCATGGTCTTATTAAAATATCATTGTTAAAACTATGGATACTATGGAAAAACTATGACATATTTTCATAATTATTATGGACCAAGCTATCAGTTTCCACCCATGTCAAATCTGTTCTCTTGTAATGCTCTCTGATTGTTGGAAAATGTAGGTGTTTTTGTTTGCCTTATCAGAAATTTCAAGGCATGTGGACGTGTGTACAACAGCACGGCTGCTTAAAACAATCCGAGGGGAGACACTGCTCTAAGCTCACACCCATACACTGACTGTGTACATCCTAAGCATTTGTTTGACACTGTGTTGGGATCTGCAACAATTGCTAAGACAGGATTGGTCAGAAGCACTTTTAAGGCGGGACTTAACGACGGGTCAATTCAATAGCAACAACAAAATCAACAACACAGGTGGAGGAAGCCAGGATCGGAGCATCACTTTTGTCAGAACTGTTTTACATGAAGTTTGGCTGTATCTGAATATGTAGGCAGCTGCAAATAAAATTAATTACTTTACTGAAATAGTCACTCGTTGACCTAAAAAAAAAAAAAAAAAAAGTCGTCTTGATGCAAGTTAACAACGCAGTAACAGGCATGCAATACTTCCCTCATAAACAAAGTACAAACAGTAAAGATGAGATGAAAACCCATTTCTCCTGATTAACTCACATACACGCTGTAAAAAAGCCCATGCTCAGTCTATGTTCACCTCATTGTAAGCGCCATACAAAGAATAGATTAGTTACTGACTTGAGTTGGTGGGCGTGGCTTGGTTGTGGTTTTCTGCAAGTGCTGCTGTCAGTGGAGCGGTTCGGTATTTGATGACGTCTGAAAGAAAACGTGCCGTTATTGTCATTTCGAATTAATATGAAGCGAAATAAGACAGACACTAAGGTGAGTGTGTCAAAGATGAATATATCAGGATTTCTTAACGAAATAGTAATCGAAGAGAAATTTACCTGTCAGACTTGCTAACCTCGGTTATTCGCTAATTCTCACCCTCAGATCTCGCTCAGCTGCACATTCATCTCGTGGACTGAGTGGAAAAGACAAAAAAAGCTATGAAAGACAGATGGTGGAGTCTGTGTGCCTCAAACATCTCACTGTTATTAGTGTAAGTCATTGAAGATTGCAAGTTCATTATGATTATTATATTATTATTGCTTTGGCAGTAAGATTGTTTGCTGTTCATCATTGCTATTGTAAAGCTCTGTTTATGTTGATTGCTCATTGATAGCCTTATTTGATTTATGAGTGTGGCCAACCTTTATTATATGAGGTATTATTGTAATATACTATGTTAACTATTGCTGCAATAATCACCTGTTATTAGACTGTTTCAGTCTTTTTCAGTGTTGAATTATTAGCATTTGCATTAGCAGAATTTGTGCAGTACACAGTATATTTGTGTTCTGTTTGTCAATGTGCTTATTGGTTTCCTTACATTTACATTTACATTTATGCATTTGGCAGACACTTTTATCTAAAGCGACTTACAGAGCCCTTATTACAGGGACAGTCCCCCCAGAGCAACCTGGAGTTAAGTGCCTTGCTCAAGGACACAATTGTGGTGGCTGTGGGGATCAAACCAGCGACTTGGTTGATTACCAGTTATGTGCTTTAGACCACTACACCACCACCACTCCTTAACAGAACCACACACATACATCTTGCTTCATCCATCTGCTGAACTGCATTATGATCTACACAACACCTGCCTCCTACCTGCTTCATCATATGACTTATAATCACTTGTAACTTGTTTCATGCACGTCTGTTGTAACTGTACGCCTTAATTATGTTTGTTATTTTGCGTAGACCTACGCTCTTACATGTACATATCTTTTTCCTCAACTTATACCCATTCTTCATAACTATTTGAACATATTGTCATTTTATTGACCTACTATGTTGTCACCTTGTAATCCAATACATTTTAAATAGATAAATCTGTTTTTTCCTTTCACTGTCTCTAAATCATAATTTCCTTTATTCCCAAATGGGCATTTATTGTGGTAATTACACCCTCTGAGGTGATAGACGGCAGAATACAAACTAGTTTATTTTATTTCCTCTATACACATGCTTTTGTGAAACGGGTGATCCTCTTTTGGTACTTTGTTGGTTTGAAGTTATTTCTGTTAAGGAAATTGTCAAATTAGCACAATCATCTGAGTAGCAGGCTAGCAGCTACAAGTTTGTTTACAAATGGCAGCTGCCGACTCCTAGAGTTTCTCAGTGCTTTGTGCATCATAGGTTTTTGACCAGTCTCATGCTGGAGCACCTCCCACAGTCTCTCTATGCCCCAAAAGTACCTATCCTGGAGTAGGAGCTAAATGTCTCCTAAAATAGCTTTGAGTGTCTATAGCTCCTCCGGTGCAAAAACTACAAAAATAACTACTCTTGGGGAAAAGTACCTAAAACAGGGTTTAGTACCTGCAGTGGGAAAGGGCCTTATATTCACACTATGGTCAGTCGTACTGCTGCATGTAATGTACCTTAGAACCATTTTAAGGCAAACGTAAATAAATGAATCTATTATTATTTTGTAAATCTTTTTTCAAGTGATAACTCTCTGACTGGAAGCTCACAGTTCTTTGACATCTGACATGTTTAGGTATACTTTTGTTCCTAGTTTTAACAGCAATATCTTTGTTCATGCTTGCATTGTAGAAAGAGGTGGATTTGTCCAAAGATGATCTGCTTAGAGATATTCTGCAGGGCCTGCACTCTTGAGGTGATTTGTTTTGTGTTGAGCAATGATAGACATTGTCAGTTTACAGTGTTTGTCTCAGCAAAATCCAGTATCATTGCATGCTTATGACCTGATGATCATTTTAATATTTCACATAAACCAGTTGTGCTCACCCAACTACCAGTCATTACTCTGAAGAAGAGGAAATCACTGGGATCACCTATGAATCCATTTTCCATCAAACCACAGGTGCCAAAGGTAGTTCTTTTTTATATAATAATAATAATAATAATAATAATAATAAAGCACTTCATTTATAATGTAAAGCTAAGTTAAAAGATTTTGAGTTGCAATCAATTCTGTATTAGCCACAATTGTTTACTAAAAGTTTAGTTCTTTACATAGATTTGCTTTTATACAGTAATTTTAATAAGTGGTATTGCTTGGATATATAAATAAATAAAATGCACACCATAAAACATCAGAATGAAAACCATCATCCATCTGTTAGTAGTCACCTGAAGTCCAAATGTCCAAGCCCAGACCTTGGTAACATGAGATCCTCCAGCTAACCCATCACCCAAGTCTGCAGCTCACATTCTTCCCAGTAAAGCAGCCACCACACACCAATTAAAGAAATCCAAGACAGAGGAGCCTGAAGGTATACCTAACTGACTCCTTCATTCCTGTTTGGACTCCACTGTATGGACTTCTGTCCATCTTTTGTTGATGGTATTTTAGGATAAAAATTACTGTTAGTGTTTATTTTAATTTAATTATTCTAATTAAAAGAAGCCATTGAGTTTGATGAGATGGATTTTGATGAGCCCATGGAAGCAGACAACCTGGAGGAGGAGCCAGTGAAAGTAAAGATGGAGCCTGCGACCCCACCCAGTCTTAAAGTGGAGACTGAGACTGGGCCGAAGAATGAGATGTTAATGTATGTCTACAAAACACAGGCTTTTGAATTAATGCTTGTATTAATGTTCTAATCAATGTTCTAGTCTCAATTCCACGGTGGTTTCTGCCTACAATGCCTTCTCTGCCATATTTGTCCTGTCTTCTCTCCTCAGATCAGGACTGGTTGGTGGCATAAAATCTGGGAGATTTTAAACTTCAGCAAATTAAACTTCAGCATTCAATTTATTTTATATCTGTATGTATAGCGTCTAATAATGCATTGACAATGTACACTGAAGTTTATTTATGCCAATAAAGTTTGATACGAATTACATTTGCATATACATACATACATACAGCAGACGCTTGTATCTAATGTGACTTACAAATGAGACACATGGCAAGCAATTTGTTATACAAAGTGTAACAACATCTGTAGTATAGGACTGCCAAGTTCTCACAGTGGCTGGAGTAGTAAAGATGCTTGCACAGAAGAAAGAGACAGACAAGGATCTCTCCCAACACCCGTACATTAAGTGCAGTAGTAAGTGCAATTAGTGTGGTTTGGTTAAGAGCTTGTGTAACCGATGTGCTTTCAGCTGGTTCTTGAATGCTGAGGAAGGTAAAAGCAGATAAACATAAGTAGTACATATTCATGTTTCACCATTTTTATCTCTTTTTCTCCTGCAGACTTATGGGTGGGCGATCAGAGAGGAATGAGTATCTGTTGCTCCACGCTTTCTAGGAGAAGAACTTAATTGTTCCAGACAAGCAGAACAAGATGTGGTATGAAGCCTTTTTGTATTATTATATTCTTACATCCCTTTATGTCCTTAATTTATCTTGTTCCTTCTCTTGTTAATTTTTTATGTTGATTTTGATTCTAGATGTTGACGTGGGAATAAGCAAGTCGAACAAAGCAAGGAAGAAGGCAGCATATACTGGAGTTCTGGTGCTGGACCCAAAAGTCGGTGAGTGATTGTTTTTTGTAGGTCTCATACAAGTCTTTGTAGGTCTCATTGGTTGTGTGTATGTATATGTTTGCTAAATCATCTGTTCCAACTTCTGCTCGTAGGTTTCTATGATAAATTTGTACTGCTTTTGGACTTTTAACAGTCTAAAGTACTATCATAGGCATGACCCAAGCACATTTTTGTGTTAATAACACATTGGGCCTTATTTCACGAGCACTAAGCACAGCGCTATGCAAAGCCATGAAGTTTTGGTACTTTTGTGCAAGCATGCGCCAAGTCGAAAATTGCCGAAATTGCGCGCAAAGCACTAATGGGCTGGATCAAGTGCAATTTAATTCTTAGGTTTTTCTCTGGGTATATCTCCATCTGCATCCTATTATAGTCTATTCAATTTCAAGCAACAGCAATATAAACAAAGGCAGTACATTAATAAGAAGTTGGAAGTGTAAGTGGACCAATATACAATGAATTATTAGAATAGAAATATGGTCTTGGTTTCTTTTGTGCATTAGCTGCGTACTTGTTGCATGTCAGGCATATGTCTATGACAGTAAAACGCTCTTTTTCCACACATGGAAAATGTGGTTCTTGTCAGGATTTGGATGTAAGCTCCATTACATTATAGAGCATGTAATCTCTATGTAATCTTCATCTACTGACACACAAATCATAGCTAGTATTAACAATGATTTTATCTGCATGTAGATTTGTGGCCAAAAATATTGGCACCCTTGGTAAATATGAGCAAAGAAGGCTGTGAAAAAAAATCTGCATTGTTTATCCTTTTGATATGTTCATTAAAAAAATGCACAAAAATCTAACCTTTAATTGAAGTAAAACAAATGAAACAGGGGAAATATCTCATTTATTAAATAAATATTTTTCTCAAACGCATTGGCCAATTTTTGGCACCCTTTTATTCCGGGTTCAGGTCAGGTGACTGGGGTGGCCATGGAAGAACTTTGATTTGTTGTCAGTGCACCATATTTGTGTTGATTTTGATGTTTGTTTTGGGTCATTGTCCTGCTGGAAGGTCCAACCAGGGCCTATTCTAAACTTTCTGGCAGAGGCAGACAGGTGTTTATTTTTTTATCTGTTGGTATTTGATAGAGTCTGTGATACCACGTATCTAAACAAGATGTCCAGGGCCTCTGGCCCACAACATTAAAAAATCAAAGCTCTTTTTTTCCTTTGAACATAGAACCCGGTCGCATTTGAAGTTCTAGTAGTGTCTGGCAAACTGAAGACGTTTGTTGTTGGATGAGAGCAGAGGCTTTTTTTCTTGAAACCCTCCCAAACAACTTGTGTTGATGTCTGATATTTTTTTTAGACTTTCTGTCCTGAAGACCCAACTAATTTCTGCAATTCTCCAGCTATGATCCTTGGAGATTCTTTGGCCACTTGAACCATCATATTCACTGTGCTTGGAGACAATATAGACACACGTCCTTTTCCAGGCAAATTGTTAAGATCTCCAGTTGATTTTAATTGTTCATTATTGCCCTGATGTTGGAAACGGGGGTAGATTAAGACTACCAAGGGCCCCGGAGCCAATTTTCTTTTAGGGCCCCCCTGTTCCAATTATCTTTCAAAGTTGAGATCCATGCAATTGATTTTAATTGATTTAAGTCTCTTTTAATACCTATTGTGTTATTTAGAGTCAGACTAACTCAGACATATAGTGCGGATGTGGTAAAGAAACGGCTCAACCGAAACAGGTTTGCTGAACAGCCACTGTTCTTAAAGAGAAAGTAACATTTTTTAACATCGGTTATATATAATGTAAAATCAATGTAAATACTAGAAATGATGTATAAAAAAACCAAGAATGTAACAAAATATGTAATAAATGTGTAAACATGCATATATTTAAAGGGGCAATGATACATTATGACATATTTTAACTTCATCAAACACTTTAAATATAAAGAATTTAACAAATAGACTCCTACATCATGTACATATGGGTTTGGTGAAACTTGGCAAAGAGTTTAGGCAGCCATATCCTTTCAAACTCATCTGAATGACGGGGTGCGTTGCATTCAGAAGTGACCATCCCTATTCTCTATTTCCTTAAAAGACTTTACCCTCCATTGCAAGAGCTTCAAAGGACTGAAAGGTGTGGGGCTCAAAAATAGTGCCCATTTGGTCATTTTATTGTAAATTCTGTTTGCCATGACCCTACAGCTTGGCTACCATTATTATTCTCCCATCGAAAACCCTGTGAAGGCATCATGTAAGCCAAATTCCCCTAAAGTAGTTTTTTAGTTTTTAAATGATCTAAGAGTCAGTGTGGCACGGTGGAGGGTGGGGCCGGGTCGTGACTTGACACGCCCGGTCCCGTATTAGGCTAATCAAGCCACCGAGAGGGATAAAGGCCGATCGCAGAGGGCGGTGCGAAAGAGAGAGATCCTTACGGACATGTCCGTCGTCCTATATGTTTGTCTTTTGAGTTTTACATTAAAATATTATTTGTACGTTAAGCCGGTTTGTCGCCTCTTCCTTGCCCGTGAGGGCGAACTTCTTGGTGACAAAACCCGTGAAGGAAGAGGGATACGCCGTAGTAGAGTTCTCGCCACTACCGTCCACCCCAACAGAGCAGCCACGGCCATCTGCCGGGGGACGAGGAGCCCAGCTGCCTGGATGCGGAGGAATGGCCACCGACCGCCTGGAGCGGTCAGGGCAGCTGCCAGGGGCGGAGGATGCCCCTACCAGCCGCTGAAATGCAGAGGGGTTGGAGACCGCCGTCCGCAAGCGGGGAGGGGATCGCGACCGACCGCCTGGAGCGGGAGAACCGCTGCCAGGGGCGGGGGAGACCCCTTCGGCTCCCCGAGAACGCGGCGGGGCGTTACGTCCGCCAGGGGCTGGAGGACTGCCTCGGATCCACCTATTTCTCAAGAAAATAGCAAGCTGTTATTTGCTCACTTCATTTAAATACAATACACCCACAGTTTGTGTGCATTCACCCACAGATAGCACACACAGTCACAACCACGCCCACTTGCGCTTTGCACTGGCATGAAATTGAACTTCAAATTAGCACTGTAACGAAAAATGGATAAGATGTTGGACAAGCCCATTGCCTGTTTGTTAATAACCCCTTTCATATTAAAAGTGTTTTTGTTTGGCACTCTGTGTCAGTATTTTATTTTTCTACAATTTAACTACATAAGGTTCTAGGTCAGAGCTAGTACTGTAAGGGTTTTTATGCATACATGCCGTGTTGACAAATCTCTTCCTCAAGAATGACATCAGACATAAGGCCCTGAAGCTGACAGCTAATAGCATGTATGAATGCCTGGGATATTCCTTCAGTCGCTTTTATGCCAAGCCTTTGGCTGCAGTGGTCACTCATAAAGGAAGAGAGGTATGTAACATGCTACACTATGTTTAATTTAGACACTGATCCATCACTCTAAATATTATAGTTTACACAACACTAAACAAAATCTCTGTTTATATTGAAACTTGTTCTTGGAACTTTTATTTAAGTTAGATGCCATATTTCCTGCTGTGATTGATAGTCGTTCAGTGGGTTGTACTGTCTTAAAATCACAAGTGTTGGGTTCTGTCGGCTGGCAATTGTTTGAGAAAACATTTTCAATGTTTACTTGGCTAAATGATCAACACCAAGGTAACCTATTGAACAGGCTGTATGACCATCCATTAGAGCAGTGTTTTCAGCCGTAAGTTATTTTATGTTAGCAGACACCTATTCAGAACTGTACTCTTGCCATATGTTGACCATGGCTGTCTTGCATAAAGAAATTAAAGATCATCTTCTAAATTACTCTTGGACTGATTGGCTTCATCCTAAGTTCTTGAGTTCTGCCACTAGAGGGCAGTCTAAACTCAGTGTACTCATCAGGCCTTTTGCTCCAATTTCATTCGTCTCATGAGCTTCTGTTCTCTTTTGTACTTTAACCAGTTTGAATTGATCTCTTGTTCCTTTTATGTCATCTCCTTGGCATGATTGCCAGCTACCTGCTCTTGACTTTAATGAGACCAGACTCTGAATGCCCACTGGGGTGTAGCAACACAAATGGTGATACGTTCATGTTCATGCCTCTCTCTTCTCCCACATTGCCAATGGGTGGGGGGAACCAGTAAGTACAATCTCTTTGCATTAGCCCCAGCATTCAACTTGCAGGTTTCCACTGCCTCGATGTTCCTCATTTGTTATGTATGGGCCTTAGAGTTACAAAAATGGGTTTGCAAGCTAAAGAAATCCAAAGCTCACACCTGGACAAGGAAGGAATGCTGAATCGACTAGATTTTTAGTAGGAAAACTAGATGGGGGTTCTGCATATAAGCTTCAGCTGCACAGTTTTAAACCACTACACTGGAGTCTGCGAATGACATGCATTTCTTCATGTCGGAAAGCCCAGCTTGACTTAATAGCCCTAGTTACTCTAAGTCTTATGATACATATTCTCCACTTTCAGCCAGCATGGTCTTGCACTGTACAGTAGTAGTAGCTTAATTTTATTGCATTAGTACTGTTAAGAGCCCCGTTAGTGATGGACTTTGGTGTTGCAGATTTTCCATGCCAATAAAGGTGCTTGATTTGGCCCCCATGTGGATGCCCTCTAATCATCTCGTCTTTCTGCTTCGGCCTGATTGGCCCAAAGGATGCTGTTCCAGACAAGCCCCCAGTGATTCTCAGCTTGTTGAAATATGCAGGTTCCCAGAGCCGTGGTGGGGGTGACGGCTGTTTGGCATCGGCTTCAGAAGGCATTGGGGTTCAGTGAACAATGTGTCATAGAACATTTCAAACTTTAGGAGGACAAGCAGCCAGAGACACAGAATGTTGATGGTATTGTTGTCTAATTTGACAATTGACTTTTACGTTCGCCAAACACTAAATCCTGTCAGTCAGATGGTGGGTTGGCTGTATCTTCTGACGAATGGCCTGCTGTCTGCACCATCATTGTTTTTGGAAAAGAATTACAGGTGCTCTGCTTTTAATAGAGTTAAATATTGCTTTCTGAGAAGCTAGCTTAGTGCTAACCTGCCATGGGGTGTAAATTCAGTCAGCAGGTGCTGTAAAGTGGGTTAAAGTCTAGTGGTGCCGTAAGGGAGAAATTTAAAATGAGATTTATTTGGCGGTCGTTTAGAGAAAAGGAATATAGAAGATTTCTACATGCATTTCCTGCTGAGCACCTTGTCACACTTAATCTTGTTTTAGGTTATGCTATTGTTGCTCACTTTTCCTTTAATAAATGTTGTTTTTGCTGACTATACTTTTGAAGTTCTGTAACTGCAGAACTTTTGTGACTGAATTTTTATTGTTGGGATTGCTAGCTATAGATAAACAAAAGCAAACTGAGGTCAGCACTAGTGGTTGACGATATAGTATTTTTAAATCACTGATACAATATTTAGAGAGCAACATGCATTATGTAATGCCAATTTATAAAATACAATATAATGATAGCCAATTAGAAGTACACAAAATTGATTTAAATTAACACATTTTGCTCAATATTTACTCAAAATTCACTAAACAAAAACACAAAAACAAAAAACAGCTTGCTCTTTGTTGAATGACCACTTCTAGGACTGGGCGGTATAGCAATAGACTTGTTGTATGTGTGTGTGTGTGCGTGTATGTGTGTATGTGTGTATGTGTGTGAATATCTCAACCTGACATCATATAAGACTGATGGTGAGAGAGATGACAAACATGGGGAAAGATGAACACGGAACGTGGGACAACTCCAAAACAAGTCAAACGCAGGTGGAGGAACTTATTTTTGCATTAAAAGGTGCTGTTTTCTCACATTCTTGGTTGAGAGCACACTTTCTGATGTAGAGAGTTCTCCGGTTCTAATCACTTTACTTTCCAAGAGAAAATAAGGGATACTTTAATGAAATCCTGTGTTGTCTACCCTCCACTATATGCCCCGCTGCCGTTTCTGTTGCTGATACCATCAAGCTTTCCTACCTGCATCTGTACCTCCACATACACAGAGAGAAGCAATCATAGAGAGTAAATAGATTTAATTCTACAAAAAAAAAAAAAAAACTATATTGTGATTTACTCATAGCTCATACCGTGATGTTGAATATTGGTCATATTGCCTACTCCTAACTACTTCTGTTAAAAGTGCACTCAGTAATTTTTTCCCCATTAGAAATATATTCCTCAGCAGGAAACCGATGGAGTGCGTACTCCGGGTAGGGAAGGAGGTATTGCCCCAAGTGAAGGAGTTGGAGTACCTCAGGGTCTTGTTCACGAGTGAGGGGACAATGGAGCGGGAGGTTGGCCGGAGAATCGGGGCAGCGGGGGCGGTATTGCACTCGCTCTATCGCACCGTTGTCACGAAAAGAGAGCTGAGCCGGAAGGCAAAGCTCTCGATCTACCAATCAATTTTTGTTCCTACCCTCACCTATGGTCATGAAGGCTGGGTCATGACTGAAAGAACTAGGTCGCGAGTACAAGCGGCCGAAATGAGCTTCCTCAGAAGGGTGGCGGGCTTCTCCCTTAGAGATAGGGTGAGGAGCTCAGTCATTCGTGAGTAGCTCGGAGTAGAGCCGCTGATCCTGGGCGCCTCCCTAGGGAGGTGTTTCAGGCACGTCCAGCTGGGAGGAGGCCTCTGGGAAGACCAAGGACTAGGTGGAGAGATTACATCTCCACACTAGCCTGGGAATACCTCGGGGTCCCCCAGTCTGAGCTGGTTAATGTGGCTCGGGATAGGGAAGTTTGGGGCCCCCTGCTGGAGCTGCTGCCCCAGCGACCCGACTTCTGATAAGCGGTTGAAGATGGATGGATGAAAAATATATTCTCCTAAAGAAATGAATTGTTATTTTGCAACATGTTCAAAACCACTCATATGAGATGAGGACTCTAGTCATATCAGAAACCATATAAAAGCTGTTTTATTCTACATGGGGTTGGGACGGCCTCATGGACGCTGTCATTTTAGAAAAACATGACCAGCTGAATACCACAATTACTTACGATTGCAGTGTTCAATTTAAGTCTGCTCCTGTTGTGTCAATAGTTTTTATTTGCAATGTGTTTTTGCAGGGGTTGAGTATTCTAACCAAGAGCCGCTTAAATAAGTCCTCCATCCTATCAATAATGACAACTGATACTAATGCGCAAGTTTTAAACCATCTGAATGCCCAGATGCTTGCGTTATGTTCCACCTCTGTTCACATTGGCACATGAAAATTAATACTGAAGAAACATCAACTGACACTTGAAAAGAAGCTGTAGAACAAGAACGAAAAGCACTTTGGAATTATTTTGGATTCATTGCATATTGCACAACTCATTTTGAATGTAGATATTAAATACACTGCAAATGAGCAACATGACAATTATTTATTATTTACTCTACATGCACTAATAATTTAAGCAATAATTTAGCAATAATTTAATTTATTCCATACCATAGATATCCATTTAAAATAATTCACTTAAGCCTAAGATTTAACATATTATTACAATATTTAATGCTTTAAATATGCTTAAAAGAAACTGGAGTGCAGCTCATATCCACCATTGAAATCTGCTACTCTGAAGAACCGCGGTTGCTTACTTTGTGACATCACGGAAATTTTATATTTTAATCGACATTAATAGTCGTGATTATAATGTCAAGGGCAATAATCGGCAATTATGATTTTTGCTATAATCGTGCAGCCTTAATATCTCTGTTTTACTAGCAAAAAGCCTCATCTGTGATCAGATTTTCATAAGACATGGCCAGACGTGCAGACCAATATCGTAAGCGCGACAGCATTAGAAAAGCCACCCAGTGACTTAACAGTACAGAGGCTAGCGGCATCAAGCAATAAAGTGCGTGTGTGTACGAGGCTTAATATTTGCTGTGGTCTCCTATTCATTGTAACACATTTACCCCACAGTGGTGTAGTACTTTGTACCAAACACAGAAATATTAAAATTTCTCTTATAATATAAAATTTTATCTCAAAATTAACAAATATTTCTCAACCTGGATGATATTTTCGTCTGTCACTCATCAGCACAGTTCCTTAACAGAAATGGTTCAGATTTCAGTTTTAAAACTTGGCTGTGCAGACTGATTCCTTTTTAAATGAAGAGTGGAATTTAATGTCGCTGGTTTAAGCCCTTGTAATTTGGCTCATTTTGTTTTATAACGACTTGGGAAAATCCCCCTCTAGACCAGTTAGCAAGAGCTGCTCGCGTTTAGCCTTTTACGAGCGCTTGTGAGGTAATGTTCTGTGGCCCTTGACCTTTCCAGGGAAACATTTGTTCTGGTGCGAACCCTTTACTCCCCTGGTATGAGATACATGCCATGGAATAGGCGTTTAGGGTTTCATGCTGAGGGGTCTGTCCTGATTGATGTGCCTACATTTTATTTTCAGCTCTTTGTGCACCAGCCAGTGTGAAAAGGAGGTGGTGGGGGGGTGTAGGGTTAATCGGGTGATGTTTACAACTTTTGTCGCAACAGACTGCTGATGGCACTGGAACGTAAGTTAGCATGACCTATCACCTCGCCTTGCCGCCGGCTCCAAACTTCTCTTTACTTAGTTTAGGGCAGTTGAAAAAGGTTAAACAAAATCTATTATGCTGTCATGGACCTCATGTCCTTGCGCTATGAATCCGTCAGATCTACTGCGGCTGTTGGTTAGATGAGATGGACTGTTGTGTTGATGGGGGACAGGTTTTAATTAGGTGTCATCTGAGTAAACATTGTTCCCTTGCTGCTCTCTCAGACGACACTTACAGTTGTCAGAATCGGAACAGAGTCATCTTTAACCTTCCCAGAATAAGACATAAGTGCTCCCCTCCACTGTAGGTATTGTTGCACGCACTGTTTGACCCTGTGGTCTTTGGTCTGGGATTTGCTCCTGATATCACTGGACTTAACAAATAGTCACTCACAGCAACCAAAGAATATTTTTGGAATTGAGAGCGTGATGCAGTCAGTCTTGTGTAGCTTCACATTTCCCACACAAGTTGCCTCATGAGCTTTGCATCTTTTGATTTAGGCCAGTTTTGTGAGTGTTTGTCAGGTGTTTTTCTTAACTAATTCAATCTCAGTTTTGGCTCAGACTCCTTTAATTTTGTGTTTGGCATCCCAAGTTGTATTTTTTTGTATTTCTGCCACCACAAATTTCACCCTCAAACACCATATTTGGTTTTCGACCAAAAGAAAAAATAGGCTATATTGCTATAAACATGTATGCGTATTTAGGCTGCTTTTACATTTATGTAATTGAACAAATATTTGTACAATTTTGTATAATAATTTTAAAAGGTTGTTGTTGCTTAGGTGTCATTGTACTAATGCTAACAGAAGGAAGAACAAGTTAATTCACTTAGAATTATTATTAAATGAATTTATTTCAAACAGGCTAATTTGAAATTGTTGGTTTTGATTTTCAGCCCAATTTTTGGTTTCGGACAAGAGTTTACATTTCAGTGCATCACTATTTGAAACTCCTCAAAAGCTTAATTGCAACTCAACATTCCACTAACCATCATTGCTTACTGAGAAAAGAAAACAACAGAGGGCTGATTTCAGTTCAGCTGTAATGTTAATGAATATGTGGAAAGAATCACGTCACCCTGGATGCATCTGTTGAGGTGTCACTCAGTGTTCCGATTATTTAGTCCTGTAAACTCTACAACCAGGGTTGTTACACTGCAGCTTCCTTTGGTAATGATGCAGAAAAACATGCAGCTTGTAGATTCTGATGCTGTTTAATTAGAGGATTATGCACAGGTTATTTTAACAGTACAGGGAAATTGACCATTTGGAGCTAAATATGCAGCAGCTTTACTTAAGCCCATCCGTTAGGAACAAGATCTTATACATTTTGTTGGGAAATATTGATCAGAGGCATTATGTTGCGGTACTCTTCAGTGGGATATTTTAACCTCCAGATTTAGATGCCAGGCTGCCCGCTGAAGTGATTTGAGGCAGGCGTATTAAATCAGACAGAGGATTTGCAGGGAAATTTTACCCCTTAGTGCTGAGACTCCATATGATTAGCTCAGTGGAATCTGCTCTATTTGACTCCACATGATCTATGCTGACTGTGTGTACACCTGTGCTTTGTAAAAGTCTTAATAAATGACTCATTGTACCGTGGTTTGTTTACTTCCTCAAGATCATAATTTGGACATTATCAGAGAGATGTTTATCTCTGCTCAGTGTACCTAAAAATGTGTTTGCATGGTATGCGGGCAATTCATTTGCCTGTCCCTCTACTCTTTAAATCTGCCTGTGTGTGTGTTTTAGATCCTCTGGGCAGAGGATAGAGAGATGACAGCAGACATATATCACCCTTGCAGTGCTGTGTGGCTCTTGCTATTTCAGGCAGAGGACTGTCATCCTCAAAATGCTTTTCAGCAGGATGCTTTTCAAAACAATTGTCACCAGATACTTTCTTTTACAAGGTTTCTTTGCCGCTCCGGGGCTTAAAATGCCTTCTATGATGTGCACCGAAGCCAACTGAAGCCAGATGCCCTCGGGGAGAGCAAATGGCACCATGGGGCAGAAAGCATGAACTCTCTACGAGAGCAGCCGTAGACTTTGGTTTTTCTCCATAACCATTCCATAAGCTGCCTGAAATGGTTGGGAAGAGATAAATTAATGTGATAATGACAGCTCTGTCAATTGGGGCAAAAAGATGGAGGACCGTATGTGTAGGTATGGGATCAGTGCCAAACGCTCCGGTCGTTCCTGTCAATCACACTATGATCTGAGCCAGCTGCTTCATGGGTGGTAATTTTAACACTAGTTTACCTTTAGGACTCACCACTTAGCATCATCCTCTGCTTGCAAGTGGTTATTGGATTCAATTATGAATTTATTATCACAATCAAAAATAAGTAATTATAATGTGCAGAAATAAAATAAGAATAAAATTAGAGATAAACATAACATTTTACAATTAGGTGCTTTTTAAGTATTGCCGAGATAAATAAATCACAATTTATTGTAATATTTACCAACAATGTGTCAAAATATCCAAAGATCCTAATTGCCCTAAGATAAGTGATTTATTTATTTATTTAGATTTTTTTGTGTGTGTGAGAAATATGAACCAGACATGTTTTTTTTTTTCAAGTTTTTGGAGATATTTCCACTTAGCCATTCGAAACACATTCGAATTGCAACTGAAAATTAATCAGCACAAAATTAAGCTGGAAAGGGCTTATTTTTTTTATACATTGGGATTTGATTGGAGTGTGAAAAGTAGGATGTGACCTTATTGGTTCATGTTATTTTGTAGCTATGTGGCCTTTTATCAGCAGACAAGTAATTTCACAGGTGGAGCAAGTTATTATTTTGATTTGAATACTATAGGCCAGGGACATTTAATAAGTAAATAGGGTCGAATTTTTATGTTGTCATTGTCACACACTGACTGCATCATAGGGCCCTTAAATTGAGAACTACTTTGGTTTTGTGAACCAGTGCAGTTTTTGAATGACAGTCGAGAAGCAACTAATTGAAAATATAAAGCTTGTTAACCGATCACCGCATTAAGGAAGAACAATTAGTCAGGTGTCTTATGCCAGTTTGCTCTGATGTGTTTGTGACATTAGTGTTCTGATCTTAGGCTCCATAATGACCTCTCCTGACTCTTTATCATGTCACGCTCCACATGTGTCCATGCCATGTGATGGAGAGGGTCCAGTCCCCTTTCCCGTCTTTCTCTTGGACCGCTTCTTCTCCAACAAAGCCGCCAATTCACTGAGCTTCGTAATTACAGTACACTTCTTTCGCTTCACCCCGCAGCCAGACAATGAGCTTGGAAAAGGTTAAACAGGGCATTGTTGGCCTGCTGGCCAAATGTATTGAAGGTTTAAAACTTTAATAGTGCTGTCTTTCATATTGCCAGAAATCAGTTTTATACATTTCTCATCTTATTCTGGTAAAGAACTTTCCACTTGGACAGGAAGGGTCTGCGTTGCTGTCAAAGTTTTCGTAGGCTCCTTCAATTTTATGACATTCAACTTATTTTGGCGCTTTGTAAGCACTAAATATGCTTCTCATGTTGTACCTGCATGTGCACAGGATGATTTGAAGACTGGCATCACATGCATGCTGCACGATCCACCAAGAATCTCTTGCACAATTGATGCACTTTTATATCCTTCTACTGTATGCTAGAGCAAGGTTAGTGTAGTTCTTTAGCACAAATTTGCTGAATGTGATTTTATAAAATAAATTAAGTTGAAATAATGGGACGACTGATGGCTTCATCAACAGATTAAAAATCTCTGAGCTTATGGTAGCTCTGTCTTTAAAAGTTTTTAAGTTGTCATTTTAATTTATTGTAAAAATATATTTTTTTTTAATTATGTGATTTTTAACTTTCGGAAGAAGACTGTTGTGCTTTTTGGGAACATTGATTATGAGCTGATCACTTTCACTGTATATGCCATGTGACATCAGATCGTCTTTGAGCGGACTGTGGGCGGTCCATTGACGTCATCAATGATAAATGCTACATATGCATGTGTATTATTTATTTTTAAATGAAGTACATTCTGTTCAGTCCGGGGAGGCTCTATTTTCATGTGTTGGGTGTTCTGGATTTCAGTAGTTTTTTTGATACATTTGGAAGTGTAGTTTTTGGTTGATGGTGTAGATTTGCTTACAGGATGTGACTGAAGCAGTCACCAGACGTCAGGGGCTCTGTGCCCTCTGTATGTCTACTCTCAGATGTGTTTGTCGGCATGCATTTAAAACGAGCCCCCCCCCCCCCCCCCCCCCAATAATTTCTGAGCCATGGTCAAATTACTTGTCTTTCAGCTGCTTTCATCACCCCAACCTCAGCCTGTATTTGTCGTCATAATATGTGGACGTACAGTGGCCATGGAAAACTATACAAGTGTAATATAACTCATCAATTTTTCTTCTCCCTCCCTTTCTCCTGCTCTCAGTTAATATCTGACTTTGTCAGCGTTAACATGGAGTTAAATGAACTGTGTAATAGTGTACAGTTGTGTTACTAAGTGGCTGTAACGTTATGGCTGCCTTTTAAAATAAACTCACACCTGCTCAAGATCAAACACACAGATGGTGGTGCAACATAAGTTTGAGCCCTAAGGGTTCTGTGCTGGAGAGCCAGATGAGTACAGCTATCCCAGACTTTTGCAAAGTCGCTGTGCCACAATTCGTCATTAAAGTAATGTTTCGGTTCAGTAAAAGTTAAGCCAATCAACCACATTTGTGGAATATTGTTTTTGTTTAAATGTTATTTTCCACCAAAAAATATTTTTTATTTTTTCCTTGTTTACTTAAAGGTGCACTCAGTAACTTTTTGCTCGTGTCATCTTGGACTTACAGTGACATTTAGTGGTGTGGATGTAGCATCATTCAAAATAAATATATTTCAATTACAGATACCAATGTAGATATCCACTATTTACAATCAGCCATGATTAATTTAATCCAAGAGTGAAAGTGTAATAACAAGATGGTTACTGAGATTAAGCGAGTAGTATTCAGCTGGTCATGTGATTCTAAAATGGCAGCCCCCATGAGAGTGTCCCTGTCCCATGTACAATAAAACAGCTTTTATAAGGTTACTGATACGAGTAGAGTCCTCATCTCATGTGAGTGCTCATGATTTTATACATTTTTCAAACATACAATTAATTTCTATAGAAGTAAAATTTTTAGTGTGATTAAAATCACTTACTGGGATCACAGGTCTTAGCAAGGTTATGTTAATAGATTCAGATATAATCACAGATATGGTATAGTCATAGGTATGCTGTTTTGTCATTCTAAAATCATGTTAACATGTATAATGGGTCTCATTTACTAACTGTGCATTGGAACGCATTTGTCCGTAAAATCTGTATACAAACTTTTTCACACAGAAAGCACTAATTTATTCTTAATTTTGGAAAAATGTAGGACTAAAAGTTTGTTCTCACCAAATCCGTGACGATTTTGTGAGACAAACCTCTGACGGAAGGTCTATTCATAGTCCATAAAAAAATGAAGTGAAAAACTATTTCACCCCTGTACAGTGGGTGACGCTGTTGCTGTTCTACAAACATTATTTCCAGTTTCCTGCGCACCTTCAGCTGTTAGATATTGGAATGTCCAATTAACAATGTACACACTAAGTCCTCATGATGGCATTGTGACTCACCTCAATCTGGGTGGCAGAGGATGAATTCCAGCTGCCTCTGTGTCTGAGACCATTTTTTCAAGCAAATGGTTTCATTATGCTCTTCCCATGGTGTTGATGCATTTTGAGAAGTATATACAGTAGGCCTTATCTCTGTTTTTTTTATACGAGAGAGATGAGTAAAGAGTGCTGTTGGATATTTATTCGCACTTGTATTTTGCTAAGAGTATAGTCCAAACAGACTCCCGAACCCAACTTCTCTTTTTATAGTGCCTGAATAGTGTAACACAAGGTACAGTGAAATAAATGCATGTGGAATAATGTACATTAAGAATAACAGGTATATCATATATTATATTTAATATTATGCATCATGTTTTATAAGATAACACTGGCCCACGGTTTTTATTTAAATTATTGCAGTACTTTATTACATTATCCTTGCAATAAAATCAGAGGTGTAGTTCTGCAATTTGTTTGTCTACTACAGTAAAATATTGCATGTAAAGAGTCTTTTTATGGGATTTTGCTACGAGCTTAGTGCAAAAAAATAGCCAAACCAAGCTGCTATTTATAATGCCATGAGAATGTAACGGGCACAGTGTTACGGTTACATATTATAAGCAGACTTCTGTTTGATTTTTTTTTAAAGTAAATAATCTTTGGGGGTACCAGCAGATGCAATGACTCTGGAAATATTACAAAAAGCCCTTATCTCTCCATAAAATAATTCTTAGGATTGTCGGTGGGCGATTTGTCAGACTCAATGTGAATAGCGCCTCATGCCTCCTACACACTACACAACTTTCAAAGATTGTGGTACTGTTCATATTACACAACTGTCTGTCTTGTCATGGAAGTCGTAGGGTTTTCAAATTACATGAGGAATCAGCGATAGGTGTGAACACATTACAAAACATTTCACTATTGATGAGTCCCCGATGACTCAGTTGTGAAATGTAATTTGGAGTCCAGGCATAGTACACGTGAGAAGTGATACGTGTTACGAAAACGAATGCATGATCATATGTTATGAATTTCAGAATATGATGTGTATGTTTTTAATCACCTTCACATAATGTGTAAAGGCATCATATATTTTATTGGTTACATTATTAAAAAGTACCTCTTACTGAAAAATCTACCTATTTGCCCATTATCTGAATGTCCAAGAGAATTGGCAATTTCTCTCCAACTCTTCTCTTTCTCCACCCAGTTTGGTACAGTTCAGATGAAACATCAAATAGGCTGGTGCTCCTGCCAATGTTCCACTAATTTTTCCTCCATTTCTTTGGTCCAATGAGACTTTCTTAATATCGCAACCATGCTAGTTGATGTTCTGAGGCAGATACATCAGGACTCCTCCCACTGAAACTTTCCATGCCCCGTTTCTTGCTCTGTTATTGGCTGTAGGTCAACGCTGCAGTTGTATTCAGTCAAAACACATATTTAGTCCAGATATTTAACATGCTAGATATCTCGATGACATCGTGTCTGCACTTCTCTCAGATCGCGTCTTTGATAATTCATACATTGCTTTCGTCGCTCATGGGAGCGAGCTGTGATTTGCCTTTGATTTTGGGCTTTTGACGGCGATCTCCACAAAACTGTCGGGGAGTGAAAATCGCGCCTATACTCTGCATTAGGCATGCATTGTTGCCATTCGAAAGCTCACATGGAACAAATAAATGCACCGAAAAATTGGAAATGTGAACAGGCCATAACTATAAAAAAAAAACACACCAGCAAAATCACATACTCTTGGTCTTCTTGGGACCATGGAATAAACACAAAATTAATGAAATTCTGCACACCACATATGTTTATGTATGTACTGTGTGTGTGTGTGTGTGTGTGTGTGTGTGTGTGTGTGTATATATATATATATATATATACAGGCATGTAGTGCAGAGTATACGCAGGTATATGGCGTATACCCACTTCTTTATAAGTCTGCATTGCGTGTACCCACTTCTAAATCCCCTCTGATGCGCATCATTCAATAGTGTCCTGCATTAGCCAAAAAACATGACAATCCAGCACATGAGTAGCTAATCCAATCACAGTTTTCCCATTAATTGACTAGTCTAATTTGCCCCGCCACGGTCTCATAATGAACCAAAAATATTTTTGCACTTCTCAGTCTCATAATAACATCAAATAAAAGGCTGTGTTTTGCGTGCCAGTAAGTTCCTCACCCGTTGCTGTAAACTCACGCACTCGCAGATAAATGCACTGGAGTATTCTGTCCGTTATTTGGTCGAGGACGACGCCAAATCTTTGAGGTAAGTAACATTAACTCCGCCCTCTACATTGCAAATAAATCACTCACATATGCGTGTAAATTACTCACTGTGCAACCAAAAAATGTCTGTTATTAGCCACTGGCAACAAGTCATGTAATAAATATGATACTGCACTTTCAATAATGAAATTAACATTTCACTCGCCAGTGATAGAGTTGTGTAATTTCAAACACAGAGTCCCTTTTACTGAATACAAACAGTTGAAGCTGGATTCAGCCTTGTCTTTCCCTGTGTGGTGTCGGATGAGCGCAGGAAACAGCAATATCATTCAGTTGTGAAGATGAATCACTTCTCAAGCATTCTGATGTGCACGCCATCTACAGAGACTTTCGCTAAACTCCCGTGAAAAATAAACAAGGTATAAACGTATTAATTTTATGAACGCAAAGACTCCAATTTAAATTAACGGCCATGTAATGCAAATGGGGTTTATTCACGCAGTGCAGCAGTGAGACAGAGGAGATGTCCTGCTCTATTTCTGTGGAGATGATCAAATGCAAGAAACACAATCTTAAAGTCTTCCTTCATGAGAAATAAGGGCTTGTGAGTTAATCAGAGAGCCTTTAAATAATGTGTGAAAGTGAAGAATTTAAGGCAGAAATATTTTGCTATTGCACAATATAATATAATAGTGAGTTTGTATAATAATTAATCGACATATTCGTGAAACACCTAAAACAGTCAATTAATCATAATAATTGCAATTATTTGTTTGACAATTAATTGTCAGCCCCTAATTTTCATTATTAGGTTTGCAGCTTGTGAATTTTTTTGTTAATAATATGTATGAAATTTCAAACAGTGACAACAGCGTGTCTCATTTGTAAAAATGCAATTTCATGACATAATAATTGATAGAATGTGAAATTTGTACATTTTTAAAAAGGTAAAATGTGATTAAAATTATAAAGCAAAATCAAATAAAATTTACAATATACTATATTGTGTGAATATATATATATATATATATATATATATATATATATATATATATATATATATATATGAAGAGGCCCCCCTCTAAGTTTGCTTAATATATTTTTTAGTTAAATTGTGCTTACTTGAGGTCAAACGTCTGGTGAATAAAAAAAAAATGTACTATCCAATGACGATTTTTTTTCTCCAACATGATCGTAGAGGGTTGTTAACTAACATTAAATGTATCCACTGCATTTATACACTACTCAACACACAATTTATCATCATCAGTGTGCAAGAGCAAACAGATAATATTACTGCCAAAGTTAGCATCATGATGATTAATGTGAATTAACGTTAGCGTTACTAGGTTAATTGGCATAACGTTACACTGCTTACGCCGTCACTAGCTAGCTATCGTAAGCAGTCTGAGGTAACGTTAAAAGATAAAAAGCTGAAACTGACATCCCTAGTTTGTGCATCATGTATATGGGGAAGAATTGGGGGCGCTGTTTCTCAATTCAATTTATTTCAAAGTTGCCTACTACAGCTTTAAGAGCACAAAACTGTTTACAAGAGCACAACACTAGCTTCTTTATTTGCTCTCAAAGTGCACCAGATGGAAGTATTTAACTTTAAAATGTACAAAATTTTCTTACGGGGGAGTATGCCCCCAACCCCACTAGAGGGTCGGAGGTCCACCTTCCATAGTCTCACAAAATCCTGTGGGAAACACTGCAGTCGCATGTGAATAAATGCAAATATACCCTAAAAACACCCAGTAAAGACTGCGTAGACTACCTGCAAGGTTAGAGAATAGTTGTCCAATTTTCATGTGTGGATGGAAAAGTTCATGCAAAATTCATTATTCATCAAGTCGCAGCACTTTACAGATGATGCAAAAAACGTGGCTTATATTCCTGAAAATACTGTATGTGCGCACAATCATATGGAGTATAGTTTTACAGACTTGTGTTTGGCTGTACGCAGACACTGAGTGTTTGCATCAAAATCGAAGTATACTTTGGGATTAACATTCAGACACCGGCCACGCTGCTTTGGGAGGCGTTTAGAGGTACATTTTAATATGAGCACACTCAAGACTACATGTAAAGCAAAACTAATATGACATTAAAATGTGTTATCAATGACTTAATGCGTAATTCTGAGTAGAATTCACACGAGATCAGTAAAATAAGTTGTTTAACTACAAGATGATGATTTAAAGTAATATATATTCAGTGGATAATGTATCATTTCTAATGTTTACTTTGTGCATTCATGTGCTTATGCACTAGTGCTATACACAACCATAATAAGTACCAGTTACTCTATGTTATTGTAATTTATGATGAAACGGATGGTAACGATCGTACAGATGTAGGCAAGTTTGCACCAGCTTTCTAATAACACTGCACGCTGGTGTGTTCATGCTAACTAATCTTGACTGACTGAACAACTTTAACCGAATTATCGGTCAGCCTCAATGTAGGTGGAGATCCAGGTTACATCTTCCAATAATGTGGAGCAATGGCATTAAGAAGGTGTTTTGCAGTCTGTATGAAGTTTTCCTAATAGTTCACCCAGCAAGCTGTTACAAACCACCAAACGATCTCAAACACCTTTTTGGCCAGATTTTGTTCTAAATGACATCAAACCTGTTTGTTCTTTGAGTTCATATGAAGTATGCAGGGGCCTTTAGAAACTGGCTCTTTTGACTTTGGCCTATAAGCAACAACCCTTGCAAATGCATAGACCACTCAGAACACCCCAACAATAGCACTGCCCTGGCAACCAACTCAAACACTTCAGCATTGTAGACTCATTTTCGGAAAATGTGAAAATCTTCTTTGAATCATGAGACAAAACTCATCAAACCACAAATGAAGTCTTTAATCCTGTGTAATTAGGTGTGTCTTTCTGTGCGTTTTGGGTTGACCTTGGCGTTGCTGGTTAATGCCGACAGCTATTCTGTTATTACTCCGATCTGACCTCCTGCTTCCCTCAGGGAGGCATGTTACACCTCATAAAGCATGCTTAAGTCCTGCTCCAGTTTCAAGGAGTGGAGCTTCCCGCGCTCTGAAATAGCCTTGTCCCTCTTGGGACTTGGGCTTGGCTCGAATATGTGCGGGGGGCATGAATCCCGGTGTCTTGCTCGATTGCTGTTGACAGTCTGCAGTGTGTCCCTGTCTCTTTGAGGCCTCAGATTAGCACCCCTTATTCCTCTGCAGACCCCCCCACCTGTCTGAGTCGCTCTCCCATAGAGGTCACCCTGCATGCCTGCACAGCGGCAGGGAGGATATGCATAAGGCAGGACACCCTGAGTAAACAGTCACTGTTATCCTGACACTTCAGTTATGGACAGTGTCTCTCTCTGTCTGCATGTCAGTGCCTATCCCACAAACCCACTTACAAGTCACAACCTTTTTTTTATAATGTTTTGTAGGCTTTTTGGCATTTTATTGAGAAAATTATGATTACATGAAAAGGGGTGAATAGGACAGTGACCACATTACATGCACAAGAACATTCCTATATAAATCTGAATTTGGGCGTAATCTTTTTTACTGATATGAATGTGTTATGTAAACGATTGCAGTAAACCAAAATTAAGGTTTCTAAAATTCAGAATTAGATGCCATGTACCTGTATTAATCAGAATCCTGTCTTATAAACACTATTCACACAGTGCAAATAACACGGGGTCTCGGGGGGTCAACCCTCAGAATCTTAGCTGAGACAGATCTGGGCATATCACTTCCTGTTCGTTGCATCGGTTCATGCACTTCAATCCCTCGCAAAACCACATTTCACATTGTAAAATATGAGCATGAAAGGATGCAGAGGTAGATTTAGCCTATGTAATGCCACTCTTTGCTTATGTCACTCATTCAGAAAACAGTTTTTGTATTTCTCAAACTGCATCAAAACACGAATGCTCCAGCATGGCGATCACTGCGCAACATTAAGCTCAATCCAAAGAACACATAGAGATAAATTGACAAAGAAAAACCCCAGAATATTTGAAGTCACCCAAGAATGGGTTTGATCCAGAGCATGTGAGCGGAGCGCTGTGACACTTCGCTCAATAATCCGCTCCTTACGCGTGAACTCTGCTCACGGCACAAGCGAACGTTCACTCAAGTACCGCTCACTGGTAAAAAAAAAGTTTGCTCAAATCCCACTCTGACATGAAATGTTTCTGTAGTATACTTGTTTCCGGGCACATACATGGGGGTGGCTACATTGGCCCAAGCAACTGCCCCTTTGCCCACATGGGCTGAGGTGGCCCTCTGGGTGAAATATAGGCTGACATTTATTAAATGATCAAATGCTTAATAACGTACACATCTGAAATCATGTAATTAGATTGTGTTTTAGTATATAAAATCTTGCTGTTTATTTTGTAATGGTTTACAACGGCTGTTAGATAATCAGGTCTAAGATAATAGACATTCGTTATCATTTGTAATCAGTCAAATATTTCTCTGTTAGCACATATGTCATTCAAAATCTTCAAATAATTCCTTAACATTTTATTCAGTTCTGCCTCTACAAGTGATAAAGCATATGTGCGGTGGCGCAGAAACTCGCATACACGCAAATTTGCACTTTTCAGATTAAACTGGATCTGAGTGACCCAACCGACCCAGAAAACCACAATCTTTCCAACTTTAAATTTGTTCTAGTCATTTATGTCAATAAGGAAAACATGGACTGGTACCAGAAATACAGGTAAAAGTTAAGTTCATAAATGTTCTTCTGTTGTCTCCACGAAATGATTGTTAGGCTACTTTAGATTTTATACATTAATAGGTTAATTTGATAATGCTATCAGACTTTAGGTCTGTAAATTAAAATGATCAATTTCTCAGCCTAATTTTGTGTTCCGTTTTAAAGGGCGTATTAATTTATCTAGAAAAGAGCAGTGAATGTTTTTGTCTTTTTCAGTATTGTTGCTTGATTAATATTCCCTACAATTTTGTATGTACGAATTGTATGCAGTTTAAACTGTGATTTATTGAATAATTATAATTATATTAGTAGATACCATGTGCCTTTTTTTTTTTCCCTTGATATTTTTAAAGCAACATAAATTAAATCTGGACTTTATATGCATCAAACAATCATTTGTTGTGCATGTGCTCTTTATATGTACAGCAGGGTTTAACCATAAAAAATATTTGTCATAAAGTGAGATTTTGCCCAGTACTGATTTTATTGTATGAAATCATGTTTAATGATCCCAAAACAAATAAAAATGATTTAATTCACGAATTGCACTGCCTTCGTATAAGTACTTTTTTCTAGTATACTGTCATTTATAGCTTTTTCTCTGTGCATGAATGCAGCAAACGATGTCAGAAGATGTTATCCGCAACCACTAATCTACTTTAGAGTCAGTTTTTTTACATTTCAGTTATCGTTTAGGTGTGGATTTGGCTTTGGAAAACTGACCAGCAGTTATGTGCTCTTTATCCCATAGCAGAAATCGAAAGCAACAGTTTTCGATTAAGTGAGAATTCCGCTATGAAATTCTCTATGCTTTATTGTACAATGGAGGCATGCAAGCAGAATGCTGTGCCTGCAAATAAGGACACATTGATCTGCAAGATCACACGTTTGTTCGTTTTGTGTGTGGGATTTTTTGTGCGTGTATGCCTGGATTCAAGGAAATATACATGGCCAATATACAGTGCATTTTCAAGCTTACATCTTCAATTGAGTGTACTCTAACATTCACAACCCTGCAGAACCGGGTCTGCATCTAGCTGGCAGATGCACTGACATGATTGCAAAACAACAAGATTCCTCACTTCTCACTATCTACTTGTCAATCAATTTAATATTGAATGGTAGTGTAGCCTACTAGCTCACCATTTGCTGCACTACCATGTTCACGTAGCACATCCTTGTGCTTTCTGGCGATGTGACCCATTCCAATAGGAATATTTGCTAATTCTCACGGCCTCTTCACACTCCCTTTCAATTTCCTCATTCTTTAATTTATAATTTGCATACTACAAATAAAAAATGTATGTTGGCTATAAGGTTTGCAACTTCTCTATAAAAAAAATTTAACTCCCACAGGCCTATTGCTTATTTCGCAGGTTCCCAAACCAGCACATCAAAAAGAGCATTCTGGGTTAAGCGAGGTCAACAAAAGTAAAAAAAATTGAAAGCGTTCTTAAGCAGATTCAAGCTTACACCCTTTCGAACCATAGTCCAATGCTCTAACTAAAATGCCACATAGACTATACTTCACGACTATGCCAATATACATTTCCAAGCTGAGAGAATGAATAGATAGCATAGAAGTCTTGTTAAGGCAAAGCAACTTTGGATTCAAGCAGGAATTCAAGAACAACACGAAGACATAAAGGACAAAATGGTTAAATCTTTAAATTGTCTTCAGCAGGAATTGAACTTGCAACGTTTTGAACCGAATCCAATCCTTTAACCACTAGGCCAATCAGCTTACACAGCCAAACATTGCAAACACACCTGACATGTGATCTTAGAAAACCTTCCCTTTCTTAGGTCAGTTAAGATCCCTTCTATATTTTAAGTATATGAAATGTCTGAATAATATTAGAGAGAATGATTTATTTCAGCTTTTATTTCTTACATCACATACCCAGTGGGTCAGAAGTTTTACTAAATTTTGTTAGTATTTGGTAGCATTGCCTTTAAATTGTTGAACTTGGGTCAAACATTTTGGGTAGCTTTTCATAAGCTTTTCACAATAAGATGGTGGAATTGTGGCCCATTCCTCCAGACAGAACTGGTGTAACTGGTTCAGTTTTGTGGACCTCCTTGCTCACACTGCAGATTTTTCAATCGAATTGAGGTCAGGGCTTTATGATGGTCACTCCAATACCTTGACTTTGTTGTCCTTAAGCCATTTTGCCACAACTTTGGAGGTATACTTGGGGTCATTGTCCATTTGGAAGACCCATTTGTGATGAGCTTTAACTTCCTGGCTGATGTCTTGAGATGTTGCTTCAATATATCCACATAGATTTCCTTCCTCATGATGCCATCTATTTTGTGAAGTGCACCAGTCCCTCCTGCAGCAAAGCACCCCCACAAAATGATGCTGCCACCCCCATGCTTCAGAGCTGGGATGGTGTTCTTTGGCTTGCAAGCCTCACCATTTTTTTTCTCCAAACATAACGATGGTCATTAAGGCCAAACTGGTATTTTATACCTGTGTGTGTGTGTGTATATCCACTGTATTATACTGATGTTTTTAAAAAAAATTTACATAAATGGACAGCTTATAAACTAATTTGTCCAATTCTTCTATTAGAAAGAATGGCAGCTACTCCAGAGTATATTCCAAAAGTATATTGTGAAGTAAAGACTGTGCAGGTTTGGTTTGTGTATTGTTTCTGTGTACAACTCAAATAAATGTTTGCGAGCAGTTTGTGTGACACAGCGAGCCGTGTCGTGTCTAACGCACGCACCACGATGAGAGCTCGCTTTCGCTTCTTCTTGTGTTTGAACGGACAATTTCATACAACAAAATGTCTAAATGCATGATATATTGGGGAGTCTATTATGTCTCAAGTGAACATAAACAATTGAGAAAGAAATCGGGAATCATTATATTGAATTCTGGCATTATTCCAGGGGTCAACACAGGTGCTGGTGTGACGTCCTGCTACATTTTTCTCTCGAAACAGCGGAAACAACTTAAATAAAATACTGCGTCATTTTTGCCCATTCAGATACATGTAAGACATCATTACAAACTATAAAAGGTCTACTTTTATTTGTGTACACTTACAATAACAACAAAACCTTGTACTTTTGTAAAATAAAGAAAATAAACAGGGTGCGCCATCTCTGTCTTCGCGAGCATCTTTCTGAAACACGTCAGAAAAATCAAGTGAAACTCCGCGAGTACTTATCACACAAACATGAAACATATGTCTAAAGAAAGTAGGTATGGGTGGATCGATCCTAAAGTATCAATACTTCCGAGAATTATGTTGTATCAGGGTTGTCTCTGACAACACGCGATCCGCGAGGCAAGATAATTTTAGCTTGCATCTTCATGAAGGTTTGTAGGTTGTATGTGTTTTAATGCTTGCCAGTTTGAAAATTCAAGCGATTTGTTTTACCATTCACGCAGTCTGTATTTTATCATCTCACACCCAAACAAATGAGGGTGTGAGAGACTAAACTGATGTTGCTCAGCTTCATTGACAGCGCGGGAAGGATCACGGAAGATCCATTGAGAACAGATAAACTACTAATAGCTACTAAAGTGCTTCAGGTTCAACTGACTGCAGTCTCACAATCTCAATCAATTAATCTCTGAAATGAATACAGATGCAGCAGCACGACACAGTATGAAAATAATGAGACTTCACAGTTCTCAAAAGATTAAACTCAATGAAACAAACTGCACAGACTGTGCCTTGAATGACGTATCATGCAATAAAACCCTCTTAAAGAGACAGTAACAATTTAGCCTTCGTCCTGAACATTGACATTCCAAGTAAATGAAAAGTACAAATGGTACTATTTAAAGTTTTTTATTTCACTCTTACGTTGTAAAATGCCACGTTTTTGAATGGCATGTAAAATGTAAAAACTATCACTCAATCTCCATTGTTTCACTGGATCTGTTGCTATTTTAATGATCTAAAATACAAAGCACTGACCATTTAAAGTGTGAGCTTGTACATTTTGAAATAGTTATATACAGTCACAGCTATACAGTGTTATTATGTGCCTAGATAGTCTTTCAAATAAAATTAGTTTACCCCAAAAAGATATTTCTCTCATCATTTACTCACCCTCATTCCATCCCAGATGTGTATTACTTTCTTTCTTCTGCTGAACACAAATTAAGCTTTTTAGAAGAATATATCAGCCTTGTTGGTCCTTTCAATGCACTTGAATGGTGATAATGAATGGCAACATAAAAGTAATCCATACCACTCTGGTGGTTTAATCCATGCCTTCAGAAGTGATATTATAGGTGTGGGTGAGAAACAGATGTATGTGTATATATATTTTTACTGTATATTTTTACTATAAATTGGCCTCCCTGCACAGGAGGGGTGATATGCTTATGTAAATCACAAAAAAAAAAAAAATGAAAAAGAACTCTTAAGAGAGAAGAGCGCTTATGAAAGTGAAAGTAGAGATTTAAAGTAAAAAATTACTTAATTATTGATCTGTTTCTCACCAGTTTTCATTTACTTACATTGAATGGACCAACAGAGCTGAGATATTCTTCTAAACAGCTTCATTCAATTTCTGCAGAATAAAGTCATACACATCTGGGACTGCATGAGGGTGAGGAAATGATCGAATATCCCTTTAACATTCACTTATTTTTACAATGCATACAATGAAGTCTTAGGACAAAGTGAAAATCTTAGTTGAATGCCGTATGTGGTATAATGACATGGAGAGCTTAAATAATTTTTAAGTCATTGCATATATTTCATATTATTGAAGTGATCTTGTTTTATTGTTATCAACGAGTCCCAGTCTTGGTTCAAGGTTCGGCCTTTCTCAAGCCAACATCAAAGTTTGTCTTGACAAACTTTTTTTTCTAGTTCTGAAGTACTATGCAAAGAATGGCTCACATTCACCCATAGGGGGGTGATACAGGACACGCCCAAAAGTCCCATTTTCAAAATGATTTCATTTCCACCCCATTTGTCCAATTCTTCTGAAACTTTGTGTACATGCCTCATTTCTCATGGGGAACAAAAAGCCTCAAGGACCCATAATTTCCACCGTGATAGATTTTCCTGTACATTGAACATTTGGGAAAACCTACTCTAAGATTTTATGAAAACCTAAAGATCTTCTTCTCCTAAACCATAGCTCCAATTGACTTGAAATTTGGTACCCATGTGTAGAATTGATGTCTTTCAATTTGTTACTTAGCAAAAATGAATACAACACAAAATGGCTGATAGGGGCGTATTTATGTAAATGTCTAAATTGCCTCAATATATATGTGTCAATAAATGTAATTTTGACTGATGTTTTTTCAAACCTAACATTTTTCAAGATGACATCACTCTGAAGTACTGTGCAAAGAATGGCCCACATTCGCCCTTAGGGGGCGCTACAGGCCATGCCCAAAAGTCCCATTTTCAGGTCAAAAACCTTCTAATTTTGTACATTGATACTGCAGGCCAACGGTAACCCCTAAACCAATAATGGCCAACATTTGCCCTTGGGGGCGCTACAGGCCATGCCGAAAAGAGATATTTTCTGGTCAAAAATGTTCTAATTGGGTACATTGATACTACAGGCCAACAGGAAACCCCACACCAAGAATGGCTCACAATCGCCCTTAGGGGGTGCTACAAGCCATGTACAAATGTCCTATTTTCAAAGTGATGGCATTTCTACCCCATTTATTAAATTCTTCTGAAATTTAATGTACATATCTCATTGGGAACAAATAAGCCTCAAGGATCCATAAAGCTCATCCAATGTAAAGAGGGTTAGATTTAAAATATTTTAAAGTTTTCAAATGTTCAAAAGCTAGTTTTCTTAAAGTGAAATCAGCATTGGACAAATAGTTCTGATAGTTTATAGTCTTGAAAAAAAGTGTAGAACATTCTGAGAATGTCATTTAATCAACTTTTTTTCATCTACTGTACAGAACAGGGTAAGGCTAATTTAAGTTTGTGTACAGAAAAGGCAGTTATATGGGCCTAAACAATATAATTTTTTCATTTGGTTTTAGATTTTAATGTAATACTTTTTTGTACGGTAATTTATTTTATTTAATACAGGGGATATTGCCAGCATTTTTTCAATAGGAATCTAAACAATAATTGTATAGAATTGGACTAAATGTTAGAGTTCCAAAAAAGCAGACTAAAGCTTTTCTCCTTCTATTGTTTTTTTTTTTTTTTTTAACACATCTTTGTGCATAAAAATTATGTTTTTTTTGTATTGTGGGCTAATTCCATGGCTGCGTCTATTATTTTGAATGGTGTGGAATAGCAACTGTAATAAATAAACGGATGACTACTGTGATTAAATTAATTGCTAAGAATGGCCATTCATTTGTTCTCTGTGCACTTGTCGATGACAGGTGCATGATACGAGATATTTGTGTTGGCACTCCTGGAAGTGTCATGACAGATGTGCTTGCAGCATCGGATCTGTGCAGGTATGCATTAATACCAATCCATAACAGTGCAAGTAATGCTTCATATACAATAAATTGGCTTTCAAGGATGTTTACCTTGTCGTCATGATTAACACAGGCTAACGATTGGGGTAAATTCTGTCATGCGACTACATTTTTACACTAATGCCAATTTTCTCGACAAAGTGTTTCCAGACCAGTTTTTCATGACATTTGAAGTATCTACATAGTTTATGCATTTGAGTTAAACTAAAAAATATTATGTCGACCCTTGTGACATTTTTGTGATAATTTGCATTTCCATTAGCTATATCGGTGAGCTTTTTGATGCTTTACACCCTTTATCACAGAAAAAACCTTGGATGTTAACAGTTAGTGATACTTGGTAGCCTGATAAAAAGCATTATTTAACTTCATATATTTTTACTTAAACATTTTTGTGAATGAACAAGGTGTGTAAAATTAATTTATGGAACTCAGTAGAACATTGCATAATACTAAAATATTACTGTGGGACCCAGTCAAGTTTATTATTCTAATTAAATACTGAATTATCAACATTGTTTTGAGGATTAGATTTGTTTTATATAGTAAAGTATTTTCGTATTTTTTTTACCTCACCTTCACCTGGGGCTTTTATTTTTAAATTGAAATTGTGGCGGTGGTGCATGATCGCTTGCAATGTTCTGCATATGTAATGTTTAGATGCACATACAGTATCTCACCTCTTCTAAAGATGATGCACAAGAAAGCCAGCAAACAGTTTGCTGAAGACAAGCAGACTAAGGACATGGATTACTGGAACTATGTCCTGTGGTCTGATGAGACTCAGATGGTGTCAAGCGTGTGTGGCGGAAACCAGGTGAGGAGTACAGTTGAAGAACAGAAGTTGACCTCAAACATAACTTCTGTGTACATTTCATTCATTGAACTTCGAAACTTTGGCAAATAAGCAAATAGTTGTTCTCTGGTGCAGGCCATTTGACACTAGATCAGCATGATTCCATTCCATGCTGCTGATACAGTAAATGCTGAGATGTTTGTGTAGTTACGGCCAGAGGTTGCTCTAGAAAAATATTTATCTGTCACTTTGACTGACTGAGTTTTAAAATTTCCGCCATGGTTTATTTTTATCCAGTATACTTGTTTTCATTTTTTAAGTTCTACATTCTGGGTGGTAGCATCCATTAAAAATGGCATACACATGACAGTGGATAGGCTTAATAATATTTTTGACTTCCCTTGAAATTTTCTGTCAGTCTTTCAAAAAAATCGGTAAATGATGGAGAATTTTTGCTTAATGCAACCCCTGCTTATGGCTGAATGGATCGACAAAGGAACATTTTATAGCACATTTTATTAATGTTAGAAAATGCTGCATTATGCTGTGTTGTTGTGAATTTGACAAATGTTTTACTGTGATGTTTTTATTTTGAGCATGATATAGACTGACTGCATGTTAAAGCAGGGAATTCTCTGGTGGACAAAACTGGTACAACATCCTGCATATGTAATTCACATAGTTGAAGAAACTAATAATTTTGATGTGTTGCTGACAATTTTTTTTTTTTAATTTAGCATGTGTCATCAGACTGTCCTGGTGTTTATTATTAAAATAATCAAATTTGACAAAGATCCTGCGGATGTTGTGGACACTGCTATTCAAGTGTCCACAAATAAGTTATAGCACTCCCTAGCATAAAAAAACAAAACAAACGAAACTTGACATATTGCGTCAGTGTTCTCTTGTCCAAGTGTAAAATATTTAAGTTTGAAAATTACTCTCACAAGATACTGGCTAATTAGTCATTATAGGCCATGCCCCAAAACACATTTGTTTATATCTTCTGAATGATTTGACATTCTTCTAACAACTTTTTGTCAGGAGGGTCTGTAGATGATGTATACCAAGTTTTATGTGAATCGGACACATGGCCTAAGACAAGTTTTGAAAAAGGATAAATAAATTGAAGTGGTAGAAAATGTTTGTTGCTGAAATGGAAATTCTAGTAACCTTATGATATAGGGGTACTGATTGATTCGTAATAGCTTTAGAATTTTATTCTAGCCTATATGGTTCTGAAGATATTAGCAAAAACACAAATTAGCTAATTGTAGCGTCACTGTGTGGCTGATTGTTGTGAAATGTGTTAAACCACTTCATGTAGACACCCTGCATGTGTATAGGAAGTTTCATAACCATCGGCCCTTCCCAATAAGAGTTATTAGTTGCTGAAATTTTATTGGGCACTGGAAGCCATATTTGTTGATTTGTCAAATTGATTTTTAAAGAATATGTTAGCACTTGAACATAAGATGCATATTTAATTTGAACTTTGTCACTGTACAAAACTTTGCGTACATTTTCAAAATGTTCTGCTGACTTGCGTATACCGAGTTTGGAGTTTGCGTTGAGTTGATATTGATCAATTACCCAATTTGCGTTCAACTGAAAGAACTGTTTCGCTAATATCTTTTGAATGATTTAACTTATTGAAATTATTTTAACATCTTTTTGTTAGGGAGGGGGAGGGGGGGTCTGTAGATGATGTATACCAGATTGTTTGGCAAATTGATCAAATGGTCTAAGAGTTCGAAAAAGTAGGTTTTTAAAAAAAATTTAAAATGGCAGAACAAATTTATAGACTAAGATTATATAGATTTATAGAATTTTGATTTTGGTCCTCATGGTTGCGGAGATATGAGCCAAAATATAAAATTGCATATTATAGCAACATCTAGAGTCTGATGGGTGTGCGTGTATGCACCTGAGTAGCGGTCAGGATTTGTGACCATTCTGCCAAGTTTGGTGTCTCTAGGACTTATGGTCTTTGCTGCCCATTCGCTTTTAAAAAAGAAGAAGAGGAAGAAGAAAATCCTAATGGATACAATAGTGTTCCAGCACCTTCAGTGCTTGGCCCCCTAATAAGAAAATCCTAACGTATACAATAGTGTTCCAGTACCTTCTGTTCTTGGCCCACTAATAAGAAAATCCTAAAGGATACAATAGGTGCTACAGCATCTTTGGTGCTTGGCACCCAAAAATTCCAGAGATCAAAGAAACACAACGGGGAGGAGATGGATTCTTTAGAAATATTAAAAGAAATTAATGTTAACCACTAAGCATCATTATTATCTTGTGTTCTTGTTTGCTGAGAATGTTTGTTAAATGAGATTTAACAAGTTGATTAAATTAATGTGCAGAATTATTTAAAATATATTGTAATAAATGGCTATAGTGAAGAAGATAATGGTGGGAAAAGAATACGTCTGTCATAGGAATATGCTGATTACCAGAATATTATAATATCTGTTGAGCATGTAAACATGTTTTTTTAGAATACAGTCTTAAACAGAATATGGACCTTAATTGTAAATTTATGTACAACATTGTTAGTGCACGCTGGATTTGAACCCATATCTCACACATGACCACCACAAATCAAATGTGTCTGCTAAACCATTTCCTTTATTGGACTCTCTTTCTTTCTTTCTTTGACCTTTTTTGTGTAATCTTTTTTTCTATATTACACTTCCACCTACCTCTGTTTGCCCTTCATCTTTTCCTTTTGTCAGTCTCTTTATTTTTCACTGACAGCTGTGGTTTACCTGGGTCCCCCTCTGCAGCTGGACAGCCCTCCCCTTTCTCTCTCTCTCTCTCTCTCTCTCTCTCTCTCTCTCTCTCTCTCTCTCTCTTTCTCTTTCTTTCTCTTTATCTCTCTATCTCTCTCTCTCTCTCTCTCTCTCTCTCCATGCAGTCCAGTGGTGATTAAGACTATTAGGCCTTATAATGACTCGGTTGGTGTGTGGGTTTGGAGCCCCATTTCAGTGCAGCTAATAGACCTCTTAGCCAATTATCCTCCATTTAGAAGCAAATCACTGAGGCTTTTTCTCTCTCCCTTTGATAAATGTTGAATTACTGAATAGATTTGCTAATTAAATTCTTTGTGTGTTTTGCATGTGTGAGCACTCATGTTCGTGTTTTGGACTTTGTGTGTGCACACTTTTTTTTGTCTGTAGTGTTTCTTGCTAATACTGTAGATTTACATTCACCATTATGAGTGGGTATGTTTGATGTTGTAGTTTGAGCAATTTGAAATTGATATTTGAAATTGATATTGTACACTACAGTAGTTGTTCTGTGTTTAATGTTTATTATATTCCATTGTGACATGCTGTCTTTCGTCTCCCACAGATTTTGATGCACACCAAAGAAATGGTGCTGAGGGTGAGTCATGATTAGTGTACATGACAGCAATAATTAAGCGGCACTTGCCGTGTTTGTTATTTGTAAGTAGAGTGTGGGCTTGACGGTTTACAATTTTTCCGCAGATGAATCTGTAGGTCATATACGGAGATACTGACTCCATCATGATCAACGCCAACAGCACCAACCTGGAGGAGGTCTTCAAACTGGGAAACAAGGTAAGGGTGGGTTGTATTGGGGGAAGCAGGGCTTCTGCACATCTTGCAGAAAAATGCAGTGTATGAGTGTGATTCTAATGACAGGGGCATTGCTAAAAATCAGGAAAGAGTGAATTATACCAGCCATTCTTTTAGCACAGCGCTACACCAAACTTCACCGCAACCAGCACCAATTATATAAATGTGTGTGTGTCTAGGTGAAAAGAGAGGTGAATAAACTCTATAATCTCCTGGAGATTGACATAGACGGCATGTTTAAGTCCCTTTTGCTGCTGAAAAAGAAAAAATATGTAGCGCAAATGGTCAAGCTGCAGGGAGATGGCAAATACACCACCAAACAAGAGCTAAAAGGCCTGGACATTGTGCACAGGGATTGGTGTGAACGTGCCAAGGATTGCGGCAAGTCAGTGCACTAGAGTTCGGATCAGAAGCTGCGTCTGTCCTTATAGGAAAAGTTCCCCCAATAAAGAAAATTCTGTCATAATTCACTTGCCCTCCTGTCATTTTAAACTTGTGTGACTTTCTTATACGGAACACAAAAGGAGATTTTTCATTAACATCCTGGTCCTTTTCAATTTAACGGCAGTTGATAGTAATTCACTTTAAAGTTTAAAAGACCCAAACTGTCATATTAGTGGTCTGTGCTACTTGTGCATAATATTTCAGGTCTTTTGAAGGTGTATGATAGATTTTTGTGAGAAACAACCTGCTTCTCTCAAACAGCTTCTCTCATGCACTCTGAAATGTGCAGCGGACATCAAGATTTTCACAAAAAAATGACTTGTGTGGACACAATTCTGGTTGTTTCTCACCAAAACCTGTTGTAAGCCTAGAAGACTTTTAATATGACTCATGAGTCTCATGAACTACTTTTATGATACATTTGGGTCCTTTTTAAGCTCTAAAGTGACTCACTATCAACTGCCTTCAATGGATCACAGATCCTGCCCACCACAGCGTGTACCTGCTGGGACAGGTAGTACTGTGCAGGCAGAGATTAATGAGGTGCACGATATGAATTCCAAGGTTGAGACATGGAAACAAACAAATTAATATTAGCATAGATGCCATTCAATTTTATGCAGAGTTATAGATCATGATGTAGGTTTCTGGTTCTGGCAGACCTAACTAAAGCAGCCTAATTTTGAGTTGAAGGATAAATTAGGTGTATGCTTGGCTAAATAGTCTAGACTTAAACTGAGTGTGTCTGCAACCCGAACAGTTTAGACTATTCCATAGTTTAGGAGTCAAATATGAAAAGGGTCTACCTCCTTTCATGGATTTTGATATTTTTGGAATTATTATCAAGCCAGAATTTTGAGATCGAAAATGAACATGACAGAATATAGCATGTCAGAAGGTCACTTAAGTACTGTGGCGCTAGATCATTCAAAGCTTTGTATGTAGTTAACAGAATTTTAAAATTAATAAAACATTTAACAGGTAGCCAATGTAATGACGATAGAATGGGGCTAATATGATCATATTTCTTGGTTCTAGCCAGCACTCTGGAAGCTGTATTTTTAACCAATTGAAGTTTGTTTATTGAACTTTATTGGACATACTCCCAATAATAATAATAATAATTTAGTCTTGAGGTCATGAACGCATTAATTAGTCTTTCGACATCAGTAACTCCCTGCATGTGTCGTTATTTAGCAATATTTCTTAGGTGGAAGAATGCTGTTCTACATACTTGGAAATTAGATTTTCAAAGGACAGATTGGTTTCAAATATAACACCTAAGTTCTTTGCTGTAGAAGATGATGTAACAGTACATCCACCGAGAGTCAAATTATATGTTAGCTGCTTATGTTTTTAGAGGTTTTTGGTCCAATCATTAGTACTTCTGTTTTGTAGGAATTGAATAGAAGTACATTTCTGGCCATCCAACCTTTGATTTCATTGACATACACTCTGCTAATTTGGAGAATTGTGAAATTTCGTCAGGTTTTGAAGAAATATAAAGTTGGGTATCATTGGCATAACAGTGGAGACTTACTCCATGATTCCTGATAATATCTCCCAGGTGAAGCATGTAGAAGTAGAAAATTAGAGGTCCTAAACTGATCCCTGTGGTACTCCATACTTAATTTTGTTTGATTTCACAATTTCTCGTTTACACATACAAAATGGTAGCACTCTGATAAATGGGAACTAAACCAAGCTAATGCAAGTCCACTAATGCCAACATAATTCTTCAGCCTATTTAAAAGAATGTCCTGATATATTGTGTCGAAGGCAGCACTAAGCTCTAAAAGCACTTGAAGAGAAATGCAGCCACTATCAGATGATAAGATCAAGTCATTTGTAACTCTGATAAGTGCAGTCTCTGTACTGTGATTGGACCTAAATCCTGACTGAAATTCTTAATATATTAAATTTTTCTGTAGAAATTAACATAGATGGGAGGGCACTAGCTTTTCTACTTTTTTAGCATAAATGGTAGATTGGAAATTGGTCTATAATTAGCTAGTTCTCCAGGATCAAGCTGTGGCTTCTTGATAAGTGGTTTGATAACTGCCATTTTAAAGTTACTTGGGACATGTTCTGAGGATAGCAAAGAGTTAAATAATATTAAGAAGAGGTTCTGAGATTACTGGGAATACCTCTTTTAAGAGTTTAGTTGGTGTTGGATCTAACATACATATTGTGGCTTTTGATTTTTTTGCTAAGTTTTATTAGCTCTTCATGACCATTGACAGCAAAGGATTGAGGTAGCTCATGAGCAAAATTATGAGACACTTTTCTGAGACAGTTGATTGCATAGTTCTAATTTTATTTCAGATTATTTATATTTTATATGTAAAGGAAATCATGGAGTCATTGCTATTGTGATGCAACAGAATATCTGGTTCAGTCGATGGTTTATTCCCAACCATATTTCAGTTTGCTAAAATATGCTGACCTGACAGCTTTTAGTGCCTGTCTGTAGCTACAGACACCATCATTCTATGCACCACGAAATACCTCTTAATTTTGTATTCTTCCACTTGCGCTTCATTTTCCAAGCTGCTCTCTTGTGAGCATGAGTGTGATCATTGTACCAGGGTGCAAGGCTTTTTCTTTCATTTTCTTTAATCGAAAGGAGGCAACACAATCAAGAGTGCTAGAGAAGACTGTATTTATACTTTCTGTTATTACATCAAGTTCTTCTACACTTTGTTGCTTACTGAGAATGAGACAATTTTGGATGATTATTAGTGAAGCTATCTTTAGTGGTCAAAAGAATAGTTCTACCTGAATGATAACGTGGTGTAGATTGAGTGACATTAGCTTATCGTAACAAACAATAGCTGACGTAATGATCCGAGATCATTGCGGTAGAATTTTTATAGGATCAACATCAACTCGATATGACAGAATTAAATCTAGCGTATACTTATGGTGATGAATTGGTCCTGTCACATTTTTTCTGACTCAGAGAGTTGAGAATATCGATAAACGCTAAAACCAGTGTGTCATTTTCATTATATATGTGAATGTTGAAGTTACCAACAATTAAACTCTATACATGAACTACTAGATCTGATAGAATATTTGCTAATTCACCAAGGAAACCAGAGTAAGGACCGGGTGATCTATATGCTGTAGCAAGGGCAAAAGACAACAGAGATTTTTTTATTTACAGGTGCTGGTCATATAATTAGAATATCATCAAAAAGTTGATTTATTTCAGTAATTCCATTCAAAAAGTGAAACTTGGATATTATATTTATTCATTCCACACAGACTGATATATTTCAAGTGTGCATTCCTTTTAATTTTGATGATTATAACTGACAACTAATGAAAACCCCAAATTCAGTATCTCACAAAATTAGAATATTGTGAAAAGGTTCAATATTGAAGACACCTGGTGCCACACTCTAATCAGCTAATTAACTCAAAACACCTGCAAAAGCCTTTAAATGGTCTCTCAGTCTAGTTCTGTAGGCTACACAATCATGGGGAAGACTGCTGACTTGACAGCTGTCCAAAAGACGACCATTGACATCTTGCACAAGGAGGGCAAGACACAAAAGGACATTGCTAAAGAGGCTGGCTGTTCACAGAGCTCTGTGTCCAAGCACATTAATAGAGAGGCGAAGGGAAGAAAAAGATGTGGTAGAAAAAAGTGTACAAGCAATAGGGATAACCGCACTCTGGAGAGGATTGTGAAACAAAACCCATTCAAAAATGTGGGGGAGATTCACAAAGAGTGGACTGCAGCTGGAGTCAGTGCTTCAAGAACCACCACACACAGACGTATGCAAGACATGGGTTTCAGCTGTCGCATTCCTTGTGTCAAGCCACTCTTGAACAAGACACCGAGTCAGAAGCGTCTGGGACAGAAAAAGGACTGGACTGCTGCTGAGTGGTCCAAAGTTATGTTCTCTGATGAAAGTACATTTTGCATTTTCTTTGGAAATCAAGGTCCCAGAGTCTGGAGGAAGAGAGGAGAGGTACAGAATCCACGTTGCTTGAAGTCCAGTGTAAAGTTTCCACAGTCAGTGATGGTTTGGGGTGCCATGTCATCTGCTGGTGTTGGTCCACTGTGTTTTCTGAGGTCCAAGGTCAATGCAGCCATCTACCAGGAAGTTTTAGAGCACTTCATGCTTCCTGCTGCTGACCAATTTTATGGAGATGCAGATTTCATTTTCCAACAGGACTTGGCACCTGCACACAGTGCCAAAGCTACCAGTACCTGGTTTAAGGACCATGGCATCCCTGTTCTTAATTGGCCAGCAAACTCGCCTGACCTTAACCCTATAGAAAATCTATGTGGTATTGTGAAGAGGAAGATGCGATACGCCAGACCCAACAATGCAGAAGAGCTGAAGGCCACTATCAGAGCAACCTGGGCTCTCATAACACCTGAGCAGTGCCACAGACTGATCGACCCCATGCCACGCCACATTGCTGCAGTAATTCAGGCAAAAGGAGCCCCAACTAAGTATTGAGTGCTGTTTCAGGAAACAGACACCGTCTCTGTGATATGTAGGTGATACATTCTCTATGTGTTGTAATTTATGTGACCTGTTTGACGTCTCAAGACAGCTAGCAGACGTTTGGATTAAACAGTTTGTCTGCTTCCTGACCTGGGCTCCAGTTAGTCATGTACTATAATTATTAAGACTATGAGCCAAATTACTAGAGAGGAGAGCATTTTTGCAAGTTCACACACCTTTAACATTATCTCTTATGATCCTCGACTGGCAAAACATTGTTAGTGCCGACATGAATAACAATTTTAGAAAATTTATGTTTGTATGCAGGGGGGAATATAATTTTCTTTTCTTTTTATACTATAAAAAGCTTTCTAAAATTACAACAACCTCTTTGCCTAAAAATCACATGCCACTGACTATTTTAAAAAGGCCCTTCAAAATTTCCCGTTCTAAAAATAAATAAAGACGTTAATCAACATAAGAACGAAAATTACATTGATCACAGCATTTCATATGGTGTTTGAAAACTGATATTTGAAGTGATAGTTTGGCAGTTATTGAGGCATCAAAGGTTTGGTTGAGATTAAACTCGTAATTCTGTAGTTGTGAATTTAGAGCATTAAAAATATTAAGAATGTAGCAATACAGTTTGCTGTTTACCTTTTTATTGCAGCTGAGATCCCATTTACCCCCCTGTTGGAAATTCAGTTGCTCATCAAAAAAAGAAGTGTATTAACCCTACCACTCTGTCTCCATGACAACAGCCCCCTGGCTGTTATTTAGTATCCTGCAGTCTGGTCCAAAACTCAGGCACTAATTCTTATCTACCCACCATGTTACCAGAATTTACCTAATTACTTAACAATTAACGGAACACCTTTACACCACATTTGCTTCTGCTACATCCAGGTCAGCTGCTTCAAATGTAATCAGGTTAAACAGTCGCTCAGTACACAAATCAACATTCTGTGTCCCTATAACAGTTCATACACCAGCTTGTTCCCCTGGCTGCAGATTTAGCTGGTTTCCAGCGTGACATGTCACATGTTTGCCTGTAGATGGCAGCAGCACCCGGGCGTCTGCGAGTTTGGATCCTTAGAGACAGTGGTTAATCCCCTAAATCTCATAGTCAACACTTACTTATGTGCTCATTTATTCACTTAGCCAAATTACCCAGGGGGACGTAGGCTGTTTTTCCGTGCTCTAGTAGTGTTCGGTGTCACCTGGGGGGATTAAATGGAGATTCAGCTGCTGTCTCTTAATGATTTGATGATCTCAGCTGCCTGGGAAAAATCACATCGCTGCGCTTTCTCTACCCCTCCTCTTTCCCCTTATAATGTTTCCAGTTTATTCTTATCGTTTGCTAGTCTCCCTCCTCTTGCCTTCTGCAGCCGTGCCATCTTCTCTTTATTCCGGCCCCTCTCTCCTCTTTCAACTTTTCCTTTTACCCTTCTCCCTCTGTTCATCACCTTTTTTCCACTTTCCATAAATACAACCATGTGTATGGCTGGGCCTGCAATCCTTCATCTCCAACACAGGAAATTAATTTAGCTCTAGAACGTCTCAAAGCATCAGAATGAGGTATATTTTACTCATAAGTAAACATCAGCTGTGGAAGACATAAAAATATATATATATTAGCTGTGTTGCATCTGTGTGTAGTTAGTTTGTTGAGATGGTCATGATTAGGGCAAGGTATTAATACAGATTTCCTGATTCGATTCCAATTCACAAGCTCTAGATTTGAATTTTGATTTTGATTCAATATCTGTTCATATGTGTATATTTCAGTTATGATGTCTACTTTGCTTACATATAAAATAAATTATATCAGGGGACCTTCTTATTAGGTACATTATGAAAATAAAAATTTAGCAAATTATATTTTTTCCAAACTTTTGGTCTAATTTAAGCTTTATACAAATGTAAAAGTCTATGTATTCCATCAATAAAAATTATATTATATTGCATACATTATAGTATATTTTATTACATGTTCATTGTTTAATGCATCATTTATACTATTTACATTTATTTGTAGATCACGTGCTAAAAATAGGTCCCATCTATTTAAGAAAATGAAAATGAGCGCTTAGCTTCTTTAACTCATCTGTGATATTCATGATTAGAATAAATGTTTGTTTTGTCATTTTTGATCAACAATTGTCTGTAAAGAACAAAGGATGACAAATTATTTGCATGGATCTCGTCTTTACACAGACACAAAATACACAGAATGAGTCAAACCAAGTTAAAGGACGAACTTTGCCAATATAGCCTACTACTAAATCACTGGCAAGTGAAATCTGAAAATGTACTAGCCAGTAGCTAATCATAGACATTTTTAATTACACAGCACAAAATTTTGTCTCATGTTTCTTTTGCTGACGAGCTAACAGTGTGCTGTGCTTTAGGTATTAGGCCGTTTACACAATATAACCCCTTCGGTCTTTAAATTTGTCCCTTCAAAGCACCATAGCCACAGCCATACAAATTCAGATGGATGTCTTTGGGCATTGCGTCATGTCGTGCCAAGGACTGTGCGTTTTTAAGACAGCGTGTCAAGTAAAAATAGTCAACTTTTAAAAACATATCTTGAAACATTCTGTTCCATTCCTTCTCTGACTGTTTTTGAATTCAAGAACAGATCATGCGTAAATGCCCCATGAGGAATGCGTTGGACTTGGATCAGGTGAACCAGTATAATTATACAGGACTTCTTTGAGATTCATTTAATTAAGTCAGTTAGTTGTTCAGGCAACCCACCTATTAGTTGATTTTGAAAATGTGTTGCATATTTGAAAGCAAAATATTAAACTTTCAGTTTACTCTCTGTTAAAGTTTTTGTGTTTTCAGTGTTTTAAGGGCTTCACAGCATGGGCTTCAGCTTCTTTGCCTTTGTTACCTGTTTGTCCAGGACTCGACCCGAGTAACTTCCGAGCCCAACAGCAGCATCAACGTCCGGACAAAGGGGCCAATTTTCTGGGAGCAAAAGGCTGAACAGGACAACCGAATATGTGCATTTCTCAACATTCAATTGTGTCCTACCCTAACATCATGTTTAATAGTGTAATGACAAATAACAATAAATTTGTGCTCCACAAATGATTACTTCCTCTGCACCAGGCTTTTAACGGCCTATTAATTTCAGAGCAACGCACTTCATTTATAGAGGCTTGGCAGAGATGAGCAAAATGGGGAGAGAGAGTTTTTGCCATAGCGTATTCCTAGAGCTCCTCAGTACACAGGATGCCCGTCATTCTCCAGGCCCAGGTCAGCAGGGGCCAGATGAGCTTGTGTAATTAAGGGTCCTCCGACACACACACACGTACTCATGCACAGCTTTCTCTTATTTAAGACTCAAAATAAGTGACTTTGACCCCCTCCACAGTTCTGATCTCGCCGTTTAGAGAACTTGTACTCCCCTGGCCAGGGAAAGCTTGGAATTCCGGGAAAAACTGGTTGGCATTTACGTGTACTACAACTTCGATATGCATTTATAGTCCCTAATAACAAATATCTACATTATAAACTATCAACCGCATGGTTATCATGTGTACATAATGTTGATAGAGTTAAACGGACTGCTCACATATGCTCTCTGGTTCTTACATGTACTCCTGTGTTCATCTGATAAGGTATCTAATTATTAGGAGTACAGCGTTATTGCGGAGATCAGGGTATGGGGAGGGAGTTGATGAAAGGAAGACTTTAAGAACAGCCTTGACTTACAGACACGGCAAATCGTTTTCTTATCAGAGCCTGCTGCGGAGAGAGGGAGGACAACAGGAATGCAAACAGACACACTGGATTGAGATGCTAGAGGCACTAAGAGCTGGTATTTGCATAGACACACAGTTCCCCCTCAAAGTGCCGTTCAGTGAGAGAAGTAAAGATCATAAAAACGCTAATGGCATCAACTACCGGTGTGTGAATTGAACACCGCTCTTCACCGCTGCTCTGCTGTAAAGCTAAAAGTGATGCGAGTCTTTGTGTGAGACAGTGAGCTTGAGTGTGTGTTGATGTATTAGCAATACACACACATTTTTTTAAGGCATAATAAGCACCATAAACAGCTCTGATAGTGCCCGTGTGAGGTTAGTTTGAAAGGATATCAGGCTACAGTAGTTTCATTCACTGTTTAACTACAATCGTTGCCACTGTTTCTCAATGGGAGGCTCTGAGGCCTATTAGGCATAGAAAAGCTTGCAAAGCCTGCAAATCACCCCTGCAGTATGCCGTTTGTTACTCGCTGTCACCCGGATACACAGCTGAAAGCTTAATGCAGTGCCATTATTTCTCCTGAGCATTTATTTTCCTACCTGGACAGCCTAGAGCATTAGTCCTGAGTGTACCTACATTATATTTTTTATATATTTGAATGTGTAATAGGTCAGGTGTTATAACCTTTAAAAGCTTCTTTGGCCATTGTCAGTCAATAAGATAAATGCAAAATTTTCAAGCAGGTGCTGTTGAAATGCTGTGTTTAAAAGTGCATTTTTGTGGTTCTCAGGGAAGCACCTTGCAGCCCAGTCTGAAGAGTTGTTGCCACATCCCCTGTGGAGGCAGCCCGTTGGATCATCCCATCCAAAAAAGCAACAAACTGCAACTGGACGTTCGGCGCCATATCAGGAGATACCACAGTGTGAGTATTAAACGACTCCTGCTGGAAGTGCACCGCCCAATTTGTACCAGAACGCCCCGTACTGGTGTGGTGATATGTCATTTCATAATTAGACTGAATCATAGACTAAGATGTCATCACACTTGAAGTGTTCTAAATCAATGGCAAACATCGGTGACAAGAATTTGCACCAAAAGTTTGTAAATCTAGACCCACTGACCCAAAAACCTTTCTTATTTGGTTAGTGAGGTTTAAAAATTGTGCTCTGTGTGAATAATGCTAAATTATTTTGTACCCGGCAACAGGATATGATGTCATGCTCCTTGGCTTTTTTATTTTTATTTTATTAATTATTCAGAATAAATAATAATAAATTAAAAATATAAAAAAATATACCAACTATTCCAGTAACCTACCACATTGCAAGCCATGCAGCTTCTCTTTGTAATTGAAGTTTGCATTCTTTTCCACTTAAAATTGAGTATCCTCTTTTTTCTTATTTTTTTAAGTTTGTGACATTTAGATCCTTTCTGGTAAAATTAATTTTCACTAGGCAAATTTGTAGGCAGAGTTCTGCAAACTGTTCAGACATGCTTGTGTATCCTGCTCTCCGGTATTCGTATGTGCATGAAAAGAGTGAATAGTTTGCACCGTCTAGTGTAGGGATGCACAATTGTATTTTAACCATGATCACTGTTCTTGTCTCTCACAGTTAATTAAGCATAACCATCTATGGTATTAGTGAGCTAGCAAGCAGAAATGATCTGCTAGGTAAAGTTGGAAATTGCTTTTTGTTGTAGGCTGTGTCTACGGATGGCATACCAAATCACAAGCTCTTTCGTAGTCCATTTTCACATCAGCTGACCCTTCATGCTCTCTTCAGAGGTTTGCGATCACTGTTTCACTTTCAAGCACACACTGAAATGCATAGCCGCGAATGTTTATGAGTATTGTATATCTTGTATGTGCACCGCTTTGAACTGTAGTGTATTAAACATACTCAGAACACACATGATCTGTTGTTTCATCTGCTTAAGAGCGGTTCTGTGCTCTTTGCACATGAAATCCATGTTATGCTCTGATTATGTGTGTTATATTCAGAAAAGCTGTGCTCTGAGTTTGGTTCGGTTTGTGCATATTGCGTGCACTGTAAACGTTTTGTTTAAAATGTTCTGGATTTACTTCAGTTCCACATTTGCGTAATATCAAATATATTTGGCCATTACAAATGTCTAAACAAATCTAAAGGAACCCCATGGCACATGGCACTTCACCATGTTTTGGAGGAGCACAAAGCTGTTGTCACCTTCTGGTGACACACAGAAAAAACAACACTGTCTTCTTTTAAAATATAATGCTTGGTAAAATAATAATAATGATTATTATTTAATGGATTTTAAAAGAGGACTCAAATGTGAACACTCTACAGAGTAACTCTTATATTGGCAGTAAAGCATGAGTAAAACATGACATAAGAGTATTTTTAAGATCTTGATTTTGTTTAATGTAATTTTTTTAAATTGAAATCTAAGCAGTGGCATCCGTAATTTTTTGTGCATATTGTTCTGTCTGTAATAAAAAAAAAAATTAATTGAGCAAAATAATCATGATTATCATTTTTACCATTATCGTGCTACCCTAGTCTAGTGTGACCTCCTTCAATCTTGTTATATATGGTAAAATAACAAAAACAACAAATGATATAGGCTATATCATTTTTCTGGTTGTATTTCTTGTTCAAGATTTTATTCTTGACTTTGTACAGCTTGATAGCTGATTTAAATGTTCTGATAGTAATAATTTTTATATAAAATATTTAGATAATTGCTATATTCACATTTGTACTGTTTTTTTTTTTTTTTTTAATTTTCAGAGAAAGACTGCACCCTCTTTCCCCGTCCACTCCTAACATGGCACCTAACGTGGGATAATTTGAGCTCATCTTCATACTGTTTGTTTAATTCATATCTTTATTTGAATTTCAGATGTGGCCTTTCGCCTTTGAGCGTTTCTCTAAACGGCTACCGCCCCCCTCCTTCTGTGTCACAAATGGGTTTTATTTTATTCGCTTACGCAATTTTTTCACGCCAATGCAGAAATACAGGCCCTGGCGATGTTACAAGTGTGTAGATATTGGGCCTGCATTAAGAGCTCTGATATGTCTGTGTATCTTATATATGTATGTGTAGCTGTGTAACAGCTGAGTGTTTTGATTGATGGGTGTAATTGTAGTGTAGACCAGGTCCAATCAGTGCCAGGTTCTGGAACTCTCCAGTTAAGGAATACTAAACCGTTCAGATGTTCTGGAATGCTGGGAGTATTCTGGAATATACTCAGCATCTTAGGAAAATATGTCATTGTATTTAGAAGGTTTGTGTAATGCTACATATTTTCAAAATTGACTAGTTGTTCAGGCAACCCACCAACTATTCTATTTTGAAAGAATTTTGTATTGCACATCCGTGCTAAATTGCACAATAGCATAGTTTCTTGAGATGCTAAACATTCCAGAATTTCACCAATTGGCGTTTCAGGTTCCACCTGACCTCAGTCAGCTGAGTATCTTAGGTGGCATTTTCATAAGACACGTTCTTGTCTCAAGATTCTTAAAAGTTGCACTATTTTGAACTTAACATGCCTTCCTGAGTTTTTCCACGAGCATGCCGTTCCATTTCCTGCATGTTCTCAGCCTTTCAAAATATACTCTTGATGAATTCAACGCTTGCGCACTGTGTCTGCTCTGTGATGCTCATTTTAGCGGAGTCAGCAACAGGTGCGTGTACCAAAGATCTAGAATGTCCATGTGTCTAGACTAGGCTATACGCGGATTGTGCTGATGATAATATTTGCACCACTTGCAAAACTTATCAGCACACCAGAAACTGAAGTATACTTTGGCCCTTAAGAACGCTATGTTCAAGAAAGGAAAAACAAAAACGGTGCAAGATGCGACACTTGCTAAAGACTGTCAAAATAATTTGTGTAGATTTTTTTCTATGCCCATACATGCTACAGTGGTAAATCTTGGTGTATTTTCAGAGGACTCCCTGGGCTTTCCAGAGATAACAAATGTTTGAGAGTTTGACCATGACGACATCCTCTCCTTGGTCTATAAATATGGATTGAAATGTATCACCGCTCAATTCAGCACATCAAATACAATATGAATAAAATATTTTTTTCAATATTTTTTTTTATTATCATATGACTTATGATCTTATGCACCAAACACCGTTTTGACAATTAAAAAAGGGGAAATTGTAAAACTTAGGAACATATGGTAAGATGACATCATAATAGATTGTAATGTAAATGTAAAAAAATATCTTATAAAAAGTACATTTATAATCTCTGTGAATTTTTTTTTTTTTTTTTTGTGGTGGGAATGAATGTAATTTAATGGTGATTTGAGAGATATATCCCAAAAGCCTGTTGTGTCATATCTGATGCATGTAATTTCAACTGGCTTTTAATATAAAAAATTAATTAACCGAGCTCAATTTGCTTATATTCAGCAAACACTCATTTTAAAATATCCGTAACAGTATAATCATTACTTTTACTTGATTCAAATAAGCTGTCATTTATCCCATCAAAAGAGTCACTTTTCGCACAAGTCTGCCACAATTTTAAATAGATCAATATGAACATTGAAACCACTTTTTACAAAATCAGTTTTCCAAAAATAACCAATAGATGGGCCATAAACATGTGAAACATACATACCATAAGTGAAACAGGAGCTGTCAAATGCTGTGTATCATATTTGATAAACTCAGAGTTATAGGGTTAAAGCACAACCACTAAAGGTTTTTTAAAAATCTAAATAGATTAGTCAGTCTCACAAATTGACTAGTCGATTGTTGGAAATTTAGGCGACCATCATGGCCCATCCTTACTATTTAGACTGTTCTGAGATGCACATATCTTACTTGCAGGGCAAAGAAAGTTGTGGGGTATATTCTCCCACAGTGCTGTGCAGAAATCAATTAGTGGCCTGAATGTAGCCACCTCCCTTGTTGGGACGGTGCCTGTAGGCTCTTTTGTCAGGATGTGTGAAACAGCTGCTGGTAGTGAATGCGCCCCCTCCTTGCCCAGGCCCAGCTTCAGTGGACACAGCTCAGCGGTCCCCTCCCACACTAGGAGCAATGAAGAGGCTGATATTGTGTAATTAAGGATTCCTTTCAGCTGAGGGGAGAGCTCAAATAGAGTTGTTTGTTCACAGAGATAGAGAGAGAAAGCCTGCCTGCATGAGGGAGGACTCACGGCTTACATGGTTACAGATTGGAAGTCAGCGGTGTTTGATGAGTTTCCTACGGAACACCAGTGAGGCATTAATCATGAAAGAAATCACTGCCATCTTCACCCTCAACTCACCACCATTACCAATAAAACCACCCTTTAGAGACAAAGCAAATATGCTTTCCTCTTCTCTCCCTCCCTTTCCCCACTCTTCCTTCTTACTTGTCATGCTTTCTGACTCCTGGTGTCTTCAGCAAAATGAGAGTGTGGCACCCCCCGTATTTACATTAATGTGGGTTGCCATGGCGTTTAACAAATTATCGCAATTATGTTCGTCATGTGGTTCACCCTTGGTAACTGGCTTGGGGCTGTACTGGTGGGGGGTGTAAGGACATAAATAAATAAATAAAAAGGTGATAATCCTGTTTTGAACAAAAGATCAGATTGCTGTATAGAAAAGGCTTGATTTAAAGCAGAGATCTACAAAGTGGACGCATTTGCGTCCATTCAGACTCTCACAGGCTCCGGAGCCACAGAGTGAATGTACAGCTGTTGATTACCAAGGAACAAAGCCTATGAGAGCAGGGGTGGATTATGACTAGCAAGGGCCCCGGAGCCAATTTTCTTTTAGGGCTCTCCCGGTCCAATTGTCTTTTCAAGTTGAGATCTACGCAATCGAAGTCTCTTTTAATACCTGTTCTGTTATTTACAGTCAGATTAATTCAAACACACAGCACGGATTTGGTATTGAAACCTCTCAGCCGAAACACATTCACTGAACAGCCGCTGTTGTCAAAGAGACCGTACCAATTTAACGCTTGTTAAATATTGTGAACTCAATGTAAATCTTAAAAATTATGCAGACAAAATGCATATATATATATATATATATATATATATATATATATATATATATAAATGGGCCATAGTAAACGAGGAAATATTTTAACTTCATCAAACACTTTATATTGATTAATTTAACAAATACAGTAGGCTCCTACAGTATCTATGCAAGGGTGAAATTCGGCAAAGAGATCAGGCAGTTCTGGCTCACGCTGCTATATATTTTCCTACTCATCTGAATGATGGGATGCATTCCATTCAGAAGTGATCATCCCTACACCCTCTTTCCTTCAAAGACTTTACCCTCCATTGTTAGAGCTTTGAAGGGCTGAAAGTTGTGGTGCTCAAAAATAGTGGTCATTAGGTAATTTTTGGGGAATTTTGGTTTGGAATGACCCTACAGCTTGGCTACCGTTATTTTTCCATCAGAAAGCTCTGCTAAGGCATTTATGCCTTTTTAAAGTGTCCAAAAATCCCCTAGACTACATTACATTGATATAATGTTTAAATGAGCTACGAGTCTGTTTTGGAATGTTCGTAATTTCAAAGTTTAGCTGTCAAAACTTACAAGCCCTTTAATCTGCTTTAAGATGTTCTTTCTTACTGTTAAACCTGTGCAAAATTCTAAAATAGCATTTAAACATATTTTTAACTTTCAGGCAAGGTTTTGTCAGACCAACATTATAGTGTGTCTCAAACTTTATGTATCTAGTTTAATCAATGCTTTTGAACCACACAAAGTAAAATATCAATATTTTCTTTTTCCCAACCATCTGAGCCAAGTTATTTTTTGTAATGTAGGGCAAACATGTAGTTATAGTAATGAACAGTACTGTATAAACATTTTTGTTCGACAGCCCTTTTATACAAAGAATAAAGCTTAACCATATAAAGCCTAACATATGAAATAATATTCAGAAAATGAAATATTTTTAAACCTATTTTTCTATAAAATGAAATTAAGCACATGTTGCTTGAATTCAATAAATACTCATTTTGAAATATTAGTAAAAATATAATTATTGTTAATTTACTTTTATCAAAATCAGCAAAGATTTCACATAAAAAAAGATGTGCATCAAAATATGATGGTATGTATTTTGGAAATTATTTGACAATAGTCACAGGGCCCTTTTGAGAGGCCCTTGTATAAGCTATGGGGCCCACATATTAGATAAACATCAATTTTTGCCTCTTTTTTTTTTTCCTTGAAATTTTTTTTCAATGAAAGTCGAAATAACTTTTCTGGTAATCAGATTTATGCCACAAATGCTGTTGATTGATCATAAATTGTATTGAACATGGAATATTCCTTTAAGCATGTTGGCCTCTGGGTATACGTAATGTGTTCCAGCCTTAAGTATTAAATGCATAACTCATCGCACACCATTTGTGCAAAGTCTGATACCTTAAAATTTGTAAGTTTGTTGAGGAGAGGTTTGCTGTTACTTTTCAAGACAGGCTGGGTTACGTTTTTTGCCTGGTGGGCGAATAAAATGGGCGAAGAAATATCTAGGGACCATAATGTCATAGAGAATTTAGCCTGGGCTCTTTTGAATTGAGCCACTAAGCAAACACTCATAGCAACCACCTGGCAACATGCTGACAGCCACTCAGAACATCTTAGCAGCTGCATAGCAACACCCTGGCTACCACCCACAACACATCTATACACATATGAAAATGTAGTTGTGACTATTACTGCATCAGTTGTGCCATATTTTTGAAGGTGCATTTCACTTTCAAAAAGGTAAAATAATATATCAAAGTGCTCAGTTTTAACTGAAGTCAGAGGTAATTTTAAATATACTAGATAAAACCGAGACACTGCTGCAGTAGGGAAAAAAATGCAGGTGTAGAGGTGACAGTGAAATTGTGAAATGTAGAACGCAAGGGAGAAAGGAGGAGAGCAAGAGCATTTTTCCGGTAGCTTGCACTGATCTGTGGGCCCCAGTCTTTGCCCAGTGTTTGGTTAAATTATGTGGAACTCATTTGACGGCTGCAGAAGTGGCTGTATTCACAGTGTCAGGTATCGACTGGTATAATTATGCAATTATGAAGCTTTATCTTGCTTTTCTCACAGAGCAAGCTTTTAGTGTTTCAATTAGATGTTTTTTCTCTCTCTTGCTCTGTTTTTCTTTTTTCCCCCATCCTCCATCCTCCTTGGTTACAATGAGGATGCAAAAGGAGACTGCATATAAAATAAGCAATATCAGTTTGTATGTTTGTCACCATGTTTAAATTATTTTGTCTGTACATGTGGTTTGCAATGTCTACGTTAGATTCTAGTGTTTAGAAGAGGAATTCTTAGTGTCCTCTAATAAGTGAAATTATGAAGATTTGAGGTTAAAGCCTAAAACTTACACACTGCATGTTTGTGAAGGCAAACACTTCTATCTAAGCAAGCTCGATTTCATGAGTCATTGCAATCCAAATATGTCAGAATGCAACTCAACGCAATGTAATTCGTTGCATTTTCAGCATTACCACAAGGGGTGCTATTACAGGCTTTAGTGTAGACTGCCTTCTGCGGTCAGTTTTCTGTCAGGCCAACTTCTGTCATGATAGAACATCAGTTTGAGCTTCCAGTAGCAGTAATGCAAGAACGCATACAAAGATTGTATGTTGAATTTACTTAGTGATAATATGTTGGCCAAGGATTCACTTTTGTGTGTTTGTGCTTGACCTATTTCTACGTTAATTGGTATGCCTTGCATTAAATGTGACACATGGGCACTAATTTGAATGTATTGGTAATTTTGGTCATTTTTTATTTTTTGTAATCGGTCCTTTTTGGTATGAACAACTGTGAGTTTTGATAGTTGTCCATCCAACCATTTCCCATCAAATCAGACCATTGTAAAAGTGTAAAACAACTGTCTCCACTGTAGCTGCGCATTTCTGAGTTGGCCTGTTTGCGTCTTCTACTAAACCCATGGGAACAGTACTGTTGGTTTAGTCTTGGGCCTCTAGAAACACAAGTTCCATTAAGACAAACAGAGGGGTGATTACACCGGCGCTTCCTTCAAAACGAAAGCCAAACAGCTCACATATGTTTGGATTCAATTACACACTCTGGGTTTCCCTCAGCCCTGAGGCTTACTGCTAATTACCCTAATAACATCGGCCCCTCCGCAAAAAACGGCACCCAGATGAGATTACTTGAGAAATAATTTTTTTTAAAAAATCGATTCTAATAATTCAGTGAGGTCTTAACAATACCCATTTAGGCAAAATGCATTTAACAGCACAGGTGAGACCATAAGACACATCTCTGGGCTGAATGGGGCGATAAACTGAAAAAAAGACCATCTAGAGATGCTTGTAGCTCAGGAAATAATCCTTTTCAATAATCCTTTAAATAAACCTTTTTGGTTTTATCCTGTGTTTTTTATTTAATTTTTTTCATCAAAATTACAAAAATTCACAGCCTATTTTACCTCCATATTGTGATGTATTTCAGAGTGAAACATGTCATTTATGTTAACGCTAATTTTTTTATTTGTTAAAACTAAGCACTCCGGTTTAATGCCACTTTTGGTTAACATTATCCAATAGCCTGTGCGGCAGAGGTGACATCAGAGAAAAATTGGGTTTATTTTTTACTTCATGTTGTCTTTTAAATGTTGTTTTGTACGTAAGAGATCTGGCCTAGTTCTAATAAAAAACAAGTGCTTGTCTTTTGACATGTTGATATGGTGCTCATACGGGCTGCAGAACATTTTTATCCAGCTTGCTTTCATATCCCCAACCATATCTTTTTATTTCCTGTTTTCTCCATCCTTTGCCAATAAATAACGGTTGCAAAAAGGACAGAAAAATGTCTTAATGATGTTAAGATTTTGGCAGATTCTTTAAATACTTCAGACTTTATAAGGACTTAGCAGTATATAAGGTGTTAATAAGGTGTTAATTTCTAATCTAATTTATGCAAAAGTAACAATGTTACTTTGATCCAATCGGTATATGCTAACTACAATAAACCACACTATTTCCCCATCTCTGTATCTGTGTCTCTCTTTCTCTCTTTTTTCAGTCTCTATATGTTAGTGTATAACAGGGTAGGTGGTGGTAATGATTCAGGGACAGGTGCTCTTCTGATACTAGGGGTTTATTTAGTGCTCGGTCATTAGCAGGGCATTACCCCCTGGCCCCCCGCTGTAATAACAGGGGCAGGAAAGGCAGTGTCGGCAGGGGGCAGCTGCATCTGCTCCATTGCTGAGGCCTCACACAGCCCCACCACAGGCAAGATCACCAGCCGCACATCTCCTGGGGGCCACAGCCATCACTGCTTTGAAGGAGGATAATTTGACCATCACTTCTCTATCTATGAATTATACAGTCTTTGGGTTGCTTTTTAATCTTTATCTTTTAATCTCTCTGTACACAGGGTTGGCTGCTTTGTGAGGACCAGGCTTGACGGAACCGAACTCGTCAACTGCCGATTGCGTTCTCAAGATCCGGACCAATCTGTTCAGCCTGTCTTAGATCCACAATGAGGCCTGAGGTACTGTACAGCCTATACAGTTGTTTCTCAATACTGCAGGACCCCAGCATTAAAAATTTTAGATGTCTCCCTTATTTAACACACCATATTCATCTGATTAGCTCATTATTAGGGTATGAGATGAGGGACATATCCAAAATGTGCAGTGCTGGGGTCCTTCACTACCAGGCTTCAGGAACACTGCTTCAATCTTTACATAAACACTCATTAGTTTGTCCAGGTGGTGGTGCTGTGGAGCCTGTGAAAGTTTTTTTCTGTTACAGACCAGGCCTTGTCTTCCCGCTTCCACTTCTATCTTATTCCTTCTCCCCCTGCTTTATCCCCTGACCATATTTCTACCTCACTATATATCACTGGACCTGTATGACCTAGCTGATATGATGTCGGTTTAATTTCTGCTTTAACAAGCTGCTGTGATAAGAGGAACCAGCCTCTAGTATGACTCGGCCTTGGAAAGAACAGGCCCACTGCTGGAGGGTGTGTGTGAATGTGTGTGTGGTATTAAATTGTGTCCTCCTCCCACTCTCACTTCATCTTGTGAAAACTTGGGGGGGAAAAGCACATTTTTGCACAGTGCGATGCATAACTAGCCATTTTACAATCGGTTAAAAATATTCAATAGCCTGCTTGGCCTAGATGACCTTGGAGGAAAAGGAAGTCTTTTCAGAGGCAGAGTACATTTTTATTTTACATTTTATGACTTCAAGTGTGCTGTTTGTGAATCTCTTGTGCTGACCGTTTAGGTTTAAAGGAATAGTTCACTCAAAAATGAAAATTCTCATTTCTTATGCCCTAATGCCATCCCAAATGTGCATTACTTTCTTCTGCAGAATGTTATCTAGTTATCTAGAATATCATGTTATATCTTATGGAAACATTAGCTAGTTAGCAAGATAGTTTAATGTTGACAACTCACTGATTTAAACTGCAGTGGTGTCCCAAGTGGTTCTCCACTAACAGCATGACAATGTCCCAGCACACGTCCATGATCTCGAACCATGGAAAGTTATTCCTTTGGGCACCGATTTGTCCATTGTGTATCTTTTTTGATTTTCTCCCCAATTTGGAATGCCCAATTCCCAATGCAATTTAAGTCCTCGTGGAGGCGGAGTGCCTCAATCCGAGTGGCGGAGGACAAATCTCAGTTGCCTCCACATCCAAGACGTCAGTATGTGGCTCATCATGTGATTGTTGAGTGTGTTACCACAGAAACATAGCGCATGTGGAGGCTTCACACTATTCTCCGCGGCATCCATGCACAACTCACCACTTGCCCCACCGAGAGCGAGAACCACAAGGAGGTTACCCCATGTGACTCTACCCTTCCTAGCAACCGGGCCAATTTGGTTGCTTAGGAAACCTAGCTGTAGTCACTCAGCACACCCTGGATTCCAACTCGCGACTCCAGGTGTGGTAGTCAGCATCTTTACTCACTGAGCTACCCAGGCCCCCTGTCCATTGTGCATCTTAACGGTTTTGTTGTGTCTCCAATTTTTTTAGCTGAGATGCAGGTGCGTGACGACACAAATATCTCTGCACCCAGAGATGTACAAAGTTAGTGATAAACATTCACTTTTATTAAATGATATCGATCAATGAGTCAAAGTTCATACAATACAAGATATTAAAACATGTTTAACAAACGATTGCAGAGACTGCTGTGCAAAACACAATAAATTAAACGCTTTTCATGATCGTACACCTGTAGCACAAATGCTAGTGTAGCAGCTTTGTTTATCAGTTGGGTTGCTAGGAAACAGTAAAATCTGTTATGCTAATGGAAGTTTTGAAGTTATGGTTGTTTAAATGTAATTTTCCAGCAATCAAACACCTTTGTGGTTGGACATTGGAGAATTCAAGTAGGAACATCTCACATCAAACTTTAATGAAATGCAGCACAAGTGTCTCACTAAACTCCATGTCTTTGACATTGACCACGCCTCAATCCCCAGTTGGCCTTCTTTGGCCCAAGGGTAATCGGCGGCCATTGGCCCCGAATAAGCCCTGAGGAAGCACGATTAAGCCCCGGAACCGACAGTGGGGACACAACTGGCCTTGGCATTCACTAGCATGCCTTTATTTGGCCCGACAGTGGAAAAGCGGCTCATAAGACTCCAGTGGTTAAATCCATATTTTCAGAAGCGATATGATGGATGTGGGTGTTGAAACCGATCAATATTGAAGTCCTTTTTTACTATAAAGTGGCAGATTTCTGTGAAGAGATATCAATCACTCTTTTGTTTTTGCCCTGTACAGATATGGAGCTAAAGATGTCCCTTCCAAAATAAGTGTCCCCTCTGTCCCTTGTCCTTCTTGTTAGGGACCGAGACGTCCACCCCAATTTTTTCTTCCTCCCTTACTCTTTATTTCTCCTCCTCTCTTCCATCTGTTTTATTTCTGCGTCTAGTTCTGTGGCGACAGTTTGAAACCCAAAAGGACAATTTCTCTTGTCACCATAGCCACTTAGCTGTCCTCTGCTCTGCCTGGTGAGATGGCAGTTTAAACTGCTGGCTGAATAAAACATTAACTTCCTCACCCCTCTACCGTCCCTCTGTCGTCCTGGGCTTTAAAGCTCTGCTGACAGCAATGTGTCTCCACGGACACAGAGACATTGACTACCATTGTATCCAGATTAAATGGAAGCATAATAGGCACCCTCGGCTGATTGGGCGGTAATTTGAAGGAGTTGTACACAGGTGCAATTTGTAATATTTTCAGTAAATTAAAATTTTTTCCTCTCTCTTTCTCTCTCTCTCGTTTAACACTGGCTCTCCCCCTCAACCTGTTTTTCGTTTTCAGCTGCTTTCCCTCCCTCATAGATCTCTCCAACCACCAGCCCCCCACCCGCCGTCTTTCTCTCTCTCTCTCTCTCCCTCTCCATTTTATTGATGTACATTCAGGCACCCATTAGGGCTTCCTTTTTTCCCCTCTAGTGGAAACTGCAGCATGTTAATTTTCACACAAATTACAGCAATAGCAGGTATCTCTATTTGAGACATTATAACAGGAGCAATCAGGGATAATTGAGTGCCTTTCAAATGGTAACCGGCGCATTCACTTCAATTCAAAGCCAGTCCATTTATCGTCTAATCGCTCTTTAAACACTGAATTTCTGGGAACAAAAATTCTTGTCATAATTTTGCTTAAGTGTATTTGGAAATCACAGTCCTTTGAGCAAGGATAATTGAAATCAAATCCCTTTCACGGGAGCTGACATTTCTACATTTCCCCCCAATTGAAATTAATTTCAAAAATTGAGCATGAATATCTTCAAATAGCAGGCAATTATACCTTTCAATGGGGAGAAATTATGTGCACAAAAAGTGGAGACATCAACTGGCGCTTCAGTTAAATGTCTTTGTTTCCCACTGTGTTTGCCTTGTAAAGATTTACATATATTGACTCGTTATGAAACCTTGTGATGCCGATCGCCTTCCTTTTTCAACGCAGCCCGTTAAAATTAACTACGATTGGACCATTTTTATTTTATTTTTTTGTTAAGCCTCATTAAAACTGCTTGGAGATTTTTCTTTTTTTTCCCCATCCTCTCATTTTGCAGCTGCATAGATCTGCATGAATTGAAAGAGTAACCATTTTCTTTGCTACCCAGACTCAAAAGGGGTATTATACATCCTTTAAATATAATCACCATGGTCATATGGAGAAATAATTTCAGCCCTGTATCTTTAGATGATCCACATCATAAATTTGATTAATCAATTTACAGATTATACGGCCTCCAATATAAACCATGGACTTACTTGTTATGTGTGTATTTTTTTGTAAGATTTTATCTCAACTTTATGGAGGGTCCATGAAAATGTACTTTTCCACCCCCTTGGTCATGATGCATGGCCTTACAATGATATGCATTGACACTTTTATTTCCCCCTTTCTTTTCTCTTTAATTTCCCCATCCAAAGCTCTTCCGACAGGTTACTTTTGGGCTGTACCAAAGGTTTAGTGGTACTGCTGTAGGAAGTGTTCCCTGGCTGCCATGTCTCTCTCAGGGGGCTACAAAAGGATACGCGCTTGTAGGGTGAAGGGGGATGAGGTGGGGGTCTCAGGAGAGAGGCAATTTCACAGCTGGTTTGCTCCTCAGTCACTCAGGCTGAAAATGCTGCAGATTTGTGAAGAAAATTGAAATGGTGTCAGTACAGGAACAAAGCATTGAGCCGAGCAAAGCTGGATAAGGGAGGGGCTTATGTTTGTGGGGTGGGGGGGTTAAATTTAATAACATTTGACGAGGCCTTCGTCACTCCCTCTTTGACACCTGTCAGCACATCTGTGAAGCTTGTCCATTCACTTATTGTGGTTTAGTCTCCTTTAAGTCTATGATTCTCAGTATTTTTGGGCAGAATGCGGTTTGCATGCACGCGTGGATTCAGTGGAGAGAGTGTTTACGTGCACGTGACAGTCTGGCCCTGCATTTGGCACTGATTAGAGTTCCATTATGACTGCATTGCTGAATCGACAGGCACGGCTGTTGACTAGCCGGTGCATTATGGGTCAACAGCTGCTGGGCTCATCGGAAGCTGTAGAGGGCAATTAAAAGCCGGTCTGCTGAGGAGAGATCCCATGCTAAACTCTTCCGGCACCCACATCGCTCTGATTCTATGGTGACATGAGAGACTGCGACCCAATAACAGCAATTAACATAAAAGTATAATGGCTAATCAAATTGACAGCAACAGTTGTTCATCAGATCCACACACGATGCCTTATCAAAACAAACTATTATGAAAGAGGTAATTTCAGAGCTGAACGTCTCTCTCTCCCTCCCCATTCTCTTTTATTTTCTCACACGACCTGCGTGCCTTTGGCAGTTAGACACATGGGTAACAGTAATTACAGCTGAATTTACAAACCAAACACCGTTTCTTGCTTTTGTCACGAGAGAAGGTGGTGTGTACACTGACTGATTTTGGCCAATCAGACAGTTTCAGTGATTATGTGACTCCAAACTTGTGCTCTGACTGAGCTTGTATGCGTTTGTCTCTGTCTGTGACAATGGAGAATATATGACAAACACTACCTGTCTACACAGCTGTAATTAACACAGATGATTCTCCAGATTCCTTGATTGAGTCCAATCTCATTATTGGAGATTTCCAGTTGATTTCCTGCTCCGGTTGCTGCCGGCACACTGCACGAGTGTTTGTGCTTGCTAGCCTGCTTAGCATTGCTTATTATTATTCTGATACATTCATCAGTTTATCCTTTGCCATTTTAACACGTGCTTTGGGTTTTTCCACTTTTCTACTGTTTCAATTGCATGTATTGTACTGCATGCACCCAATTTCTCTTTTTTTTCTTTTCCTGCTTGTCTACACCTCGCGTCTCGACTGCATGCATTTATTTGTACACTGTGTTTACATGGATTATTGCGTCAATCTCAAACATCTGCTGATCAGGAACCACATTGATCTCAAACTGCTCACCACTCAATAACCATAACAACAACAATCAATTGTGGTAAGTCATGGCATCTGCTCACGTTAGTTCTTCCTGCATTGCATGCCACATGTGTACTACAGCTTCTTCAGTCAACAGTGAGGGATTCACATATAATAAATGTAAGGAATTAGTCTGGCGGATGGAGAAGATTAATGCATTAGAGACACTCATCCAAACACTAGTGGAGGTCAGTGAGAAAGAGAAGCTGGTAGATACTGTAAAGTGGAAAGTAAAGTGAGCAACACACACACTTTGGTTCCGGCTGTAGAGCCCTTGCAGCAGGGTGTTTGGGTGACATCTCGGCAGCATACTCACTCAACAAAGCAACATCACTCTCCCGGTCCTGTTAGTGTTTCCAATCGATTTTCCCCACTCAGTGATGCACCCACTGAGAATCATGTTGACAGAGCCTTAATAATAGGTGATACTATTGTAAGGAACGTGGAAATAGAGACTCCAGCCACTATTGTTAAATGCGTTTCTGGGGCTCGAGCATCTGAAATCAAGTGAAATTTACAAGTGCTGGTTAATGATAGGGTTAGGGCATTAACGATGTCTGGCTTCGCCCATCTGAGATCACTAAAGATAATGTTAAAGAGGTGTGTGAGCAAAAACTATGTTACTCTGGCCCCCTCCCTGCTCGTCGTGGTGATGAGGTTTATAGTAGGCTAGTGTCACTGAACAGCTGTCTGAGTGGTATCTGAGAATAGCATAGGATTTATAGATCATAGGAAGAGTTTTTGGGATAGGCCTGACCTGCTAAAGAGAGATGGACTCCATCCCTCCAGGGAAGGTACCGCTCTCCTCTAGTAATTTGACTCATAGTCTTAATAGTGATGGTATTTCACTAATTGGGGCCCAGGTCAGGAAGCAGACAAACTGGTTCATCCGAACGTCTGCTAGCTGCCTTGAGACGTCACAAAAGTCACATAAACTACAACACCTAGATAACATATAGAGACAGTGTCTGTTCCCCGAACTACCAAACACAAACCCCTCTTTAAATAATTTAGAAAAAATGTGATTAAGGTCAAACTTCAAGAAAACAAAAAATATAAGATAAACATCATAAAAAGGTAGGGATACTAAACATTAGATCTCTTTCTACCAAAACACTAATTGTAAATGTAATTATTACAGATCACAGTTTGGATGTGCACTGTTTAAACTAATTCGTTTTGAACTAATAATGCTTAATTTAACACTGTAAGATATAAATAAAAATATCTGTCACCTTTTTGCCCTTTGCTACAGCATATAGATCACCTGGGTTTTCTCTAGCACTTTTGAAATTGTGCCATGATACAATGATCACACTCATGCTCAAGAGAGAAGCTCAGAAAATGGAGTGCAAGTGGAAGAATACAAAATTAGAAGTATTTCGCAGTGCATGGAAGGATAGTGTCTATAGCCACAGACAAGCACTAGAAGCTGTCAGGTCAGCATATTTGATCAAACTCAGAAAATAACCACAACAATCCTTGGTTAAATTGGTTGGGAATAAAGCATCGACTGAACCATATATTCCATCACAGCACAATAGTAATGACTTCATGAATTTCTTTACTGATGAAATTGAAATAATCAGAAATAAAATTGGAACTATGCAATCAACTGTCATAGCACCTCAGAAAACATTGTCTCATAATTTTCCTCACGAGCAACTACAATCCTTCACTGTCATAGTTCATGAAGAGCTAAAAATGTATAAAAAATTCTTAAGACACAAACATGTATGTTAGATCTAATACCAGCTAAGCTCTTAAGAGGTATTCCCAGTCATCTCAGAACCTCTTCTTAATATTATTAACTCCTCGCTGTTGTAAAAAGAAACTTTTAAAATGGTAGTTATCAAACCGCTTATTAAGAAGCCACAGCTTGATCCTGGAGAATTGGCTAATTACAGGCCGATTTCAAATCTATCATTTATGTCAAAATTACTAGAAAAGTAGTGTCCTCCTAACTATGTTAATTTCTACAGAGAAATGGTATCTATGAACAATTTCAGTCAGGATTTAGGCCCCAGCACCATAAAGAGACTGCACTTATCAGAGTTAAAAATAACTTTATCTTATCATCTGATAGCAGCTGCATTTCTCCTAGTGCTTTTAGATCTTAGTGCTGCCTTTGACACAATAGAGCACAACATTCTCTTGAATAGGTTGGAGAATTATATTGGCATTTGTGGATTCGCATTAGCATGGTTTAGGTCCTATTTATCAGAGTGCTACCACTTTGTTTGTGTAAATGATGAATTGTCAAATCAAACAAAGTTTAAGACTGCCACAGGGATCAGTTTTAGGACCTCTGCTTTTCTCCTTATACATGCTTCCCCTGGGAAATATTATCAGGAATCATGGAATAAGTTACCACTGTTATGCTGATGATGATATGCTGATGATGATATTTCTTCTAAACCCAACGAAAATTCACAATTCTCCAAATTAGCAGAGTGTATCAATGAAATCAAAGAGTGGATGGCCAGAAGTTTCCTTCTCAATTCCGACAAAACAAAGGTACTACTTGTTGGACCAAAATCCTCTAAAAATAAGGCACTAAAATATAATTTGACTCTTGATGGATGTACTGTTACATTGTCTTCTACAGCGAAGGACTTGGGTGTTATATTTGATACCAATCTGTCTTTTAAAAATCACATTTCCAGTGTTTATAGAACAGCATTCTTCCACCTCAGAAATATTGCTAAGTAAAGACACTTGCTCTCTGTTGCTGATGCCAATAAAATTAATTCATGTATTCATGACCTCAAGACTAGATTATTGTAATGCATTATTGGGTGGATGTCCAATTGGTTAAAAATGCAGCTGCCAAAGTACTAACTAGAACTGAGAAATATGATCATATTAGCCCATTTATCAGCGTTACATTGGAAATCTGTTAAATTTCGTATTAATTTTCAAATTCTGTTAACTACATACAAAGCTTTGAATGGTCTAGCTCCACAGTACTTAAAGGTGCACTCAGTAATTCTAATCCAATACACTTTTTATCAAATTCTGCATATATCTCCTCAAAGTCTGCTAGCTGTCCATTCTGTGGGTGGGCTGAAAAAGAATCTAATATTTGTTCACAGCTCTGGCTCTGAAAATGGTACAAAAACAAGGTGGATCAGACCGATCCACATAACACTACTCCAGCCAATCAGCAACAGGGGGTGGGACTTGTGTGTGCATAGGATGGGGGGTTGGGGCAGAGCGAGAGGGAACTTCATTAGAAGAGCGACAGCAAATCTGGCTGATGTGAATTTACTAAACTCCAAGGAGAACAAATGGCTGAGAAACAGACCAAGAGAAAAAGGGTGGACGAATATAAACTAAAAAAAGAAGTATAGTGATAAGTCGTGCACTAGGATACATTTTAACATCGCCGAGGCTTTTTAGCAGTGAAGAGACCTCTGAGAGGTAAAAGGCTTGAAGACAGATGCAGAAGTTGTTCTTTTTCTTCTTGATAGATGGGTAACATTAATTATGTAATGTTTCACAGAATCCATATATGCTGTTGTTGCAATTGTTAGATTTAGTAGCAGGAGAGTTGTGATTGTCTGGAGCTGATGTGTGTAAAACTGTCTTGCATGCATGAATTTGGGGGGCGGAGTTCCTAAAAGAAGCACTGAAAGGGAGGGGTGTTTTTGTTTTGACAGTTGAGTTCAAATATCAACAGTGTTTCTCAGAAATCAGTGCACCTTTAAGTGACCTTTTGACATGCTATATTCCATCACGTTCATTACGATAACAAAATTCTGACTTATTAATAGTTCCAGCTCCATTCCTGCTTGGTGTCGGACTCCACTGCTATGTGTCTCTGAGCGGTGATGACTAAATGCAGCCAGTGCTAGTCAGACATCACTTCAGTCTTTTGCTATGTACTTCAGAGGATGAACTGATGCCATCTCCAACTGTAAGACATCGGATAAATCATATGCCACTGCGTGAACCTTGGACTTAGGATGGACCCCACCGATCCTCACCGAAATGACCTGCCGGTTGAACTGCGATGTATCACCTTTGTATATTTATGGACTACACTCTTGAAATGGAATACATAGACTATCATTTAATTGCTGACAAAAGCCTTCATCAGCCAACCAATAGAGGACAATGCATCCATGTGAACTTCTGCAGTTCATCCAGGATGGATTTCAAAGACATTAGTCTAATCTTACAGTTCATTAAAAAAAAGTTTTTTAAACACTGGACCTTAAAACTTACTTAGTTTAATAATCTTAAACCATGACCTACACTGCACACAAATAACTAATATTGGGCATTATATCAATGCTGTTTAGCCAGAGGGGAACTGGCCCCCACAGTGAGTCTGGTTTCTTCCAAGGTTATTTTTCTTCATTAACCAACATCTTATGGAATTTTGTGTTCCTTGCCACAGTCGCCTTCAGCATGCTCACAGGGCTTCTAAATACAATTATTATTGTAACAATTTACAATCATATTTAATCAAACGATGCAATGATTACTTTAAGACTTTAAAGATATTACAGTTTAATTTTTTTTAATGCACAATTTTCTGTAAAGCTGCTTTGAAACAATGCATGTTATGAAAAGCGCTATACAATTAATAATGAATTGAATTCTGCCTTTCATTTTCCCGGGGCATTAACACATACTACTAAACTATTGCAGTATGATTTTAGCTAATTGGTTTTTCCCTTTTCTGTCTTCCAAATTATATTGAATATGCATTGGAATAATCAGCAGCCTCAGTGTCACTAAATAATTTGTAAAGATCTTTGAATTTTGAAGTGACGGCTTGTTTTTTTCCTACTATTGATACAGTAAAACTTTGTTACACATTTTTGATAGATAATGAAAAAAAACTATATTTATTTGTTTTTATTTTTTTCTTGCATATAAATGGTGTCATTAGTGCTAGAGCTGTCACTGTACCACATTTTCTGTAGCTGATACCATTAGCAGTTACATTTTATGGAACACATTACATTGATTTACTGTTTATAAAACGCTAAAACTTTGCCAGGTGAAAAACGATCCGGAATAATTTGTGACAGTCTCATGAAGTCACTTTGCAACTTGAACAACATAAGAACTTCAAATCTTTGTGACACCTTTGCTAGATGCAGCACAGTGAATAGTGAAACAGAACGCAGGTGTCTCGAGATGCATTTATAAATATTATAATTCAAAGTCTCTTGGTATTTTCAAATCTTGCCTAAAAATGTTTTTTTTTTTCTTTTTTTTTCATTTGGAAGTTGGCTTTAATTTATGTAGTGTTTGATTCACTTTATTGTATATGTGTGTATTTTATTCTTTGGTTATGTGTATTTTGTCGTTTTTGGGTTGTTCTTACTTATGTAAAGCACTTTTAGAAGTCACTGTTAAAGGCTCTATACAAAATAAAAGTTTATTATTATTAAAGTTATTTTCAACTAAACAAGGTGTCTGAAAATTGCGGCAGCCCTCTGCGAGACAATGAGATGCGGCGGAACGGTCACATTCAGTGCTTGTTCACATAGAAAAGCAATTGGCTAAACTGCAAAAAACAAGTGTGAACAGCCCCTTGCTCACCCTATACTTGGAAAAACTGGCACAAAACCAAATGGTTTGTTGCATACAGTCAGGCTCGGATCGGGTTGAAGACCCTATTTTAAATGTAAAATAATGGAATAGGGATTTTGATATTTGAATATAGGTGCGTCAAACGGTTAACCAAATGTTTGTGCACATTCGTTATTCTAACAAATAAACAAAATGTGTGTTAAAGGAAGATAATTATTCATTGTTTTTACCACTAATAGACTAGTGACTTGTATGGCTCAGTTGGTACTGACTGACTTTTCATTATCATTTTGGAGGTTACTATGATTTTTATAATGGGCACCCATTAAATTTATTGCATATTCAAACCAAGGCTGGTTTGACCGCAGTGTCCATACATGGTATTAAATTTAGTCTTTAAAACAGGCACCATAGGAAAACTGTATTGTTACGTATTTTATTTTTATTGTAAGATCAGTTGGCTCCTAGTACTTGTGATATTCCTTATCTGCGCAATCAAATATGTTTTCTTGGTGTATTGCAAGAATCAGAGGTCATAGCTGAATTCTGTGTTGAATACAGAGTTAAATGTTACATTTACAACTTATGTTATCCCTGTTGCACCTGGAGTGCTGCTGTCACATGTGATGATACATAGTGTTTCCAAAAACACTGCTTGACAAAACTCTGTGTTGTGCAATATTTAGTCAGGTACTTGCATTGCCTTTTGAACAAACCATGTTAAACACTGTTACCTTGTTGTTAGTTAACCTACAGTTTACTTTGTATGTCATCTCCCTGCTTGTTGTGATGTCTGCTGGACCGGTTTAATCTGTGTGTTTTCTTTTCTCGTTTTAGTATTCAGAGAAAGCCCTGTACATCCAGCTGAGCTTCTACAAATACATTTTCGACAGGGAATATGCCATTAACAAAGTTCTGCCAGCTGAGAATAAATGTAAGAACATGCATTCACATCAACTTGGCCCATTACTAATTAACACAATGTGCTCACAAACATTATTGAATATAAACACTCGTCCCGCATGTATTTACAACTAACACTCATTTTTACACTTGCACACCTCATAGTGGCTGGAGGCGGCCACAAGGTTGGGTTAAGAATCCTCAACTCCTCGAGTCGACAGCCGTAATTCAGGCGACAGATTCAATCACGGAATAGTGTGGTGTGGAATGCAAAGCGGCCAATCAGTTGGAAGAAAGAGGGGAGTGAGAGAGAGAGCCTCCTTTCATCCCGTAGGCCCTCGGTAATAGCGCTGGCTATGTTGATTGAAAACAGTTTTTAGATTTTGGAAAATGATAGGGCGAGTAATTGGAGAGAAGGCTAAAGGATAGCCCTTCATAAATAATGGGACATGGAGCATATGTTTTCAGCAGGTCGTTGGAGGATCCAGACCGCTCACGGCCGGCACTAGCCGACGATGGCTACTTACCCACAATACTTTTTGATTGATGTCATTTGATTAAAAAGGACCTCTTGGAATAGACTTGTACATTATTTATTTTTACATGTGTCGATGAGGTTCCGAGTCGAGCGCGAGAGCCGTAGATAAATATAATGTGTAATCAATAGATGACCACTCAGAATGCGGAGCAGGCTGAGGGGAGTGTGTATGTGGGGGGGGGGGGGGCTAACATGATTATAGACTTGGCTTCTCTGTGGAATTTTATTTCTTTTTCCCCGACTGTTGTTTCTGCGAGTAATTGTGGCCAATCTGCAGCATTTCTGTCAGCCACACTGCCCATCACTGCAGCCGGGGCTCTAATTCCTAAACGAGTGATTTTAACACTCTAGCCCTGATTTTCAACAGGTGGAATGAGAAGTGACGTTCACTTCTCCTGTCCTCCCCCAATTTTCCTAGAACGTTGTTCTGAGAAACCATTTGTTTACAATTTGGTAATATTTAGTAAAAGGCTGCATTTTTATGTCTAAAGTCATAAATGTTGATTATTTTGCTTGATATTGTAATCAAAGATGTAAATTTTTATGAATAATTTTCAGCTCTACGATATCTATCGATTCTAAAACAATTCCAACAAAGAAAGCTTTGGTTTTAAAGCCTCTTTTGGAGTGTCACTTAATGATTCTTCAGTCATTCACGAAAAGAAGTGAAGCATAAAACAGTATTTCAGAAAGCTTTAAAACTGCACATTAGGACTGGCTGTTACTGATAGATATATAGGCAAAAATAAACAACTGACTTGCCAAATAAACGCACAACGATCATATCTGTGATTGGTTACAATTCTAAAGTGCTGCAAATAGGAAACTTAGATGCAACGGAAGTAGACCTAAATTAAATGCTGTAATTGGCACTTTTAACAATTAGTTAATTGTGGCAGCCGTAAAAAGAGATTTGAGCATTCTGAGATGCTATTTTTCTCACCACAATTGAACAGAGCGGTTATCCGAGTTAGCGAATTTGTCAGTTCGAACTAGTCTGGCCATTCTCTGTTGACCTCTCTCATCACCAAGGCGTTTCCATCCACAGAACTACCCCTGGCACCATTCTGAGTAAATTCTAGAGAGTGTTGTGTGTGAAAATCCCAGGAGATCAGCAGTTACAGAAATACTCAAACCAACAATCATCCATGCGATTTATCTAATCACCCAATCATGTGGCTACAGTGCATAAAATCATGCAGATACCGGTCAGGAGCTTCAGTTAATTTTCACATCAACCATCAGAATGGGGAAAAATGTGATCTCAGTGATTTGGACCGTGGCATGATTGTTGGTGCCAGATGGGCTGGTATGAGAATTTCTGTAACTGCTGATCTCCTGGGATTTTCACACACAACAGTCTCTAGAATTTCCTCCGAATGGTGCCAGAAACAAAAAACATCCAGTGAGCATCAGTTCTGCGGATGGAAATGCCTTGTTGATGAGAGAGGTCAACATTGAATGGCCAGACTGGTTCGAACTGACAAAGTCTACGGTAAATCAGATAACCGCTCTGTACAATTGTGATGAGAAGAATAGAAAGCTATTCTGAGATGCTAGTTGGCGCTGTTTTGGCAGCATGAGGGGGACCTACACAATATTTGGCAGGTGGTTTTAATGTTGTGGCTGATTGGTGTACATTCAGCTTTGCCGTAGGCATGCGTGTGCATTGTGGGATTAGTGGAGGACATCACACACAGAGCTTTGAAGTATAGCCTTGAGACGGTTATCTCCTCTCTCACATTAATACTACACATTACTGTATTATAGACCCCCAGGTTTATAGGGGTCTAGGGGTGAAATTACAGGGCTGGATGGCTTGTACTTGCTTTACCTGGTCCAGTGTCTTATTTTTACCCTGGGATGTAACTGTGAAAGAGTGTAGCGTTTGAGCTATACTATAAAGGCACTTAGGTGCTGATTACTATCAGTTTGCACCCACCAGAGAATGTAGTTAGAACAAATTATTTATGTCCCATTGAAGAGGAGATATATCAGTGCACCACTCACAGACCACTCTTTATAGAAAAATTAACCTTCTTTATTCTTCACATGTTGATGTTTATATGTAGAGATTCAGTGGAGTAGTTTCAAGGTATGTAGATGTGTGGTTTATTTGATGCACGCACACATAATACCAATTAACAACATTTGCAAAGAACATCTTTGATGAACTGGGATTATCCACAGTATCAAGAGCAATGGCACAGGAGACAACAGAATTGCATCATAACTTCTGGGTCCTAGTTATAGGTAAGCAACTGACTGCCTAATCAAAAATCCTAATAAGGAAGTTATACTGTTACATTGCCACTAGATGGTAGTACGAATATATCCTACTGGCCCTCATTTTAATACAGCCGCCCCCAAATGTGTATTGCAGATTTGCATCCTTAGGGCCAGCACAGTACAATTACTCTGGAAGTAATGGGAGTTTAATAAGTCGAGCGACAGGTCTGGTGTAAGTTCTGTCTTTGACTTGAATTTCTGCTACTCTGACTTTTTTGTCAGCTCCGACTATAAAAGATTTAACAGTCCCAACAGGCCTGAGCGCTCTTGGGAATTGTGGATCAGCAATCAATACCACTGTACCAACCGTCTGGTTTTCCTTTTCTTGTTCCCATTTCTGTCGGGACTGAAGTCTAGGCAAATAGTTATGAAGAAAGTGTTTCCAGAACTGATCTGCTATTACTTGACTGTGCCTCCATCTTTTTTCGGCTAAGCAGTTCAGATTCAGGATAATCTATCTGTGGCAAGGCAGAATCCAGCCGACCCATTATTAGAGAGTTAGGGGTTACTAGGTCTGGATCTGCTACATCTGAAGATACGTATCCTAGTAGCTTTGAATTTAGGATTCCTTCTATTTCAATTAAAACAGTCCTGAGCACCTCTTCTGTGACTGTTTGGGCACCACGGGTGGCATACAGAGATGTTTTAACAGAGTGGATTTCTCTCTCCCAGGATCCACCAAAGTGAGGAGAACTAGGAGGATTGTAATGGAACTCAATCTGCAGTTTGGAAAGCTTTGCTTGCAAGTAGGGGTTAATATTTTTCCAAGCTTCTTTAAGTTCACTGTCTCCATCCTTGAAATTGGTTCCTTGGTCAGAGAGTAACTCATGAGGTTTCCCTCTCCGACCAATGAATCGTCGGAGGGACATAAGGAAAGAGTCTGAATCATCCTGGGACAATAGGTCAATGTAAACTGCTTTAGTAGTCAAACACTTATAAATGATGCACCAAAGTTTTTCATTCCATCTACCTATTTTGACAGTGAATGGGCCAAAACAATCCATGCCTGTGGAGTAAAAGGCAGGTTGGAAGAGTCGTAGACTGGAAGGGGGTAAGTCTGCCATCTTTGGGGTCTCTGGATTGCCGCACCATCTACGACACTCAATGCATTGCTGTTGAATAGAACGAACGGCTTGCCATCCTCTCAGAATCCAGAAACGCCTTCTGATTTCAGCGAAAACACGCTCTGAACCAGGGTGGTGTAGATGTGCATCATATTGCCTAATTAGTAATTTAGTTACTGGATGAACTGGGTCTAGGACAATTGGATGAAGAATATCAGAGCTTAGCTGATTATACCTTCGAAGTCACCCCCTTACTCTAATCAGGCGAGTGTCAGAATTGAACTCAGGGGACAGTGTCATTAAGCAACTGCTCAAAAAAACAGATTTCCCTGCTTGAAGCTGTTTGTAATCATCAGGGAAGCTCTCCATTTGTGAATATTTCAGGATTTCTAGTTCAGCTTTCCTGTATGAGTCAGCCGAGGGAGGGCTAGTAGGACTGGCTGCCCCGTGAAGAGATTGGACAGTTGCTTCCACAAGATCTTGGAATGTATTGAATTGAGTAGCATCAATTGGCTGCTGTTCATTGTAAGTTATTAGGAGGTGACAAGATGTTGATTTACGCAGTTCCTCTGTATAATCTTCTGGCTCTATTTTGGGTAATTTAGGCCAAGTAAATGTATGTTTCCACAGAAAGGCAGGACCTTTTGTCCAGTGGTTATGTTCTGCAAGCTGTGACAACGACATGCCATGAGTTATGTCATTGGCAGGGTTTTCTTGCGTGTTCACATAAGACCATGCTTGGGAGTCAGTAAGCTCCTGGATCTCTGCGACTCTGGTTCCTACAAAAGTGGCATAAGTCTGATTGAAGCCAGTGCAGAACAGTAGTGGAATCAGCCCAGTAATTGAAACTGCTGATTTCCAAGGTAAGCTCTTTTTTCAGGATAGCTACAAAGTTCAAGTCTTGGTTTGTCTGTTGCTTCCTAGGAGCTACCCTTGATCTATCACTAAAGACATGAATGCTTCATGAGCTGACTAGTGGATCTATTTTTATAGTGTAACCACCTTGGCAGTGTGACACAGGAAAGCTGTGAAAGCTTGTCTTCCCAGGTGGGCCATGCATGTCAGAGATCAGATGGCAATTCAGGATCATCCCACTCTCTCTTTTTGTCTCAAAGCCTTTGAACTATGATCTTAGCTCTAGTAGTGAAGGGAATTATAAATCCTAACAGATCATACTGGCTGGAGAGAATGCGATATACATTCCGCATAGTGGGTTCAGCTTTTTCTATGTGACCGTGTTTGTAGCCAAGCGTGTCAGATCTGCACATCCATCTAAGTCCCAGTGTGCACTCTTGAGGATCTGATCTTTCCAGACTAAACCAAAGCTCACAGTTTTCTGATCTAATCTCCTGTGGCAGGTGATTTATCAGTTGTGGAGTGTTGCTAGCCTACTGGCACAGTTCAAATCCACCATCAGCAAGCACATGTCACATGTCATCTACTAATTTCCTGGCAGTATCAAGAGACGGGATACTTTGTAACCAATTATCCACATAGAAGCAGTGCTCTATTGATGCACAAACATCGCTATCAGGTTGGCTATGGTCTGCTTTTGTAGAGCAAACGTGGCGCAGCACGGGCTGCAGGTGGTTCCAAAAGGTAACATTGACCACTGGTACACATCAGGTGGGTTGTTGATGTTCAAGTCTTGCCAGAGAAATCTCAGGAATGTTTGATCCTCTGACAGGAGACAGACTTCATGAAACATCCCTTTAATATCACTGCTAATCGCTACAGCGTACTCCCAAAAGCAAAGTAGTACTCCCAGCAGCTTTGCCCCTAATGTAGGTCCAGGAAGAAGGTGTTCATTCAAGCTTATACCCTTGTAATTGAAGGAGCAGTTGAAAACAATCCTGTTCTTCCCAATATGGTGGAACATGTGGTGAGGAATGTTCCACCCTTGGTTTTGTGCAGCTGTTGATTGTGGGATTTTCATTACATAGCCTGCATCCAATAGTTTGCTTATTTCAGCATTGTATACCTGAGACGTTTCGGAGTTGTGTGACAACTGTTTCTCAGTCTTCCGAAGATGAGGCAGTACTGCTTCCCTTGGAACTGTTAAGGTGGAAGACTGGTTTTCCCAAAAAGGGGAGTTGCATATCTTTGAACACCTTTCACTTCAATCCTGACTGTTTTTTCCTCCAGTATGCGCATAGCCTCTGCATCTTGCTTTGACATTGTTACAAGCTTTTCATTTCTGAATGGCAGTGTGTCCATCTGCCACAGTTTCTCGATGACTGAAAAGCTCATTAGACGAAGGCTTAACGGAGGTGAACAGGCAATGCTGTGTGTGTAGTCTGTGCTCAAGGTTCTTTAATGGACCTTGATGTGTCCACCCTAAATGAGTCTTTACTGCCGCTGGACTCCCATAGGGACCCAAACGAACTGGTTCATTTGGTGTTATTAGATGAGGGTAGTCTGACCCAATGAGCAGTAGTGGCCTTGCTTGTTCAATTGACTGAAGAGGCAAGTCTCTGAGATGACAATATCTCTTTTGGAGGGTTTTGACTGGGTATGTATGAGGTGACAATCCCAGCTCATCAGCTGTGAAGGCCTGTCTGATGTTAAAACTTCAATTTGGTTGTGTGGCAGGAGACACGGAAAAGGATACTGAGAAGCCATGGATGATGCAGATATCCTGACGCACTGTGCGGAGAGAAAAGTCTTCAGGACTACCTTGTAGATTAAGATACTGAACTGCTTCTTGGAGAAGTATAGTGTGTTCTGAACCATCATCTAACAGAGCATAAGTCAAGTCAATCAAGTCAAGTGGTTTTTATTTTCTTTCAACCATATACAGTTAGTACAGTACACAGCAAACTAGACAACGTTCCTCCAGGACCATGGTGCTACATAAAACAACAAAGGACAAACACAGAACCACATGAGACGACACAGACTAAATAACATACCTATATAAAGTGCACGTGCAAACGTGTGCAAAAAGTACGGGACAGTACAATAAATTACTGACAATGAACAGGACAATAGACACAGTAAGAGACAGTGCAGCGCCGACCAGTACACAGTAGTGCAAAGATGACAGTTTCTAAAAATGCCAAATGTAAACATAACATACTATGAAATAGTGTTCTATGGACATAGCAGTTATTGAAGTGGTAGCCAGTAATAAAGTGACAATGATTAAAGTGCAATTCAGGACACGTGTGTGTGTGTGTGTGTGTGTGTGTGTGTGTGTGTGTGTGTGTGTGTGTGTGTGTGTGTGTGTGTGTGTGTGTGTGTGTGTGTGTGTGTGTGTGTGTCAAACCAGTCCCTGAGTATTGAGGAGTCTGATGGCTTGGGGAAAGAAGCTGTTACACAGTCTGGCCGTGAGGGCCCGAATGCTTCGGTACCTCTTGCCCACGGCAGGAGGGTGAAGAGTGTGTGTGAGGTCATCCACAATGCTGGTGGAAGCAGTGTTTTTTGTAAATGTCATTGATGGAGGGAAGAAAGACCCCGATGATCTTCTCAGCTGTCCTCACTATCCTCTGCAGGGCTTTGCAGTCTGAAACGGTGCAAGTCCCAAAGCAGGCAGTGATGCAGCTGCTCAGGATGCTCTCAATAGTCCCTCTATAGAATGTAGTGAGGATGGGAGATGTGCTTTCCTCTGCCTTCGAAGAAAGTAGAGACGCTGCTGGGCTTTCTTGGTAATAGAGCTTGTGTTGAGGGACCAGGTGAGGTTCTCCGCCAGGTGAACACCAAGGAATTTGGTGCTCTTGACGATCTTCACAGAGGAGCCAACGATGTTCAGCGGAGAGTGGTCACTCTGTGCTCTCCTAAAGTCAACAACCATCTCTTTTATTTTGTCGACATTCAGAGACAGATTGTTGGCTCTACACCAGTCCATTAGCCGCTGCACCTCCTCTCTGTATGCTGACTCATCATTCTTGCTGATGAGACCCACCACGGTCGTGTCATCGGCGAACTTGATGATGTGATTCGAGCTGTGCATTGCTGCACAGTTGTGAGTCAGCAGAGTGAACAGCAGTGGACTGAGCACACAGCCCTGGGGGGCCCCAGTGCTCAGTGTGGTGGTGGTGGAGATGCTGTTCCCGATCCAGACTGATTGAGGTCTCCCAGTCAAGAAGTCCAGGATCCAGTTGCAGAGGGAGTTGTCCAGGCCCAGCAGGTTCAGCTTTCCAATCAGGTGCTGGGGAATGATTGTGTTGAATGCTGAGCTGAAGTCTATGAACAGCATTCGAACGTATGAGTCCTTTTTATCTAGGTGATTGAGGGCCAGATGGAGGGTGGTGGCGATGGCATTGTCTGTTGAACAGTTTGGACGATACGCAAACTGCAGTGGGTCTAGTGAGGGGGGGCAGCTGGGTCTTAATGTGCCTCATGACGAGCCTCTCAAAACACTTCATGATGATGGGTGTGAGTGCTTAGATAGTGTTTGTAGATAGTAGATAGGTAGTGCCTAGAGTTCTAGGCATAAGTGTCTAGTGATAGATCGCCGTTTCGCAAGCTGACTCTACTCAATTTTAACATTTTGCTGCTTCCTGTTGGTCGATCAACATACAGGGTTTCAACTGAAGTACTGACGGAATGGATAATGTCTTATTCTTCACTCGTTGATGTTTATATGTAGAGATTCAGTGGTGTAGTTTCAAGGTATGTAGATGTGTGGTTTATTTGATGCACGCACACATGATACCAATTAACAACATTTGCAAAGAACATCTTTGATGAAATAAGATTATCCACAGTATCAAGAGCAATAGCTCATGAGGAACAACAGAATTGCATCATAACTACTGGGTCCTTGTTATAGGTAAGCAACTGACTGTCTAATCAAAAATCCTAATAAGGATGTTATACTGTTACATTGCCACTAGATGGTAGTACGAACATATTCAACTGGCCCTCATTTTAATACAGTAACTCTTCGATTTTAGGGGTTTTGAATATACTCACTCAATGGATATTTCGTTACTGCAAATGGGTATTCACATGCTGTAGCTTCAGGTGCATCACGTGTGAAAGCTATGTGGCTAGTAGATGAAGTTATGCATGCATTGCTAACCCTAGAAATATCTGGGAAGTTTTACAAAATATGTATTTCCAGGCCTGGAAACATAATGGCGATGTCTAAGGGGAATATGAATCTTTCTTAATTGTGCACATATCTAAAATATTTCAGTTGATGGAAATAGATAGTTACGTGGACAATTACTATAGAATATGTTTTAAATTTCCTTATCCGGTAACAAATTAATGGAAAAGTCATGGAAATTTATTGGTCAAACAGTATGGGAACCATAAATGTTAGCCTTCCATGAATATGTAACTTGCTAGCCAAAAGGCAGAAGACATATATTGTTTAATTTCATTGCAATATTTTGATTCCCCTCCCCCTTAATGCATTTGACGTAATCCAGTTTAAACCAATTTTAATGGTTCACCTAAAACTGATCTGAAACGAGCTAAAAAGCAGGCTCAAGCATTGGTCATCCCAGAGGTGTTTCGTTCTATTCTATGATCAAATGGAAAAATGTAAAGATCCCAAACATAACATAAAAATAAAACACATATTCGATTGTCAAAGGTTAGTTTTTTCTAGAAACTTGTTACACTGTACAACCAAAGTGTATTCTCTTCAATGAATTTGCACCAATTACCCGATTGCTACAAACAAAAGCAGAGGGTTGAGCTCTGGTCTGCTGCTGTTGACGCTGTTGGAAACACTTGTGAGCGATAGTGGAATAAAGTACAGTTCAGAAAACTTTTAGCTGCCCTCTTCACACACACACACTCTCACACATACACACGCCTTCTCGTAATTTACCAACCACCTCCCTCTCACCATAAGACATTTAGTGTCGTATCTGCCAGATTTTCTGTCTGTCTCTGATGATGGAGGAATTGCTTTTAAAGTGGGCATTATGCCAGACCAGCAGCACAATAGAAAAACCAATCTTCCCCCTATTCTGTCTACTCCGCTGTTATTGTGGCGCTTTAGATAACTGGAGACGTACGTTGCTGGTAGATAGAGCGAGAGAGAGACATTTCTGTTGGACACTGGGGTTGGAGGTTAGAAGCCTCCAACTGGCTTTGGTCGCTGGAAGCCTTTCGAATAATAAGAGAGGGTGAATGAACCTTTTGGCCAGTCTGGGAAGTTAAACTCGAAGAGGCGTTTAAATTACTTGATTGATGTAGTTTGTTTGGAGGTGGTTGCAGTGTGCCATCTTGACCAGAGGTGGCACTGTGGTTCAGTTCTAACGGGATGTATTTCAGGGCTGGGATGGAGGAGGTCCATGGTGAATTCATCCATCTGTTGCTTGATGGTGAAATTGCTGGTCAGTGCTTTATCCATTTGCAGTCTTTTCCTCACTAGATTACCTGATTCCTTCAGAGAGGAAAGACTGATGGAAATTGGCCTCCCAACCCCCCTCCGCACAAATACATACTCTCACAATCACACCCAGAGCACCATAAAGGAACGAAAATGCTTTCTTTCAAGTATGTATATCAAAGTGTATGGCCAGAGAATGCCAGTTTCTCTACCCATCCACTCACTATTACCATACATGTCACTGTACATTCACACCACTGGATGCATATGTTCATTTGATAAGATTTGTGTCTGCTTCTCAAAGAAGCCCAAGTCGTTTTTTTTATTATTTAAAAGATGGATGCGGCAGCAGTTCTCCAGTTGGCGCAATGCTGCATATCACTTGTAAATATTATTTAATTCTTGAGCTTCAATGATAATTAATTTGTCATACAAAGATTGCATATAACTTTTGTTAAACATCCCATCATGACTTAAAGACCTTTTACCACCATTAACTAAACTAGCACCTAGGGCAGTGGTTCCCAAACTTTTTAAAATGCGGCACTCCTTTATAGTGTTTTCCCCCCACGGCTCCCCATCCACTGAACAAATATGCAATTGAAAATACTCATTTATTTAATAAGTTTAATATTGATTTAAATATTAACAAGTTAAATTTAAATAATGTAGCTATCAAGTGGTTCTCCTAAACATTGCTTCAAGTTATTATTTAAGATCTAATAATAAAATAGAGAAATAAATAGTCAACAGTGCTTTAAGTTAATATTAAAAAAGTAATTCAATGAAGAATAGAACAACTTGAAATTCTAATGATTATTAGATATACATTAATAAATATTCAATACAGCGTTTGACTGAAAAGCAGACCTGTTATTGACGTTTATTGGGCTTAAAGCTTCTGAAGTTATCCAGCCAAAGAAGGTATGGAATTGAGTGAGTACTGGGTACTGCAGGCTTTTAACAATTTAGGAACTGACCTAGGGTCCTCACCTGGCAATGGCAAGGGAATTGAGAGAATTTACCAACCATAAATAATTCTTAACATCCTTGAAACTATGCATTATGACATTCTTTTTGCCTTATTTTTATTAAAAATATAGTTTTATCATAAATAAAGATTATATATATATATATATATATATATATGTATATATATATATATATATATATATATATATATATATATATATATATATATGTATCCTCCGGAAGGAGCCACATTCTGTCTCCTAGAGATAAATGTAGTTTGGTGCGAAAAGTGCAAATCAATCTCAGAACAACAGCAGAGGACCTTGTGAAGATGCAGGAGGAAACAGGAAGACAAGTATCCACATTTAAACGAGTCCTATATAGACATAACCTGAAATGCTGCTCGGTAAGGAAGAAGCCGCTGCTCCAAAACTGCCATAAAAAAGCCAGAGTACAGTTTGCAAGTGCACATGGGGACAAAGATCTTACTTTTTGGAGAAATGTCCTCTGGTCTAATGAAACAAAAATTTTACTGTTTGGCCATAATGACCATCGTTATGCTTGGAGTAAAAAGTGTGAGGCTTGCAAGCCAAAGAATACCATCCCAACTGTGAAGCCTGGGGGTGGCAGCATAATTTTGTGGGGGTGCTTTGCTGCAGGAGGGACTGGTGCATTTCACAAAATAGATGGTATCATGAGGAAGGAAAATTTTGTGCATGTATTGAAGCAGCATCTGAAGACATCATGGATCTTCCAAATGGACAATAACCACATGTATACCTCCAAAGTTGTAGCAAAATATCTTAAGGACAACAAAGTCAAGCTATTGGAGTGGCCATCACAAAGCCCTGGCCTCAACCCGATAGAAAATTTGTGGGTAGAACTGAAAAAGCATGTGTGAGCAAGAAGGCCTACAAACCTGACTCAGTTACACCAGTTCAGTCTGGAGGAATGGGCAAAAATTCCAGCAACTTATTGTGAGAAGCTTGTGGAAGGCTACCCAAAAATGTTTGACCCAAGTTAAACAATTTAAAGGCAATGCTACCAAATACTAACGAAGTGTATGTAAACTTCTGACCCACTGGGAATGTGATGAAAGTAATGAAAGCTGAAATAAATAATTCTCTCTACTATTATTCAGACATTTCATATTCATATTAATATAAAGTTGTGATCCTAACCGGACTGGTCATCCGGGTGTTGCTAGTCATCTTTCCTACTTCAATCTGCGACCTCTATAAGTAAACATATTAAATAATTTGTACTCAAATGAATGTCCCAAGGCCTTGACGAGTAGCCTTGTAATATCCAGGATAATGAGCAGTGATATATAAGTTTTGAATCTCACCTCAGCATGTCAGACTCATCAACTTGCACCACACACATACACACATGCAGTGGAGAAAATGTCAGAGAGAGGCGAGGGGGTCTGACATAAGTGAGTGTGTGTGTGTGAGTTAAAGCAGTGTTTCTCAACTGGTGGGTCGCAACCTAAAAGTGGGTAGCTGGTCTATTCGGACTTGACCGCGGACAGCAGGGAAAGAACAATGCCATGGTTCTCCCATTGAAGATATTTTGGCAGCCGCCCAAGTGATAGCCTATTTAGGACTGCCGAGGCAGATTTACTGATAATCTTGCAATCAGCTAAAGGCTTCTCATCTGCACTTTCGCACGGAACGGAACCAGCTCGTGATAATGATCTGCTCTTCTCTCTGGCACGTGCAACAACCAGGCATCCCTCGATATTGCAGAGTGCAGACCTCAAAACTGATAATGCAAAACTGATGCTACCAATTTAAATTCTGTGAGACTTTTCTAGTTTAAAGCGTTATGGAGGAAGTCAACTCTAACCTCTCAAACAGTAGGCAGTCCTGACATGCCAAACAGCTTTGAGGAGGAAAAGAGCAACACTGTGCTATGTGCAATTTTTTTTTCATTTTCAGTCCTTTACAAAATTGTTAAAGTGAGTAAATACAACATTTTAGTAAAAGTGACCTTTATATTTTACAAAATGTTAGTTTCATATGAAATAATCTAAAGGAAGAATCTATTAGACCTCATTTTATATCAACAGGGGCAGTTGTAGTTAAAGTTTCAAGATGTGTATCAGCTAGTATTTATTTTTTCATAAATACTATAATTTGTTATTATTATTACTATTATTTCAGACTAGCTACACTGACATAACTTTGGTAATTAGGAGACTTTCCTCCTGTGTATTATGCATGTTCTGTTTTAATTACGTTTCAAATTAGGAAACAAACAGGATAATAATGGGCTCATTTAGGTAAATATGCTCTTCCATTTTTAAAAGGGGGGAGAGAAACTTCCTGTCGCTTTTGTTGTTGACATCAACAACAAAAATATTGTCACTTGATGCATGTCCTTGTACTTGAAAACCATGAACAAATATGTGCAACATAAAAGGAAATGCGATCCAGGATACATTAAATACAGGTTACATTTTTACTATGGTGGGATGGTATTTGCTGTACTTGTTAACAACGTCTTGAAGCAAAACCAGTTGAGAACCACTGAGTTAAAGTACAGACAGAAGCAATCTGGCTGCACTGTCATGCCCCTACAGTATATGTTTATTGTTAATAATCATATGACATTACTTTAAAAGCTCACACAGCTGATGTTATTTTTCATATAGTTAATTTAACATGCTATGTTAACATGTAAACTAATTTGCTTTTTGTTATATAACATGTTATAGTTGCATTATATTTTGTATCATGTTTATAATTCGGTTTATTATTATAATTCTGTTAACTTTCTTATTTATTTTATTTTCAAAAGGGAGACTTTTTTCCAACTACTTCCATAAAAACAATTTTTTTTTTTCAATTATAATAAAGCATTTGTTAAACCAAAAAAAAAAAAAAAACCTTCTGTTTTCATTCCTTTAATGGTCATTGTAACTGATAATAATAATTGTGATATTTTCTGAGATTGTTATCGTACCTTGATAATCTCATACCATTGCAACTCTAGGCAAGTGCTACAGGAAGTGTGGGGTGAAATGTCACCTGAGTATCTGGACAAACTGACAGCTAGAATGCCAAGGATCTGCAAAGCTGTCATTGCTGGACTTGGAGGATTTTTTATGAGAACTCTTTGAAGTAGTTTTAAGTAGTTTAATTTTCAAATTGAAAAATACGTTATTAATGTCCTGCCTATACATTGTGATCAGTTGAATCCCACGTTGGTGAATAAAAGTACCAATTTCTTTCCATAAGAGCAAAATCTGTACATTATTCCAAATTTTGGCAGCGTGTGTGTGTGTGTGTGTGTGTGTGTGTGTGTGTGTGTGTGTGTGTACAAATGCACATTTGTTATATACAGATGGAAGGGAATGTATGGTAGAAGAGGTAGGATATGCTGGATGAATATAAATAGACAAAGCTGTGTATTGCACATCATTATTGCTCAATGGGGCAGTTATTAACTGTTCATGAGATGGCTAGCTTGAGGGAAAAAAAAACTGTTCCTGTGGCTGACAGTTCTGGTGCTCTGTAGCGCCGTCCAGAAGGCAACAGTTCAAAACGGAAGTGGGCTGGCTGAGTGTAGTCCAGATTGATTTTTCCAGTCTGTTTACTCACTCTGGAAGTGTACAGTTCTTGAAGGGAGGGCAGGGGGCAGTCAATAATCCTCGCAGCAGTCTGAACTGTTCTTTGTAGTCTTCTGATATCCGATTTTGTTGCTGAACCAAACTAGACAGTTATTGTGTAGTGCAGAGGACATACTTAATGACTGCTGAGTAGAACTGTATCAGCAGTGCCTGTAGTAGGTTGAACTTCCTCAGCTGGTGAAGGAATTATAACTTCTGCTGGGCCTTTTTAACAATGGAGGTCGTGTGAGATGGTAGTTAGTGCCCAGGTACCTGAATGACTCCACTGCTGCCACAGTACTTTTTTGAATGGTTAGCGGGGTACATGTTGGGGTGTTCCTCCTAAAGTCCACTATCATCTCCACTGTTTTGAGCGTGTTCAGCTCCAGGTTGAGCTTAACTCTAGGTTGAGTAGCAGGAGGGGTGTTGCTGGAGGTATGATGTTTGTGTGAAGTGAAGGTCAGAGCGGGAGTGGGGTGTGAGACTGGGCCTTTCAAATCTACAGTAGAACACATTCAAGTCATCAGGCAATTGTTGGTTCCCTACAGTGTTGGGGGAAGGTCTCTTAAAGTTAGTAATGACTTTCTGGCCACTGCACACTGATGCAGGGTCGTTAGATGAAAACTTGTTTTTCAGTTTATCAGTATAGCTTCTTATAACCACGCCGATTTCCTTATTCAGTGTGTTCCTGGCCTGATTGTACAAGATTTGATCCCCACTTCTGTAAGCATCCTCTTTGGCCTGCCGAAGCTGCCTGAATTCTGCTGTAAACCATGGTTTGTCATTGCTGTATTAAATAAGTCTTAGTAGGAATGCACATGTCCTCACAGAAACTGATATATTATGTCACAGTATCTGTGAGCTGTCCAGATTGGTGTCTGCAGCCTCAAATACACTGCAATCAGGGCAGTCAAAGTAGGTTGTAGTTCCAGCTCTGCTTCATTGGTCCATCTTTTTACAGTCTTTACTACAGGTTTAGCTGCTTTTAGTTTCTGCATATAGGTTTGAAGAAGGTGAACCAGACAATGATTGGAGAGTCCCAAAGCTGCTCTAGGGACAGAGTGATATGCATCCTTTATTGTTTAGAAGCAATGATCCAGTGTATGAAGCAATGACCTGTCTCTGGCCATGCATGTATTGGTTATATTGGGTATTGTTGTTCAGTGTCTGTGATGTGATTAGCCAGCTGTTGCAGCGCTGCGTTCATGCACGCTTGTGGAGGAATATAAACACTCACATCTTAAAAAAAATAAAAAAATAAAACTTCCATCTGCACACCAACTTTCATTGATATAAATGCATGTTCCACTGCCTCTCGTTTTCCCATTAAATCTGCAATGCGATCCGCTCTGAACAGCTGAAAACCTGGAAGATGTAACACGCTGTCCAGTATGGCTTCACTCAGCCAGGTTGTTGTGAAGCACAAGGCAGCAGAGTTTGAAAAGTCCTTGTTTGTACGGGTGAGGAGATTAGTTCATCCGTTAGTTCAGTAGTTCATAGTTTTTTTGGGGAAAAGTGCGGAGATTCGCTAGATGAATACTCGGCAGCACTGTTCGAAAACCACGCCTGACCAGCGCGCCGGCTCGTTTCCCTTGCCTGGGTCTCATAGCGTGTTTAAACAGCAGAGATGTGCCTCAGACAAAAATGTCCAGCAAAACATCAGAATAGTCCAAAACCAGGAAAAGATTGTCTGGTATGAGCTGCCAAATGTTCAGCATTTCATTCCTGGTAAAACTGATTGAAAAAAAATTACTAAACACAGGACAAACAAACAAAAACAACAAAAGAATTGGAGAGTTCCACACCGAGGCTGACTTCTGTGGCACCATCTGGATCGATCCAATATATAATAAAACAGCTTTTACAAAGTTACTAATATGTCTGGACTCTGGAGTCTTCATTTCTTGTGAGTGGTCATTATTTTATACTGTACATATGTTTAAAAATTACATTTAATTACTTACTATGGAAACTTGTGAAAATGAAGTAAAAGAGTGCACCTTTAACCTCAAGGTAACACATTATCTCTATTATGCCATTATATCTAGCTTGGTTTTCACCATGAAAATAGCCATAAAACAAATAAACAATACGTTCACTCTGGTATTCCTAGTTTGAAACTGTATTCCCTGTGTGCCCGCTTCTAGTTTGAGAGTGTAGACTGCTGAACATCCACTTATGCACATATTTGGGTTATTCTACATTAACTTAGGTCTCCAGACCCACTGAAGTCTCTGCACTCTTGACAGTGAAAAGAAAAGTCTTTGCTGCCAACCCATTAAACTCCCATCCTGCTGTCCAACTACCTTCATGTATTCAGTGTTCTCAGTGGCTCTGAAAGCAGATTATATCACACACATACATTGTGTCTGCACACAGTATGCGTGGGGTGCTTTTTCTTTGAGTATATCTGCATGCGAGAAAGTGTGAGAAATGAGAGGCATTTAGATGCAGACTCGGAGTCTGATCTACATGTAAACCACAGTCCTCTGCCTGATTGCAGCTACTGAGTTAAATGTGGAGGCAATTTCATACACGGCAGGAGTCCTTCCATAATAAAACAGATTTTTTTCTCCAGTTTTGAAAAATTAGATATCCCATATCAATGACTTCTAAATCATGTTGAACTCTGATTTCATTCTTTTCATGAAGAGCAATTCATAACGTCATTTAGACAAGCCCTTTGCTCCCTGTTTTACATTTCCTTCTCTCTCTTTCTCTCGCTCTGCCATTCCTTCTCCACATCTCTCGCTCCTCGCCGTCACTCTCAGTGTCTCTTGATCTTTCTAATTCACTCTCCCTCTCTGCCTTGTCTCCTCTTAAGTGTGGGCATGTGATTATGTTGAGGCAGTAATGTAATTTCACTGCATTGATAAAATAGAAATTGTCCTTTATCTGTGTGCTGATAGTGCTCAATTTGCAGGCGAGCTCCTCAGCAACCTCTTCAGGGCACGATGCGCATGCCCTCCCTCACCCCTCCTCCCCCACGCTCTGCCTGCCTTGAGCTGCTGGAAATCTGCGGGTGCGATTGTCAAATCAATTATTCATTCTGTGCAATTACACTCGCACAAAGAACTTTTCTCTGCTCAGAATGATGATTAAATTAAAAGCTATTCCAGCTGCCTGATAACATCTAATAGAATATTCATAAGCAGCCCAAATGGAATGTATGATCCCCATTAACTTCATCATGCTCACTTAATTACATGCTTGTTATTGTATTTACACCTTGTTAGAGCGCATGGAAGTTGATACACTCTCTCTGTTTCTGGACTAGCTTAGCTGTTCTCGGTCACAATGTTGTCGTACCCACATTCTATTTTATACTCCTTAGCTCTCTGCTAATTTTTTTCATCTGTCTCTTTCCCTCACTATCTCTTGACATCTTTTTCTCCTTAAAAATGCTGTGTATTGTAAATGTAACTCCTGCCTGGCTGGGAGGGAATGTGAGGTCTCGGACAACCTCTGTGGCATTTGGTTTCTGCCACAGTGATTGAGAGAAAAGAATGAAAGGGAGGAGAAGAAAAAGAGGGAAGAGGAAAAACAATTCTCCCACCTTTCAAAAATGATGACATGATTGCTTTCCCTTGATCATGCATCATCATCAACCCCCCCCCTTTCTTTCCTCAGGTAAATAGCCCCCCCTCTCCCTATTTCATGTGCTTGCATTCTGTTTTCTTTCACCATCTCTTTCTTCTTCAGTTGGTAGAATGTGTGTGATAATGGTAGCCAGTCCTGCAGATGGTGTGTTTGGAATACTATGTGTCTATGCTCTGTCTGACCTTTCTTCCACATGGGATGACTCTCTGACTCTGTTCCTACTACAACTGCTAATGGTGACAGACTGTGATTGAATCCCAGACCACCAATTGGGTGCTCAGAAACATTAAGGAGCTCAAATTCAGTCATCTTTCATGCTTGAGTCTCTTGCTGTGCTCAAGTCTTTTGTATAAGGGACAATAATGATGCCAATACAAGCGTGAACACATTTCAAACTAATAAATGGTAGAGGATCATATACATTTTATATTCCTAACTTTGCACACAAGCTACTTCTCACTTGGCTATTTACATACTCTTGAAATGTTTTACTTGAATGGAAATAAATCTCTTCTCACTTTTTGAAGCAGTCCCTTGTGCAAAGAGTTGCTTTTAACAAAAGTCTTTAGTTAAAGGTCTTTGATTCAGCCTGTAATTCTCTTTCAGTCCTACTAGCCTGCCAGTGACTCCTCAATCGTCTCTATGGTATTGAAGGCCCTCCTGATGGGATAAATGACCTTGCATATCGACCCGATTGCATGACCCCATGGCCCCCTGGCAGAAGAGTCTATTTAGCTTCTGCAGACACCTAGCCCTTTTCGCCACTGCTCTACCCTCAAACTGTCTGGATTGCTGGTTCCTTATCGATTCTCAAAGACTTTTATTTGAAATGATACTTGATAGAGCTCTCCAAGCACATGTTCGTGAGCATAGTTCGATATTATGACTGATATTTTTCTTTCTGATAATTTTTGCCTTAGTACGACTCCACACAAGCCCTGCCTGTCGCCAACTCATATGTTTGCTGTTGCATGAAGGTGGCAATAAATAAACATGATTAAAGGAATATTCTGGGTTTAATACAAGTTAATCTCAATCAACAGCATTTGTGGCATAATGTTGGTTACCACAAAAAAAATTATATTTCTACTTGTCCCTCCTTATCTTTACATAAAGCAAAAATCTGGGTCACATTTAGGCACTTACAATGAAAGTGAATGGGGCTAATCCATAAACATCAAAATACTCACTTTTTCAAAAGTATAGCCAAAAGGCATATACGATATGCGTGTTAACATGATTTGCATATGAAAAAAAATCGCTTACTAACCTTTTCAGTGTAAAGTTAAACATGACGATGAAACAACGTAAACCTGCAAAAATAATTTATTTAAACCACTTCACAGCCCAAATAATACACTAGTTTTAACAGAATTCATGTAAGTGTTTTTATCAAATTATAAGCTTCATATTTCTGCCCTTAAATCCTCCAAAAATTGTCCCCATTCACTTCACAAGTCAAAATGCATTTTTTTGTGGTAATCAACATTATGCCACAAATGCTGATTGAGCTAAACTTGTATTAAACCTGGAATAATTCAATCTGTTTGCAACCGAACTGAGAATGTGTACAGTTTCATTATATGATATTTGTTGTTCTTCTATGGCGTAGTCTGATGATGTTAACGCATTATCCTTTCCTCTCCTCAGTGAGATTTAAGAGTGGCTGGAAAGGAGAAAAGGAAGTGTACAAAATGCTGAAGGAAGTAATAGACGACAACATCCTTGCCACCAGTGGATACTCTGAAGTTAACCTTGCCAAACTTTTCCAGACCTTTATGTCACTCAAGTAATGACTGACTGTCCCAGGGTGAAACTTGGTGATCAGGTGCGGCATACTATTTGTCACAGCTAAGCTGCTTTTATCTTCAAGGTTCTGCCCACAACGGAAACCTTAAATGTTGTGCAGCTCACGTTTTCTCCATGGCTCAATTATTTCCATCTTTTAAATCCAGTCTGATGTAAATACACTGTGTGATTTTGTAATCTATGCTATTTTATGGTCCTTTCTTTCTTTACAATTGTAATCTGTGATATTGTTTTTGTGCCTGAAAGATTGGGCATGAATTAAGGTCAAAGGTGATGAGCTAACAGTCAATCTGCATGTAATCACAGAACCTTTCCATGTTGGAGCACCTGTCTCTCACTCCTAATCTGTGTTCTTGTGTCCCATCCTATTTAGCCTTTGTCCAGGTCTAATCGATGATGAATCTGTAGTAAAATGACCATGATAAGGGGCTAAAGACACTCAACACAACCCAGCACCCATTCCGCCAGTAGCACCCCACACAGAGCTCAGAAAACAATCAGGGGTAATGACAGGCAAGTTCATGGGGAGCTTGTAGTGGTTTGAAGGGGTCTTAGTTCAGTAATGACTTCTCACTACTACTCCTTCATCTTTAACAGCACGGCAATTAGCCAATGAAACAGAGGAAGCCAGTGATTTGTGTACTTTTGAACGATTGAACTCTTGTTTGAAATCCTCTCAAATGATATGTTGTGAATTTATAAGATGGATCACGTTTTTCATGTCTCTGCCTAACACTTGGTTTCGGCGAGATGTTTTTCCAGTAACATCTCGCAAATGTTTTCACTTGTCAGATTTCTTGTTTCATGTTGTCCCTTGTGTTTTTTACAATGTTCATCAATTGCATTTTGATATTGAAACATCAATAAAAGGATTTCATAAGGCAATTTATTTTTTTCCCATTTTTTCCATTGATTTTATTATTTAGCATGTTGAAGGGAGAGATGACATTTACACATTTGAAGAGGGAGAGTTAACTTCTTCAAATGGATGGCTCCATTTTCAAGACCTGGAGAATGGAAAGCCAAGAGTGTGTGAAAGCGAGGAGATTAGTCCACTTAAATAGTCTGTTTTAAGAATGTGGTGCTCCACTCGCTCATTCCATGTGTTTATAATGACAGTTAGATGATGTCTTAAACCATTTCATCAGATGTCAATTTCCATAAATGCCGTGCTTCAAAAAATCGCCTTAAACGGCTACGACTAATGGCACCAACCTTGGAGAGTGCAGCAACACTTAAGAGGTACTTTCTGTCCACAGTGTGACAGACAGCATTTTGTGCTTTGTGGGCCTTTCCTGCTAATGTATTAAAAATACATAGGCCTATATATAATTTGTATTAACATCTACTCTTAGCTTGGTATGACACTTAACTGATGCAGGTAGTTTCTTAATGTTCTATTGTTGTACTTTTACGAGATTAAGTCATTGCATGATCTAGGGCTTTCAATTGGACATTCCTTTAATCGTGAACGCGCATTATCGTGTTCGCGGAGGCTGTTTTCAAACTGGGCCACTCAATGCCGACGAGGCTTTGCATTAATTTACCCCACTAAGCTAATAAGAATGATTCGTTTTTGTTATGCTAAGCTTTATTGCCTGTCTTTTTGACCAGAATGGTGGTGTTGAGCAAAGCGGTGGACAAGGTTCTCTTTGATGAGAGAATTAGTGGCCTATTCTTTCTCTATTATTCATGGCATCGCGGAATATGTAAGTACCCGTGGGTGTCAAAAGGAAAGCCGGCCCTATTGCAAAGTGCTCCTCTTGTTTCTCTGAATAGCAAGCTATGAGATGATAAACCGCTTAATACACTGGACTAATTGGATGAGGGTAAAAGAGACGAAAGAATTAAAGCACACCAAAAGGGGACAGGGTTCCAGTGGCCTGCCATTCAGTCCCTTTTCACCGTGATTTCTTACTCTGCTGCTCCAATGGGAGACGAGAGGCTCATCAAAGCGCCTTTAGAGCTTTCGCCTTTACCCCCGGTGTCTCGAGCTGCTTCGGGATGGAAAAGAGTGATTATATTCGGTCGTGGTTGAAGCGCAGTTCCAAAATCACAGGGAATAGACCCTATTTGTAGCGCGATTTTTTATTTTTGACGGAGATAATGTGAGGAAAAGACAATGGTCGACGTGCACTGTATAAAGCTGTGTAGCTACAAGTCATAGACACCAAAACATGTAATTTTCACAACTGGTGTTTTTTATTTATTTTTATTTTTTTAAGCGTAACGGTCAAAAACTATTTAAATGAATTTTCCGACTTCATAATGTTGTTTATGACAGTTTTTTTTATTACAAATATTGGTTGAAACTTAAATGGAAGTGAATGGTCCAATCCGTAAATGTTAAAATAGGCCTACTCAAAAGTGCAGCCATAAAATGTCAAATATTTTTTTAGTTATAATATACATCGCTTGCTAATTTTATTATTTCATTTTTTTGTAAAGTTATATTATAACTTTGCCATTACGCTAAAACTTTTAAACGACGTAAAATCGAATGTTTAAACAGCTTTACAGCTCAAATAATACAATAATACAACACTAGTTGTAACACAAGCATTAATGTGTGTTTTATAAAGCTATAAGCCTTTTTCCTTTAAAAAAAAACTGTCCACATTTACTTCCATAGTAAGTGCCTCCTCATTTTCATTCCCTTCAAAAATAAATGGCGCACTACATTGAACTTCTCTTTTTCTTCTATTCGTGTGTTTTTGGCCCTCTTGGGTTTACTTTCTGGTGTGAACATTGGCTATAAATCATCTATATACAAATGTAGTCCCCACCATGCCAGTTTCTTCATTCATGAATTGTAAGAAACGAATTAAAGAGAGAGGCGGATTAAGTAGCCTACTTCTGGCAAGTTCCTCTACAATTGTGGCGATCATTCCCCAGATATTACCAGCAAATTGGTTTGCGATTCATTAATAATGTTCACAATAAGATTAAGGCATTCTGGGAAATCTCATAAAAATCCCAACCGAAGTGGGCTATACGCTCCAGAGGTCCCTCTCTTGGAGGTAAGGCCCAGGAGAGAAAATGAGTTTTCGTTGAACATTCTGCGACTGGCATGCATGGCACGTCAACATGTTTTATACTGGCTTGCTGCAAGAGGGGGGTCCTTAACGCACGATATTTAGAAGAATTTGTTGGGCGTTATAGTACTGATCCCCCCACCCCCTGTTTGTGGCGTCATAATGAAACGGATTAGCGCGGGTAAAACAAGGAAAAGAAAAATCTTTTCAACAGCGCGCGTGATAAAGGAGAAAATTAATCCTAGTGGTAATTTCACGCGATTTGGTTCGACACCATGGACGGGTCAAATGGGGGAAAATGACTTGGATTTGAATGGAGCGCATTGATTGCAGTAATGGCATCGCTTCTCGAGTGAGATCCAACGGAGAGGGATTTGGGGAATTAAATAAGGAATTCGAAAGAAAGACTTGATAAACTGGTTGTTACTTCATTAATGAGAAAAGGGCCTTTACAGAGTTGGGCATTTACAGATGTTGTGTCCAATTTGGCGCCTCTACAAGTTTTAGTGCCTGTTTTGTTAACAGACAAATTAAATAACAGAGTAATTGCAAGCCGACGCTTTTGTCAAGATTGGAGATGTCATGAATAGGCTATGCAGGCAGATTTCGTATCTGCTAGACTAAACCACTTTATTTTGGTTTCATGTTAAACACAAGTTATTCCAAATCATCTACAACAAATTCAAGCAAGCAAAAAGTCGTATTTCCATTACATGAATGTTAACTTCACTGATATACCGTGTTAATTGATCCATGTTTTAAGTGACCGCTGAAATCATTTCCTCATTGGAACTCCGGATTCCCTTCGAATTTACTAAATAATATGAACTCTGCATACAACAAGGAGCGAGAATAAACTGTATCATTGCTACATAGAAAATGTAATCTGTAATGAACTGATAGGCCTATATCCAGCTTATATATTAGCCTACTCCATATAATGACGTTGACGAATGTATAAATATATTTCTTATTAGCAATTATAATTAATATGTTTAATTTATAATTAACATTCCCGCGGCTATTCATGTAGCCTATTCAAGTCAACATAAACAGCGCTGATTGTTTTTTTTATTTATTTATTTTTTAATACACATTTAATTTACCAAGGCAATATTATGCCTATATTATGGTTATCCTATTTAGTGATTTTTCCATTTAAATTTTTGTTTTATTTTAAGCCTTTGAGATATCATTTCTCAATGTTGAAAATTAGTTTTTAATGATACCCTCAAAAATTGTAGATGCCCATTTTTTTTTCAATTCACTTTTTCTTTTTTTTTTTACTATATCACTTGTCAACAATGCAAAAGGGTTTTAGTTTCACCAGTTTATTTTATTTCAACTTAACTGTTCTCTGTGCGCGACAGGGAAAACTCACTGAATAGCAAAACTCCCGGCCTGAATTTCAAGCCCTCTACCAGGTAAACATAAATAATCATCGAAAAATCTAAAATTTTAATCAAACGAACATGGGATGAATCTACTCGAAACCATTTCTACAGTACTACACCGAGAGCAAATTCTCAAAACATGTTTTGAAATAAACTTTTTTTTTTCCTTGTCCTTTGTCCACTTTTCATTCCCTTTTTAACAGAGCTCTATGTACAGGATATCCTTAATCAGTAAACAGGCTTAAGTTAAAATTTTTCCCATTATTCGTCCTTAAAACATTGCATTTCTTTTCTTTTTTCATTATTTTCTCCTAAATATCATATTTAACATAAGAGTTGGAAACAAACAGAAAGAAAAGCTGAGTATCAATTTTCAGAAGTTATTTTTCCATTAATGATGCCAAACATGAGTGAGTGGTTCAGAACTGATAAAAGTCAGGTTAGGGTCGCAGGTTGTGGCAGTTCCCTTTGGCATATTTGACCCATCGCTGCTTCAGCACTGAGAGAAGACTAACAGATTGAATTCTCTGTGTGTGTGTGTGTGTGTGTGTGTGTGTGTGTGTGTGTGTGTGTGTGTGTGTGTGTGTGTGTGTGTGTGCGCGCGCGCGCGCGTGTGTGTGTGTGTAAATGTTTCTTTACAACACTTCCTCCTGACCTGGGTTGGTTTAATGACCGTACCAAGCACAGTCTGTCTAACTTACCTTACACTCTTATTATACCCTGTTTTAAACAGAGGGCAAACATGTTTGGTTCACTGTGTGAAATTAGGCAAGGATGTCCAATGGGAGGCACTGTGATTATGTGATGACTTCAATGTCGGATGGATCTCCAGAGTGCTAGTGCTATGTGGATTTGGTCGTGCTTCTTTTTGAGATGGTTTCTTTTATATATTTTTTGTTTTTAAGGAGAACGATCAGCACACTTCCTTCCCTGCAGTGCTGGATGGCAGGATGTTTAGCTGGGTCAACTGGGCTGAATGTTCTTTTGCTTTGAGACGCAGAGCTGCAATGCTAGATGCCCTGCGGTCTGCTGCCATAGAGGATGAGGAGGAAGAAGGTTCTGGCAAGGTTGCGGGTGACTGCACTGGACTCTCCACTGGCAGTGCAGTTTGCCGCAGAAGAGCAGCGGCCGTGGAAGCACTAGTCAGAGGACCCATACTTGAGAAAAGTCTGAACAGAAAGACAGAATTCCTGTGATCCATTGTACTGAACTTTCATTAGAATTCCACTCTCCTTAGTCTCTCGTACATGCTCACACCATTGGTGTAAGTCAATGTTCTTTACCATTTTAAATTGCCACAAACCTAAAACAACTATTATTATTATTAAATTTTTTTTTAAACGGTTTACTTATTTTTTTGGTATAGTTAGAATATCCTTTTTCAGTACTTTTTTAAAATATAAATATCGCAAATTGCCTTTACCTGCCAAATGTGGGTCCAATGAACGCTGGATGCCTGAACATTGCTGTGCCCAGGAAGGTTCCTAGGCCGAGGGGTGTGGCAGGAGGGAGGGCAGAACTGTTGGGTGGTGGGGCCAGGCCTGGGAATGCAGCAGCCGCTGCAGCTGCAGCGGTCCATGCTGATTCCAGAGCCGGGTGAGTGTGAGGTGGGAAGGGCCCTCCTTCCAGGTAATGACTTAGGGGGTGAGCGGCTGCCAGTGGCCCAGGAAAGGGTAAGCCTGTGGGGTGAGCCTGGACACCTGCCTTCTCCCGTTTCCTCCACTTTGCTCTTCGGTTCTGAAACCAAACCTAAAAGTTGGAACAGGAGCTTGAGTAAAAAGGTCAAGGACCCTAACTTAAACTTTATAGTTAACTCCTGGTGTTCAGATGAATGCTGCTAATTTCACTAGCAACAAAACATTAAGTAGTGCTTCCTTTAATAGTTGGCCTGGAGAAGTTCCTCTCTTCACATCCCTGATATGTCCATTAATATTCCACCTGACAGCCTGCATGGCCATTTAAGCATGAGCTTGTCACCCTTGTTCATGTGCAATATTTGGTTCGCTTTAATGAGGTGACAAATAGGCTGGAAGTCAAGGGTAATTACATGGCCCCAAATTTACGGTCTGTTACCCTAACTTTGCTAATTAAAATCTGGTTCGGGCAGAGCAAAAAACAGGGTGGAGCGTGGTAATTAACAGTCCTGTTAACAAAAGACATTGAAAACACAGCTGAACAGCTTCCAATAACAATTAATGCTCTTTAAATTAAATTCCTCTAAATGTAAGTTGCTTTGAAAGGGTATTTAACTTTCCCACGACCCCCCTCCCATCCTGCTAAACCCCACCAGGTTATGCCATAGGAACGTGACCTGCAGACAGGGACTAGTATTGAGGAAAGTGTCAACAGTGGAACCAATGGGGACCTTGGCCCCTCACAAGTGTTTTGCATTACATGGCTCCTAGGGAATTTATTAGCTTTATCACCTCCCGATCCAGCCTGTTAAGTGATTTGTTCTCCCATCTCCAAATTGACATCTGTTGTTTTACATGGGCAATAACCCTGGTAGCTTCCTGATGTTTGCACTGTCTCTTTGGTTATGAGAGTTGGGCTTGAACATGCAAGGCACGCTTTGAATAGAGAAAGGAGGGGTGACAAACACCGTTAATAGTCTCTCATTCGTTCCAAGTGCAAAGCATCGGATCAATGCTGGTCTATTGCAATCACAAAATGGGAAATCAAATAGCATTATCCCCCCTACCCCTCCCTCTCCCCGCGCTGGCGATGAGAATTCAAACACCATTTCCTCCCTGGAACAGCAGTGTTTGCTCTCTCGCTAAGTGCGCTTTTATGAATCAGGGCCGGCTGTGTAATTGCTGCTAAAATGTTCGCTCTATTGTGTATAATAACTTTCGATAACAGGAAAGACCTTGCCATGACGTACAGGGTAATTTAACCAAGTTTACGATTGTCACTTTAAAATGAAATTAAATATAGACCATTAGGTATATTGTCTTAACGTCTAGAAGAAAGCCAATTGTAAAAATTCGTGGACCTACATCATTTTAGTTAAACTTTACCTTCAAAATGTTGACAAGTTGCCATATGTAGGCGGTAACGTTGTCAATTTATCTCAATTCGCCGCATTTCAAATCCCCTAAAATGTTCACGAGATCAGGCTATTAAAATTGAAGGAAGTGAAGCTTCTCATTTCTGTTGTCTAACAGTATGTTAACAACAGAATGAGTTTTATTTGTAGTATTATGTTTATTAGCATGCTAATGATAAAACAATCAAGCACTTACTTGCACGCGCGCTTCCGTAAGATCCAGCCTCATCGCGAGCTCCTCTCTGGAACAGAAAATAGATTACCAAAATGTGTGCAAGGTTGTTGTTTTTTTCTTCTCACACAAACAGTGCAAGAAAACAGATTTTGCCTAAATTGTCAAGAACATGAAAGCTGATGAAAATCGAACGGATAACTTTCTACCTTCTTCATAATGGCTTGTTTCTTTGAGCGAGGCTTTAGTGTGCACTGTAACAACATAATGATGGAAATAATAGCATCCAAACTATTATATGACAATAGAGCATTTACTGAAAATATACCTGGCTAAATTTACGACAATTATCTGCCACTGGAATGAACAACGTCAATATAAACATCGATATTTCATGATCAACACCGAAAATTTTGGTTAAAGAAAAACGTTCCTCGGGCAAATTTGTCTATTATTAGGCAGGTGTTTTGTCAGGCACGTATATATATATATATATATATATATATATATATATATATATATATATATATATATATATATATATATATAAGTAGGCTTTTGTTGTGTGCTATATTGATTGCTTTTCTTTCATACAACGTGACTCTACGAATAACGTGTCTGTGGGGCAACATTTTGAAAATAAAAATTAATTTAAAATTTAATAATACAAGTCTAACAAAACTCTCATTAATGCTCAGTTTTGCTGATCAATTATGTCCATGCTCATGAACAAAATACTTCAATTGTAAAGCCATATATTTTTTTATTATTTCATTATTGCTAAATCAATAGTAGCTGGAGTAGCTTTTAACATATTAAATCAGTAAAATTAATTTTAGGCCTAATTTTATTAGACTATTAGCTATTTCAAGAAAGAAAAAAACACATTTTAGAAAAAGTTGATAATGGGAACCTTTATATTTCTTGTGGACCGTGTCACTTAGACTAGTGCTTTTTATGTTGTTTCCCACTTAAATTGATTAATGTAAAATTAGTGAATAATAATCGTTTTAAACATTATTTAATATATGTATTAATCAGATGATTGTTCATCCTAAATTTCCACAATTATTTTCCCATGTTGTCAATTAAAAATCCACTACACAAAATGGGTCTAAACCACAAACACCTTCACAGCAGACAAATGCAAGTAAACCACGAGAATATTTGAAAACGATTAATTTATACATTTCATTTCAATGCTGAGCATGAGTTCCTGAATGCCTGGAATTGTTTATACAAGTAGCTAAGCAAGCAGAATTCATTTATTAGCCCACAGATATATCAATCACAACAATAAACTGTCCAGTCCATGACATTAGACGAGTATAAACTACACCTTCGATTATTCCATTATGTACAGAATGCTGCACAGAATTATACGCGTCGTGCCCCGTAATAATTGCGAAACAGCATCAAAATCTCTTCAGAAAGTAAGGAAGAATTTTCGATTTGAAACAGAATATATATCCACATCAGAAGCTGCTTCTAAAAAGGTTTTTATTCTTGAGTCCATCTTATTTTAATTCATCAAAATAATAGAATATTATTATATTAATATAGTAATATTCATATTTTCATATATATATATATATATATATATATATATATATATATATATATATATATATATATATATATTGGGATGTGCATTTTTACCAATATATGTTGAAAATTATTTAATTAAAATAAATATATTAAAGGTATACGTTTTAATATTTATATCACTGATTTAGCTCTACAAAATTTGAGCCTGTTTGGTTTTTGTTTACAATTTGTATTGACAAAAGTAAAACGAATAGACTAATAGGGCTAATATTAATGTTAGATATAGGCTACACATTCATTTATGTGTTGGAGGAAGTCTTCTAGTAATTTTGTTTAAATTAGCGTTGTAGGCCGATTTAATAATTTTGTTAAAATAATAATAATAATAATAAATACTGATCTAGCTCTTGTAAATTCGAACTATTTTCGGGCAAGCTATTTTGAGGAATGCCATTGCTATAAATATCCTATATTGTAAATATTTTTCCAAATATTCCTGTTATTGTTAATTTGTCTGTTATCCTTGTCAAAAATCTATTAAATTTCATATATACTGTTCAAACATTATCTCACTGAATAACGTTAGAAACCTGTTGCAACTGGCTCACATATCTCTTACAACCCCCTTGTCTTTATCTTTCTGTATATACCTGGTAAACACATCAGGGTAGTGTGTCTTCTGGAAGGCCCTCTCCAGTTCCTCAAGCTGATAGCTGGTAAAGGTAGTCCTGTATCTTCTCTGCTTCCTTTTAAGCATGCCCTCCTCTGAGTCGCTACCAGCCGACATGCACACACTGTCCTCTCCATCTTTTACATCCCCATCGTTGTGCAGGCTCTCTTCATCCTTGGGTGACAGACTAGCCTCTCCGCACGCCTCCTCTTTGACAACGTCCTCTTCAAACTTCAGAGTACTGAGTTCCACCAGCTCCTGGGCTGTGTGCTCGGGGCTTTGGCCTTCATCACTCTGGCTGAAGGGCGCATTCTCCCTATACGACTTGCTACGGCTGATGCTGACTTGTGGTGCCTGGCTGATTTTGAGACTCTCACATGCTTGGTCCAGGAATCTCTCCCTCTCACCCTTCTCTAGGTGCTCATGAAACCCCCTCCCGGAGTCCAGGTACTTCCCCCCAGGGCCGTAGAGCCGGCGTAGTTTGGGCGGCAGGTGCATGTCCGAGTCAAATGAGTTTTCTTTAGAGGTGACTGGTGGGAAAACAAAGCGGTGGAATTCAAGGGTCGCAGTTTTAAAATGATATATTTATAAAACGCGCCATGAGCTCTGGGCGTTTACACAATGCTCGCCTTCACCTCATTTCAACCCATCAGCTTCAGGCATTTAAAAATGATAAGCCTACCAATAATAGAATTGAATTCATTTTATTAGACTAAGGGAGTTCAAAACATTTCAGACTGTTTTCACACCCAAGGGCACTGCTAGGGAGTGTAGCATCTGACCGGACACTTTTTCACTAACTATGAAGTTGAATAGACACGAAATCTATGAACTGTCTTATGTTTGTTTAAAACACTGCAAAAGAAGTATAATAACATGTTAATATGGAATGCGTAAACTGCAGAAGCTTACCTTCAGTTGAATGGTTTTGGTCCGCTCTGACGGGTGCTGGCAAACTTTGCGCTCCCAGTTGTCGGACTTTGCACGGGCTTCTTCTGCCCAGTATACTGTCTATGCAGTACGAGGAAAGCACGGTGGGCGACTTGCTTTTATACTCGCTTCGGTCGCGGATATCGTCGTCGAACTGACTACTCATATTTGTATCGTCTAAGTTTTTGCTCGAGTCTGTGACTATTAGCCTGTCGCACTATATCTGAAACGTCTCTCTTGCCTATCCCACCCTGGCCGCTAATGCCATATGCACTGATCCGCGGTAGCTCCGCTCTCCATTCTGTTGCATTGACGTGTAACGCAAATCTGATTGGCTCCCAAGGGAACAAGGGGGATCTTTATATATTTTTCTATTAAAGTTAAACGGCGCGAATGTTTTGATGGATTTTGGCTGGATGAACACCACCATATTTAGATTTTTTTTTTTTTTTTTTTTAAAAGACAAGATAAATAAAACCTGATCTGTCTAAACAAGTGGGGAAAATAATTTAGAAAAATGTTATATCTGTAATTTACCCCTGATGCTTTATAAATTAAAAATATTTTTAATAATGATAACGAAATTATTATTATTAGCCTATTATTATTATTATTATTATTATTATTATTATTATTATTACTATTATTAGGCTAATATTATTTAGGCTGTTTTTGTCCTATTTTTATCTGAAATAAACAAAAAGAGATTTTTTTTTCCAAAGGAGAAACAATAATACAATTAAGGAGAAAGCTTTAAGTTGTAAAGAATCATGTTGAAAGAGCATATATTACTTTACATTAACTGTTTTACATTTTCAGTGGCACACATCTATTTTCTATTTTGCCATTCATAAAAGGAAAGCCAGACAATTTACTTGAGGCAAGGCCTGACCGGGAGAATCGTTCACCTGGTCCTCTAGTGTGTACACACATACACCGATCAGCCACAGCATTAAAACCACCTGCCTAATATTGTGTTGGCTCCCCTCCTGCGCCAACCTGCATCTCAGAATGCCATTCTGTCACCACAATTGTACAGAGTGGTTATCTGAGTTACCGTAGACTTTGTCATTTCGAACTAGTCTGGCCATTCTTTGTTGACCTCTCTCATCAACTAGGTATTTTCGTCCACAAAACTGGATGCTTTTTGGTTTTGGCTCCATTGGGGTGTCGGACTGTTGTACGTGAAAATCCCAGGAGATCAACAGTTACAGAAATACTCAAACCAGCCCATATAGCACCATCAATAATCCATTTATTATCTAATCAGCCAATCATGTGGCAAGCGTGCAGTGCATAAAATCATGCAGATACACGTCAGGAGCTTCAGTTAATGTTCACATCAACCATCAAAATGGGGAGAAAAATGTGATCTCAGTGATTTGGACCGTGGCATGATTGTTGGTGCCAGATGGGCTGGTTTGAGTATTTCTGTAACTGCTGATCTCCTGGGATTTTAATGCACAACAGTATCTAGAATTTACTCCGAATGGTGCCAAAAACAAAAAACATCCAGTGAGGGGCAGTTCTGCGGATGGAAACACCTTGTTGATGAGAGAGGTCAACAGAGAATTGTCAGACTGGTTTGAACTGACAAAGTCTACGGTAACTCAGATAACATCTCTGTACAATTGTGGTGAGAAGAATAGCATCTGAAAATGCCATTCTGAGAAGCGGATTGGCGCTGTTTTGGTGGCACGAGGGGGACCTACATAATATTAGGCAGGTGGTTTTAATGTCGTGGCTGATCGGTGTATATAGCCTACACACTTAGCCTAATTGCCTGTCCTCTCAGAGTGAAGCGATCAGATAGCCATAGATGATTGACTTAAAAAGTAAGGGGGGTGATAATAGGCCGCTGAGAGCGTGCTCCAGGCAACTGGACTCCAGAAGACTGGAGAGACAGATTGAGAATGTAATTTTAAATGAAAGTCTATTTAACCTGCTGAGAATGGCATGACCCTATCCGCCGCTCAGACCCATCAATGTTAAAAGGATCACAATTCAATCTCAAACTTGCAACGAAGCTGCAATTTACTCTCTCCTCTTCACGGGTTATATGATTCTGCTCTGGTGAAATTAGGGTTGTGAAAATACTCTGTGAGAATGCTCGAGCTTAAAATATATCTGGCCTAAAAGTTTTGATGTTTTACCTGATTGGACTGTGAGTTGTTAGGGATAACCCCATAACATCTCAAATAGCCATGTGAAAACAATTTGAACAAACATAAGACAAATTATCTATGTGCTGAAACTTACTAAGACCAACTACAAGCAGATCAACAGTACAGAGTAATGACAATAATAACAATATAAGACATTTTTTCTTGTTCCCAAACAGGCACGAAATGCAGACTGTATTTAAAGTCGCTATGTAATTTGGGGGCACAATTTGATTCATTTATACGCGCTCTGTTATTAACCCAAGAAAAGAAATGTCAGGGACTATTACCTCCAGCAGGACATCCGCGCTTTGTTTAAATGCACTAATTACAAGCACACATTTGGAGAGAAAAAAATGCGCAATTTTCCCACATTCAATCCCGAGACTATTTAGAGCTCTACGTGCGGCCAGGCAAGCTGTTAGTGGGTGCCAGTCAGTTTCACGCTCCTCTATTACCCGATACCACAGTGTGTCATATTTTCACAACAGCCTAACTTGATAATTTCTACAATCGTCTTCTGTTTTGCAGGGTTTGCATGGCCCATAATCCGTTGGGTTTTGGCTATGCATTTGCAAACCACCCCCTGTTCCAGTAACGAGAAGCTTTTCTCAAACTAGACCTAACAGTAGGTGACACTTTACATCGTTTCACTGATGCTAAACCAGACAAGTCTACAGTCAGCTGAGTGTATGTCTAAATCCCCGATATGGACTTTATTACTCCCATGTTTTCAAGCAGCGCCATCTTCTGGTGTTAACGACAGCCTAACACATGGGTTATGTAAAAAGACTTCAGGGAAGAAAAGACAGCACATGATCATGATCGACGGTACTAAATCATCAACTGAATTCATTTGGATGAGATCCCGTTGGTATGATGGAGAATCATTGACAATTGCACTGTAATTTGTACAATCTTAATTTTTCTATTTAATCATATCGACTCTTTCCCACAGATGACCTCAGAACAACTTGAAACTATATATCGCTAATAGAAATGAGCAGGAAGATAACATTATCAATTAGTTGGTGTATCGGTTACTGTGTGGTTAACGGGCTCTATGTTGAATTTAGGAGCCCCACACTGATGACATTTGAGCTCCAGATGTAGTGTGTCTTCATTTCGGTTGCTGTGACTTAATTGGATGCTGCTCTGCTTGAAAGGGCGAACAAAAAGACGTGCACTCAGACGCGCGCGTAAGCAAAGTTAATTAGTGGTTATTAACACCACAAATAATGAGAGCGCGAGGGAGTCAATTTAATGACTTTGTTAGCTTAAGTTTAGAATGACAGTCGATGATCGGAACAACAACAGCAATCCAGAACGCAACGATCATCTGTAATTTTCAACCGTAATACGCACTAATAAAAACAAAAGGACTCTAATTTTGTTCATCTGATTCGATAATTTGAATTTATTTTAAAAAGAGAGAAGGAAGAGGAAAGGCGACTCCAAACATGTTAACCAAAGATTAGCCTGTCCATGAAGACACAAGTAAATAGGATCGTTTGTGTTATTGCTTGCATGCCAAATAATTATTGTTTGTTTGGATGTGTTCCTTAAAGATGCTTCTGTGCAGACTGAGTGATAGCACTTAATTGACTACCATTCTTTGATCCCTAATTGCTCTCTTGCATCCATATGAAATTAAGAGCTATTGCAACTCACACACATTAGTAGATTTGCATGCCTTCAGATGCATGACTTGCAGTGGCCATCCATGTTCACAAGCACAATTATTCAATGCGAGTAATATGGCTGCAACAAAGTTAATTAGCACAATCAAATGGCAAGTTATTGATTTGACATATTGTCAAGCAAAAGTAACAATCACAATAGGCCTAGATTTTGAAGCATATTCAACCATTATATAATGTGTCATACATTGCTTATGTCTAACCATGGTGTGGTGATCACTGTAATTTCAGATAATGAAGATGATACATACAGGTCTATCTGAAAGATATTAAAAGTAATTGTCATTGCACATGTGGATTGTATGTATTGCTGTCTTACTGAGGCGGAAGATGAAGTCAATGGTGCACCAGTGAAGATCTGTTACTCTGTAAAAACAGCTCTTAAACTTCACCTCACCACACTTTTTAAAGGAATAGTTCACCCAAAAATGATAATCATCTCACCATTTACTCGCCATCATGCCATCCAAGTTGTAAATGACTTTCTTTCTTCTACAGAACACAAAAGAAGATTTTTAGAAAAATAATCTTAGCTCTCCAGGTCCATAAAATGAAGTGAATGGTGGCCAGAACATATTTAAACAGCAGCAGTCAATATTTAAACCCCTTTTAACTATAAATACCCAACTTTGACTAGCCCAGACCAGTAGGAGGTGATATCAGAACCCTTCTAATAGGGGAGCCAACAAGCTTAGCCTAATGCTGCGGTCCCATAGACATTCTATGGTGGTACACTGGCAAAGAGAATAGAGGCTGTACTTGTTGAATGGATGTCTATGGAAGAGATGCATAAATCTGATGAATTAACTGCTTTTGCTAGGAAACAGCTTAACACTTAATGAATTGACCACCTTTCCTCAAATCTTCAACTTGTTTAACACTGAACAATCCTTTTGGAATGAAATACACTACCGTTCAAAAGTTTGGGGTCACTTGCCTGAAATGTTTCTCATGATCTTAAATATCTTTTGATCTGAAGGCATATGCATAAATGTTTGAAATTAGTTTTGTAGACAAAAATATAATTGTGCCAACATATGAATATATTTAATTACAAAACTAAAATTTTATTTTAAAAAAAGTTTTTGAAATGGATGGCTTGGAACGAATAATTAAAAAAAGTAGCCAAACATAGATGGGAACTCCTTCAATACTGTTTAAAAAGCATCCCAGGGTGATACCTTAAGAAGTTGGTTGAGCAAATGTCAAGAGTACATTTCTGCAAATTCTAGGCAAAGGGTAACTACTTTGAAGATGCAAAAATGTAACACAGTTTTTATTTATTTAGGATTTTTTTAGCCACAACATAATTCCCATAGTTCCATTTCTATTTTTCCATAGTTGTGATGACTTCACTATTATTTTAAAATGTGGAGAAAAAGAAAAAAGAAAAAAAGAATGAGTAAGTGACTAAACATTTGAACGGCAGTGTATGTGTGGAGTTTACTATGAGAAATTGCTGTTTTATAAGAGAAGTCACAAACGATTTTGCAACAGGTAGATGTCACTTTATGGCTCTCCCCATATTTGGAAAATGGCAACTTACTGTCATAACACTCTAGTTCACCATTACGCTCTCTCCAATTGTAGAACCGTGGAGGTTGTTATCTCAGTATATAAAATAATCTCTATCGATAAGCATGAAGGATGTGAATTGCCAATATTTTTTAAAAAGAATGTGGAAGTAAAAGTGGAAAAAAGGACATAAAAATGTATCTGTTTCTCACCCACATCTATCATATAACTTCAGAAGACATAGATTTAACCATTGGAGTCTTTTGGAATATTTTCATGCTGACATTGTGATTTTTGTGTTCTGCAGAAGAAAGATAGTCATACACATCTGGGATGGCATGAGGGTGAGTGAATTATGAGAGAATTTTCATTTTTGAGTTAACTAATTCTTTAAATGCTTCCTTCAGTTGATCATTGAAGAAAAAGCCTGTTTTCTAATATGATGGGCAGAATATAGGCTCATATGTTAACAGAACAATGTTCTGCACTAACAAAATGAGATAACTTAAAGATGCATGTTAAAGATGTAAGTGTAAGAGCAGCCAACGTCTTAATCTAGTGGCAAAGACATTAACCTGGTCAGAAATTCCAATTTGTTGCAAGATGGATAGAAATTTCAGTCTTGGTCTGTGTCTAGGAACACAGGATTTTTCTGTTTGTTTGGATTTATCTGTATTGTTAAGGTTGCTCACAACAGAATCTTAAAAAGGCTAAGAAGACTTGTTGTGTCATACCTTTTAAATACCTAATTCAATATTTACTGTAATTCCCGCTTTAAATGGATGCCTATAGTTTGAGGTTTTCTTAAAATAGAAATGTACATTTTGTAAAATTAAGACTTTATTGTTGTGCAAACAAACAGTTCTCCATAGCTTACTATAAAATATGGTTCCCTGGATAAAGATGACAGGTTTTTGTTAGCTATTCCCTTAAACTGACCTGGACAAGGCCCCAGTTGATCAGAGTTGCTGCTGACGGGTCTCATTTGGACGTTTTTCAAGTTTATTTTTTTCACATCATTTCATAGATGTATGTAATTTTTTGTAGATTATGGGAGATGGTAAGGTCTCCTCAGTATTCTTATCGATTTGTGGAACGTGAAGCGTGGAATGACTTCTTTAATAATGCATTTGGGTGAAAGGTCACAAAAATGAGTTGGAACAATTTTGCGTCCAAGATCTTATTATCGTTCAGGCCTGAAGAAGTGCAAAGTGTTACTGCTGGACTTTGCATTTATTTATTTTTCCTGTAAAGAGGGTCTGTGTGCGCTGATGATCTAAAGAGGCGCTCTTGCCCTTTATTGATTGCTTCTTGGAAAGAACACGAATGTCTAAATTCAAGGATGACAATCCTTTTATTAAGTTAATCAAAGTAATACATGCAAATTCTTCTTCTTCTCCCATGAGCTTATCAAAACCTCCCTCCTTGAGTTTGAAGAAGTCCATTTATTCAGTTAGCATCAATAACACGTGTTAATATCGCCATGCAAATGAAAGTTGATTAGAGTAAATTAGGGACTTAGCTGCTATCTGACCTTGTCTGAGTTTTATGTAAATTTTGAGGGAAAAAAATACACAAGGACATAAATTATATTCAATCATTCGTATAAAAGAGGTAATCAAGAGATTTTCAACAGAAGGAAAATAATATCCGTATTACTTTCGTTGAGCTATATCAAAAGCTAGAGAACATTACCCTTCAGAAGGATGGAGAAGTATAAGGGTAATGTATAAATTGATGATTTATGCTTCAAATATGTTTATAAATCTAAATATACAGTCCTAGACACCCTATTTTTTATATTATTTACCCCATGATTTTATAAGATGGAATATAACTATGCTGGATCGGAATATAAGCTTAATATTGTGACAAATGGTCATACTGTTTGTGATAAATGACCAGTGGCCAAACCAAACCATGTTCTGTTGGTTCTTGCCTATATAGGTAACTAATTCTGTGAAGCCCAGAAGTTGATAAAACACTAAAATGATGCCTTGGGGTATTGTTAATGAGGTCTTTAGATAATCCTCAGCAGTTCATCAGAGACTTTATCTCAAATGAAATTAGCTTCCTGCATGGTACTGAGATGGCTTCTCTGGAGTTCAGCTGTGATGGTAATGGCTGTTGTGACAGCTTTGCTCTGTCCAGCTCTGTCCCAGTCTCCAGTCTCTGCCTCGGCACGAGTCCAGTTATTCTATTCCCGTCTTTCTTGTTCTCCTTCAGTATGCTAGCTCCTATAGTTATGTTTGTTTTGCTCCCCTGTAGCTTGCAGATTGGAAGTGGCCAGGGGTGGCTGACAGTGATAAAAGGGGATATTTTAGTTTGTGTGTTTGTAGTGTACCAAGGTATGTGTGAAAAAAGAATTTCACAGATTTTAATCAGAAAGGTCTGAACACGGCCAAGAATTTTATGTGAATGTATCAGAGGGCATCATTAGGAGAAGTTGCCTGCACCCTAAGCTCTCCGGACCAATTTAGTGGGAGAGACAGAAGTGTTTTGATCCCGGGTTGCAGCTCTGAACTGCACGATGGGGAGCCAAGTGAGGCTATGCAATCTATATTGTATTTCTTACTTCTCCATTTCTAGGTGCTTGGAGTTCCTGTGGCTAGGAAGTGGTAACAGTATATTTGGTCTGTGTTTCAGGGTCATGGCAGAGTCTCACCTCTGCTTCTGACAGCAGGAATTTAACTGGGTCCAAAAGTGATGGTGGACACCAAGAAATCGTCCATTGGATTGTCCTTTTTTCTCATCTCTGTTCTTTCTGTTGTTCTCTCTGCTTTTCTCTTATGCTTTCTCTATCTTTCTCTCTCTCCCAACCACCCACAGACACAAACCAAATTTCCTCATTTGACACTATACAAGCAGAGTTCCGAATTATCAGTTTGAGGCTAAACACATGTGGCTGGCGATGTTCAGTGTCAGACTTGTTGAATCAATCAGATATTACCTGCATCCCTGCTGCTCTTTGATATCGGGCCAGCTGACGATTGCAAGTTATCTCACCACAACGCAACATCTGAACCATTAAAGGAATATTCTGTGTACAATATACAAGTTAAGCTCAATCTACAGCATTTGTTGCATATTGTTGATTACCACAAAAAAAAATTATTTAAAAAAAGCAAAAGGCAAAGGCAAAAAGCAAAAGCCAATTCACATACAATAGAAGTGAATGTGGCCAATGTTTTAATTATAATTTGATTGCTTAGGAGACCTCGCTAGAGTCACTCAACACACCCTGGATTCGAACTCGTGACTCCAGGGGTGGTAGTGAGTTACCCAGGACCCTTGTGGCTATACTTTTGAAATCGTGTGTATTTTAACGTTTCTAAATTGGCTCCATTCACTTCCATTGTATGTGCCTCACTGTAACCCAGAATTTTAGTTTTAAAGGAAAAGTTAATTTAAGTAGGAAAAAGTCAAAATTATATTATGTGGTAATACACATTATGCCACAAATGCTGTTGATTGAGCTTAACTTGTATGTGTTACTTGTAATATTTCTTTAAGCTACAAGCTCACTAGTTACAGTATCTGACATTTAGCTTGTGTAATGTTGTGTCAGTTATATTATACTTACTGCATTAATATTGTTTCATATAAGAATGCAGTTTTTAGTCTCTGTTAGTGCATGTTTTTCCTACACATACTTGCACACACAAAGACGCAGATGCATTTCCACATAATTCTTTCAATAAATTCTCTGAGCAACCTGCAGCAACAACTGCCAATGAGATTTTCAACACAAGTAATTCTGTTTTTGCATGTTTTTCCCCACTCGTTCCAAAAAAAAATCTTTATAACTAACGATTGAAAGGCAATTTTCTCTGTGGGAAGAGAATGTAATTTGCTATTCTGTGACATTCTGATGTGTAAAAACGCAGGAGCTGGTGGTAAAAGTTATCTCTAAAGTCTGTGTACAGTACATTAATGGGCATAACTGCGGGAGGAGGGGAGAGATGTCAGGGAGGGCACCGTTTAATGACTCCAGTATAATCCCTCTTTCATTAGTGAAGGCTCTGAGGATCCACCAGGGCTTGAACTGGTTGAGCGTGGCATGCCGCTACAGTCTTTATCTTCATATTAAACCATTTGCATAACATTACAGCCGCTGGAGAGACTCCCTTAACAAGGCCAGTTGCTCTTCATTTTAAAAGGGGACAGTGAGTGTCTCAGCAAATCTATTCAGCAGTAAGTGGATTTACTGCCGGTGCAAATGCAGCAAGAGGTGAAAAGGGTTCAGGACACATTTGGTATAAAAAAAGCATTGTGATGCATATTTATCATGCAATATTGGCATACTTGCTCATGTATTAAAACTATCACCAGATACTGACTGAAAGACTGGCCTCTTTTTGGCGTCCCTCTAGAAATCTAGACACACCAGCTGCACCACCTTTCCTTAATTGAAGGGATTTACGAAAAGTCCTGCATCCTGTGATTGTAAAGCACCGAACAGAATATGTGGGAGACTGATTTCAGGCCCATCAACATGTAGTTTTATCCAGGGTGGGAGAACATCTAGGCTATATTGTAGAAAATGATCCTGCTCATCTGTGCACCTATCATGATGCACTTTCGTCTTTCTATCGCCTGTGAAAGATCACAGCTTTCTGAAAGCAAGGGGATAGAGAGGCGTAACAAAATTAAAATCAGTCATTTTTTTCCTGAGGAGCAGATCAATTTCCGCAGACTGAGTTGAGATATTTTCCGGCATTAGTCTTTCTCAACTTGAGCACAGCACCTAAATAGCCTGCCAGCGGGAGTCTCGGAACAGCTGCACGCTTCAGTAGAGAACAGTTACTTCTGCTGCTCTGAGTTTATTTGCGCCTCGCCATGAGAATTGCCATAATTTACCCCACCAACACATCACCTCCCCAAAAGATGAGAGAACGGGAATAGTGTGCGAAATGAAAGAGGCAAATTGATTCGACGTGATATTGTTTTCTGTTTTTTATTATGGCTATTCATTTTCGCAGAAAGAAATGCACAATTGGACCAGTGCCCAAGTCCAGTGTCATACTGTGGAACCTTATACACAAACATACATAATGGTTTTGCCTATTATTGGCTATGTTTAAATTATGGAAACAACTACAACATTTAACAGCTTTGGCCTACTGTCACAGTAGTGAAGGGTGAAACATATAGAACGTACAGATTTCATTTTAGTAAGTGGTCTTCTCCTCTCTAAATGTATATAACAAGGAATACAAAGACATATGGAAAACCTGGGCTAGTTGTCACAAAGGCTGAATCCAGGTGCGGATTATGACTAGTAAAGGCCCTGGGACCAATTTATTTTTAGGGCCTCTCGAGCCAATTATCTTTTAGAGAGAATTATCTTTTAAATTTAAGATCCAAGCAATCCATTTTAATTTCAGTTTTTTTTTTTTTTACAGGCAAATTAAATCTAATCACAGATAGAACGGATGTGGTAAAGAAATCGCTCAACCGAAACACGTTCGCTGAGCAGACGCTTTTCCTGAAGAGACAGTATAACATTTTAGCACTTCTTATACTGTACACATCATTATTAAATATTACAAATTATGCATAAAAAATCAAGCATGTAACAAAATGTAAAATAAATGTGTAAACATGCATATATTTAAAGGGGCAATAATACATGAGCAAATATTTTAACTTCATCAAATATTTTAAATATTGACGAATTTAACAAATAAAGTCATCTATGGATGGGCTTGGGGAAGGGGCCTGGGCTGCAAGGTCTCATGGCCCATTAACTTTAAAAATAAATATTGATATATGCTCAATTATGTGGTCCCCAAAGCCTAGACAAGGCCCCTTCAATAGGGCCCTGTGACTGTGAGGGTTAAAGATGCACTCAGTAATTTATTTCCTCATTTAAAATTTTTACTTCTAAAAAAATAATTAATAGTCATTTTGACACATATGCATAAAATCAAGACCACTCATGTGAGATGAAGAGTTCAGTCATATCAGTAACCTTATAAAAGTTATTTTATTTTACATGGAGCAGGGGCGCCTCATGTGGGCAGCCATCACATGACCAGGGGAATACTATTCGCTTCATCTCATTAACTGACCTATTACTGGACACTTTCATTCATGGATTAAATTAATCCTGGTTTACAGTGCAAATTGTAAATTTAAACAATGGCATTGGAAAACTATTGTGTTTGAATGATGCAGCATCCAGGCTACTGGGAGTCATGTAAAAAATACTTTGACATTCTTCAACATTATTACTGAGTGCACCTTTAAAAAAAAAGAAAAAAAGATTCTCAGATAGAGTTAATTAGACACATTTACAGGTATTAATCTTTGATACAAGTTCATACAAGAAATGCCATAAAATCAGTGGACATTACAATTTTGGCAAAATCTTCTGCTGTTTTCCAGTGGACTTTAAAAAATATGATCAAATGGGCAGATTCAATTCATATAAAACCTTTTTGTCCAGAAAAAATTGTGTACATAGCCAAATAATTTTTTGACACTATACATCCAGACGTACAGTAGGCCTATAACATATTGAATGCTGAAGTTTAATTTGTCAAGTTTAATTTGTCAGATCTCAAGACTGTTATTTTCTCTGGCTGCCATTCAGTGGTTCAGATGAAAGTGAATGAGCGTTTTGGGGCAATGCAAAGGTATCTCTCACATGCCTGGTTCACCGCTTGTGGGGTAAAGTCTCCATTCTCCATATAGTAAATCCACTCCCATGTTTATTATGCCCAGGACATGCATTGAACTAATGAACAAGTGTGCACTGCTCCACACAATCAGTTTCTGTTCTAGGATGTGCAGTCGAGTTGAGAGTGTACCTCCTAAAAAACGTATATATGGTGGCCTGGGTAGCTCAGCGAGTAAAGACACTGACTACCACCCCTGGAGTCGCAAGTTCGAATCTAGAGCATCCTGGGTGACTCCAGCCAGGTCTCCTAAGCAACCAATTGGCCCGGTTGCTAGGGAGGGTAGAGTCACATGGGGTAATCTCCTTGTGGTTGCTATTATGTGGTTCTTACTCTCAGTGGGGCGTGTGTTGAGATGTGCATTGATGCTGCGGAGAATAGCATGGGCCTCCACATGCGCAGTGTCTCCACTGTAACGCGCTCAACAAGCCACGTGAAAAGATGCATGGATTGACGGTCCCAGGCGCAGAGGCATCTGAGATTCATCCTCTGCCACCTTGATTGAGGCGAGTCACTACGCCACCACGAGGACTTAGAGAGCACTGGGAGTTCGGCATTCCAAATTTGGGAGAAAAGGGGAGAAAATCCACAAAAAAGTAAACAAATTATATATGGCAGTTTTAGACATAAAAAGTGGGGAAAAAACATTAGGGAAGTTTCGTCCATTGTACAAAGGGCCTTCGGTTTGAGTGTGGGTTTGTTCCAGTAATGCTGAGTAGCCTGTAAGGAACAACTCAGGACACCTTTCTTCAATTGTGTGAAGTTTCAGGAAGTAAAAATAAAAAAAGGGCACTGAATTAATTGCCTTATTTTGTTTACGTGTTAAACAAAAAAATATGAATCGCAGATATTAATGCATAAAATTTCCAGCCCCTGTTTACACATTTATACAATTAATTAATGACAGTATTTGTTGGCAAACACAATGGTTTTATGTTTTTGTATATTACATAAATGTGTATCATAATTGTTTGAATATTTACATTTTGCTGAAAGGCCTTTAATAGGATGTGCAATATAGCAGATTTTATTTCGACAAATTACCCTGTATAGTGTGACAACATGCCTCGACAGGGGTAATGTTCAATCACTTTGTTGTAGCCATGACATTAGGCCTACCTATACAGGTATTTCAAAATATCTTCCAAACAGACCTACCATTAGAAATATTCACTGGAATAAAAAGTGTTACAACAATTGTAAAAGGCCTGAGAAATAGACTTTATGGTGTTGCCTTAATTGCCATTTGCTGTGCCCATACACCCCACCCCCCAAACTCCAAAACTCTGGTTGCGTCACGAGTCGTCTGTGTGTGAAATTAAAACCATATTGAGAAAAAGCGTAAATACGCGGTCTTCAGCAGGAAGAGAGCGCAGACTCGCTGTTCGAGCGGTTTCAAGGGGCCTGTTCTGGCGATAGATCCTCGGTCATCTGTGAAAAGTTGTAGCCCACTAAGAAAGGTTGAAATATTACCAGTCTATACCAGTATCAAGCAGAATGGCCGGTTTAAAGGTAAGTGTACCTTGGTCTGAATGGACGAATGCTTGCCTAAAATCAAACTGGTTAAGATAACTAAACTTGCGCGTGTTTTACCATTGAAATGTATCGAGTTGAATTCGTGAGGTTTAGTTTAGTTATCGGTTTCTTCTAGTTTTTTTTATGTATATATATATATATATAACTAAAATAAATATATATTGTGCAATTATTTTTTTCTCCTTAAGCGACACATTGCTGGACATATTACATATTGGCCGTACTTTAAAAAAATATATATGATAAACAAGTAGGCTCAGTTATTACATTTTTTAACTTTGCGTTTTGAATGGTATATTATGCGCTGAAGTCTTCGTCTCTATTAGGAGAATCTGGGGGCGTTCCAAACTGACCAATCAGGTCACTGGAATCAGCAGCTGCCCAGATGTGGTTGATCTTCTGTATAGCTGTTTACAAAACTTTTTAAAATATTTTGCAAGGTTTATACATGCCTTTTCTACTAATTCATTTTACCACAGCTGATTGAAATATCAATCTCCAAAGAAATTTATTTATTTAGTCGTTCAGATGGAATGTAAACATCTTGCCCGATAGAAATATTTTTGAAAAGTTTGATGTCTTTCATATGAATCCCTTGAGTTTATCGCCAGATTTAACCCCATCGTGAACTTTGTTTCAATTATGCAATTTTGACTTGAGATCTTTGAGAACTGCTCAGATCAGATGCATCTGATGACGCACGATGACTAAGCGCATTTGTTGGATTGTTGCCCACTCATAGGAGGGGACAGATACATAAATAGTTATTAACTTATTTTCTATTTTATTTCTCCTTTATCAGTTTTATATTATGGCCCCAAAATAAGCTGAACTGTCACTGTTAAAAAAAGAACACATCTATCTATGTTATGGGTATTTATAGTTTATAATCTTTTAAATTAAATTAAAAGGTGCTATTCCTGTGTTGTAGTACATGAGTGGTTTTGACAATGAGTTTGCCTCTGAGGACCCTCATTGTCCAGGATCTTTACCTGAAGGACAGGTAATGCCAAATTTCCTATCTATCACCTCACCTGACCAATTAACATTTCAGATGCTAAATTTCGATTATTGTCTTGCAGAACAATCCACAAGTATGTCCTTATGGCCTATATGCCGAGCAACTGTCTGGGTCTGCCTTCACTTGCCCACGATCTAGCAATAAGAGAAGGTATATTTAGTCAATATAATATGTATCATAGATGTTACTGTATGGTAGTATGTAACATTAAACAGTCAAACTTAACCCCTTACGATCTGTACAAATTTAAAGGAAGAATTGTGACAACAGCAGACTTTTTTGTTTAAAGCTGGCTGTATCGCATTTTACCTTCTGTGCGTCATAAGCCCTTCACTGCAGTGAGCTGTGGAAATCTAACAGAGAACTGGAATCAAGTGGAACCTGATCCCAACCAGGTAATAAATACTTCAAATTCAATGAGAAGCAAAGGCAAGTACTTTTACTTGCAACCATTTTAGAATGAATACATGTAAGAGTAAATTGCCCATGTTTTCAACAACCAATTATTTTGTTTTTGAACAGCTTCGATGGAGGCCGTTTAACATCCCCAAAACCTCAGAGAAAAAAGTGGATTTCACATCGGTATAGTTTACTGAAAATATTTCACCCTTATGTTCACTGCATAAGAGTTATGATTAGCTGTGCACCTAAATAATCCTCAGTCTCGATGATGCCCATTATTGTGTGATGTTCAGGGTCTTCAAACGATCTGTGGAGCGGGAGATTCTAAATCTCGTAATGGAATCGCCATCCACATCTACACCTGTAATACTTCAATGACTGACAAGTCAGTTTTAATTGATTCAAGTCATCAATGACCAATGTTAAGTATTGGTTAATTGTAATATAAAGCCAAAAACAATTTGTATTTCCTTTTAATAGATGTTTCCAAAACTCAGATGGGGATTTCCTCATTGGTAAGCTTGTTGAGCCCTTGGTCAGGCAATATTCCTATAAGATGAGCTTGCCTTCTTAAGTAATACTTTAAATATCTAAAAAAAATTATAGTAGTAATAACATTTGATTAATCCACAAGTGTGTCTTTATGTTTTAAATGCTGATTAACTTTCTGGATCTGCCTTTACATGCCCACAATATAAAGACTGCTCTGATATAATCTATCTTTTAGTGCCTCAACAAGGTGAAATACTGATTACTACAGAATTTGGGAAGATGATGGTGGAGCCCAATGAGATCTGTGTCATTCAGGTGTCTTGCAGTGGTGCCATTTTCATAATTGCCATACTAAATATGTTCTACAAGTTCAATATGAGTCACATTCATCATTGTTACAACTTTCTGTTCTGCCCATGCACTTTTCCACTTTCATTCTAATATATTTCTCAGCAAGGGATGCGTTTTAGTGTGGATGTATTTGGAGAAACCAGGGGATACATCCTGGAGGTGTTTGGGGCCCATTTTGAGCTGCCTGACTTGGGCCCTATTGGTGTGTATTGGGCTGCCTTGTGTTTCCAACAAAATTTCATGCCTTTGAACAGCTATTTTTATTTTCTCCCCAAGGTTGCTGAGAATTTTTTAAAATTAGATTGGTGCTATATTGCAGGGGCCAATGGACTTGCTAACCCCAGGGACTTCCAAACTCCTGTGGCTTGGTATGAAGACCGCACTGTCGCCACTGGTTATACTATTGTCAATAAGTACCAGGGAAAGTTCTTCTCCTGTCAACAGGTACTATAAAACTATGTTGCCTTGCATTCATTAAATTCTGTTGTCATTTGTGCCATAGCATAATCTATACAATCAATGAAGGATACATCTTTAATAAGAAAAAGATTTCCTCAGTTAAGCATTAATTTCACACTAAATTAATTTCCTCCTAGTGTCCTGTCGAGTGAATAATTGGATTGACTTGTTTTGGCTGTCAGGAGCAAATCAGAGATAGGCCAAACCTTGTAAAGAAAGTATCACTATCCCCCCCCCCCTCCCCCTCTCCCCCCCCTCTCTGTGCTCTCTTCAATAGAAGTTGTTAATGGTGGTCTATATCTTGAAGGAGAAGGTACAGCCTTATCTTGTGGTTTTGTCCTCCAGCTGAGTGCTAAAATTGCTCAAATTAACTTGTTATTTGCTTGACTGGGAAAATATGTTTGTTTTGTGCATACGAGTGCTTTTTCTTTCTTTATCTTTATCGAGTCTGGTAGGGTTATCTGGAGAACAGTTATGTTGGCGAGATTACAAACCTTGGGGTCCCAGATACCCAAGGGAGCATGGAGTGTGTAAATTAATGTAACTGTAAATACAGTCATGTCCTTGTTTGAGTGTAAAGTTGCAAGTGACTGATGCGTTACCTGGCGTGTATATGTGTTTGTGCATGTGGGTGGGTTGAAACAACAGGAGGGGGTATGAATGTCAGGGCAGCAGGCAGTCGCTGCTGTAATTAATTATATTGATTTTGCAGCCAGCATTCAAAATCTCTGTACTGCAACATTATCAACTGAAGGCTTTAGAAAATGGCAGTTTTTAACAGTGAAGATACCGAAATTTCTGCACTCTGTAACCAACTACTTAGTACAGAAAATCAGAACATCAAAATAAAAGAAAACTTTTAAATGTTTTGTTGAGGATATTGATTTAGTGTTTTGAGTTTGACCTATTAGTATTGATTGTATGCTTAAAGCCTATAATGTGAGGCATATTAGTCTTCTAGAGTACTCATACTCTTTTTATTTTAAATATGTTTTAATAGGATTTTTCACCATTTAATGTGGTGGCATGGCACGGAAACTACACACCCTACAAATACAACCTGGAGAACTTCATGGTCATCAACTGTGTGGCATTTGATCATGCAGTGAGTGTTCAAGTTTTCCTACATTTAATGTTTTCCTTATCACATTTGCTTTGTGGAGCAACCTCTTATCAGTATATATTTTTTTTCAGGATCCATCAATTTTCACTGTATTAACAGCAAAGTCCACACGTCCAGGTGTGGCCATTGCAGATTTTGTGATCTTTCCTCCTCGCTGGGGTGTGGCTGATGGTACCTTTCGGCCCCCTTACTATCACAGTAAGTCTATGTTGTAGACTACATACTTGCTTTGAAACTAAATCAAGTTTCTTGTTGTTAAAGTGCACCCTCTATCTATTCTACAAGGGAACTGCATGAGTGAGTTCATGGGTTTGATCAAGGGCCACTATGAAGCAAAAGAAGAGGGCTTCCAGCCTGGAGGAGCCAGTCTCCACAGCATGATGACTCCACACGGCCCTGATGCTGGCTGTTTTGAGAAGAGCAGCACAGCCATTCTAAAACCAGAGAGAGTTGCTGAGGGCACTATGGTAATGTTTATTTTAATAACTCTACTGCTTTATCACACATTTTGTAAAGGCTACGACATAGTCTAACCTGTGTTTTGTGTAACAGGCATTCATGTTTGAGTCATCCTTCAGCATGGCAGTGACTAAGTGGGGGCTTGACACCTGTCATCGCCTGGACAAGAATTATTATAAATGCTGGGAGCCATTAAAGAGTCACTTCAACCCTACCTGGAAACCAAGCAGCAAATAGAATGGGAAATACACAAGTATAAACCTTGCTTTCAGAAAATGATGCAGTTATCTTTCCATATACGAGGATCAGTCATTAACAGCTCTCATCTCTTGATACTGAAGCAATTTGGAAAAGTTTAGTTTACCAGAGATGGTGGTGTCCGGATAAAATATGCTTTTGGAGTGTAACCACTACAATAAAATGACACAATGATTTCTTACTAGTGATGTGCCACAGTGGTCAACTGATCAACTAGTTGTCCAACGACTGATTAGTCGATTAGTGGGGTTGACTACTAAACAATGTTTTTAGTGGTGGTGGTTTTAATGGGAAACGTAATTCAAATTAATTGAGAGATACAGTGATTTTAGCTTGCTGTGCTTAAAAGTGAATACCAGTCAGCACAGTAAAACCTGCAAATTTTTGTCTCTTTAATGCTTTAAGTTTAGTCCATTTATGTATTGCTGCCGTTTCAGCCTTCGGATGTTAAATCCACTGCTGTGAGTAATGTTCTCGAATTTGTGAGGTGTTTTGGAGGGATTAAAGTCTTTTGCTGATTCTGACACTGCATGCATATTTGCAGAAAAAAAAAGGTTTAAACTGCTTGATGTTGTGAACTAGATATGTACCCGGATCATTATCCTGCCGTTCTGTGCTTTTGAATGCGCAGCGACTTATGTTGAAGTGCGTCATTCTGTGCTGCGCTATATTGGTACCTTTCTTATTACTTTTATTTTGATAGTTTTGTGCAATAAGATGTTATAGTTATTAAGCCTATATTTTTGTAGAATATTCATTAGTTACTATATTGAAGTGCTGCGCTTAGCATCTGAATATCCCTCTGAATTGTGTCTGATCGGGGTCACGTGAACATAACATTCAATCAACTGACCGACTGGTCATTTATGAAAATTGGTAGCTTTGCACATCTCCGCTTCTCACACATCTGACTTCAGTCACATTAATCAAGAAAGTATTTTTATTTAGTTGATACAATATACAGTTAAATCAGAACAGGACTTGCTCTCAGGATGACAGCTTATAGGGGCGCTCATAGTTCCCTGCCTTAATCTTGTCCTCTCTTTTGTCCTGGAAAAACAAGAAAAATCTGGTTTAAACAGCCGACTCATTGCAATGAATCATCTTTAAAAATGGGCGCTGGTATTCCACATATTGTTTTAAATTTACACAATGTCAATCAATAAGCACCCTAAACAGAGAGTGAATCAGTGCAAAAGTTAGTGTCAGCAGTATGAATCGGAAGAAAGATTTATTTCAACTCACCCTGTCGGTCTTAAACACAAAGTACAAGACGAAAAGGGGTACAACTCCAAACAAGCCACCCAACAATGACGTTTTAGGAGTTGGTCTAAAGTTGGGATATATATTGCTGGTGCGTGCATATGTCCACCTTGTGAGAGCAGGATCTTCCTACAAATAAACAAACACATGCAATTGGATCACTTGATGTTACCAAACAAATACAGCTTGAACATGTTATGTTGCCCTTTTGGAAGGTGTCCTTGATGCAGTTCTGAGTATTTGAAGCAAAAACGTGACAACATGCTGGAAGTATTCTGCATAACAATACAATGGATAGTTCACCCCAAAAATTACAATTCTGTCATCACTCACCCCATGTTGTTCCAAATCCACATACATTTTGTCAATGGAACACACACACACACAAATTTATTTTTTTTTGTTAGGCAGAATGTAAGCCTCAGTCACCATTCACTTCCATTTTATGGAAAAAGGATGCAATGAAAATGAATGGTGACTGAGAGACTAACATTCTGCCCAAAATCTACTTTTGTGTCTTATGGAGAAAACAAAGTCATAAGGGTTTGAAACAACATGTAGGGGAGTTAATAACATTTTGGGTGAACTTTTAATTTAACATTCCTATATACAGAATAGTGGTACTTCTTGTGGACCAAAACAACAACCGCTAGCCAGCGAACATTGAAGGTCACTCATTAATGGTTCAAAATATAACAACCCTGACTTCTAAAATGTGCATGTATAGTAAACTAAAGTGCATATAAGGACGTTATAAAAGGATAATTTATCACAAAGTTCTATGGAAGCGAATTATATAGTTATATTAACTGATTTTCTCCGAGCGAATGTCTTCGCTGGCTATGATCTGTGGTACATCTCAGTCTCTTACGATAAGCTCTTTCCGGTGAGGGTTGTTTAGTTGCACCAGATATTGCCTCTTCAGTCGACTCCTTAGAGCCGCTCTCTCCTCCTCAGCCCGTCTGTAATCAGGTGAAAGATTAAAATATTCGGCTGGATCTAATGTTTTTGGCCGTGCAGCCAGATGAGCCTCCTTGTAGTCCGCCATGACTGCGAACTGCAGACCACGCCCAGAAGCAGAAATCTGATTGGCTGCTAGTTCTTAATGAGTCTCGCGATATTTCAGAACGTCCAAAAATGTTGGTACGTCTCAAAGATAAATGTCTTTGATACTGGCATTGACTATTGCTATATATTAGAAGCAGATTATTAATTTAATACATTTAAAAACATAAAAAAACACACGATAGATAGATAGATGGATGATAGGAATTTCTTTATTTTATTTTATAAATAGATGAAAAATACAGCCTTTACCCATATGCACACAAAACCAGCTTAATTTATTGCAGGACTTAACAGCATTCAGACCGTTTTATTGGAACGGAATATTTCACACTAACACAGAACTTTAGACTTTGTGAAGAATATGAATCGAGCATGGAGCTTGCTGCACCAGAATTTCTAGTCTCAGTTGCTACTCTGTTCTGGGTCACCGCCTGACACATCCTAGCTGATATGAGGAAACTCTCAAGAATCAAGAACAGGCAATTTATCTAAGGGAGAAAGAAAGAGAGAGAGAGAGAGAGAGAGAGAGAGAGAGAGAGAGAGGGGGGGGGGGTCAATATCCATTTTGGCCAGCAGATGGGGCTATAATTCAACAATAGTGCTTAGAACTGAGTACAATGTGGGACATGACCTAGGAGTCTTACCTTTGTTAAATATGGAACAATTACTGGTACCTAAATCCCTCCATTCATTGGCATACCTAAGTATGTGTATATTAAAAACAAACAAGAATAGACAGTTATATCTAATGTATACATTAAAGTTACACTAGGATATTTAATGACTGACACAATGTACAACTTTGTTTTTATGATGCGCATTTGGCTGACATCTCATCATGTATGCTAATGGTGTGTATATTACATGCGTGAAAATAACTTCATTACTCATCAAAATTGAGAGTTTTGGTCCATGCAAGCAGTTCATCCACCTCCTGCTCTGAAATTGAATCTGGTCCAATCTGTTCCAGTGAGTTTATCATTTCTCTGTGCTCAGTACTCACGAGCAAGAGTCCTTCAGCATACCTATGCACAGGTAAGAGGATCTGTACATGCTTTAAAAGGCTTTGAGCACAAAGTGTAAAGACAATACAATTTATACTGTATGCGAATCTACTTTATATACACATACATTTTCCTCATCCATTGAATTTTTCGAATCTTCTTTTTTCTTGCAACATCTTGTCGTCGATGCATTTTGCAGTGGTGAAATTCTGTCTTCTTGCAATTGGTACTTTGAGTAATTGGGTCTTCAATCATAGAAATCTTTCACAAACAACCAAATCACCCAGTGATTGATAGATTTTCATTCTCAGTCATCCAAAAACATTTTGCATATATTTTTTAACTGTATTCAGATTGTAACTTTGTAACTATATAATTTAAATAGCAAATAACTATTGAAAATATGCACAAGTTCATGGTTGAAGAGTCAAATGTATATTGTATTGAGTTGAAATGATAAAGTGTCCAAGCTAGAAATATTACCTTGCAAGACAAAATCCTCCAGCCATTATTCTCCACCCGTTGGTACCACCCAGAGTGATCATCATCACAGACCATCGGCTGGCCATTATGGATCTGGCTTGGAACAGGTTTCTTTTGCCATGCATGTGTGTAATCTTTAGGGCTGGAGGCACACATGTCCACTATTGGTGCACGAGTATAGATTTTATAGTAGATGCTGGGGGGAAAGTTTGTCTGAAACATTTACAGATGTTAATGATCTGCAATTTGTTTTTACCTGTGTGTTAAATCATAATAAGCTTCCAAATAAAGTAACTTTCTACAGCAGGACACAACAACACATCAACAACTCTACAAAGTTCTTCAGCACCAACACAAATGATGGAAATATAAATAATGTTAGCACTCACCCCACCCAGTCTGAATCGGACGAGTACCCCTGAAGCAGCATCAAGAATGTTTGCCTACAGTAAAAGAAAACATTAATGCATACAATTTTGCAAACAGAGGTAAAATATCTTAAACTTCACTTGCATATTAATCTAACTTACCTCTGCAGGGTTAATAAATCTGAGAAGAAGATGTGGGTCCCCTTGATTATGGAAGCTCACAAGTTTCTTAAGGTGTTTGAAAACAGCAGTATCCTACACATGACAAGTGCTGTGATTTTTATTGGTGTATTTAATGTTAGAAAAAAAAAATACTTAAATGTAACATCACTAACAACATGTGCTCTCCATGTTCGTTGGATTATCCTGGCTGCTTGGCTGTAAATTTTCATCTTTGGGATAAGAATCTTATAGCTCTCTGATGCAATATCCCCAGGTTGAGAGATTGTGTGATCCCTAAAAGGAAGAGAATGATTGACTTTTCTATCACCACTTCTTTAAACCTTAAATGCATACCTCATATCTTTAGTGACCCGGGACCTCATTCCACCCCCTGTATGTCATCAATTTTTTGGGAAATATGCCCACATCTCTTTAGTATTAATATTTCTCAATATTTTGCTTATTAATAGTGTAACACACACACAAAGACAAAATTGTAAAAAATATATATATTTTTTATAATGCTTAAGTACCAAAAGTGTAAAGGGTTATTACAGACTCCAGGTATGTAATAGTGTCATTTTCTTTTCTTTTTTGGCACTTCCATAAATTATATTAGGATAATTTTACTATCACATGATACATATTTCTTTGTTTATTACAAGATAAATGAGTACTATATTCATACAAATAAATACTATATCACATTGATTTTCTGTGCAGCAATGGTGAATTATCAGTATCTCATATGCCCTGTCAACACATTCATATTATACATGCTATTTTTTACTCAAGGTGGAGCAGTTGTTTCAGAGATTAATTTGATTTACATTTGACATTGTTATTTGATGAAGAATCAACATGGAAGTGATCTCAGTATGATTTGGCTATTGTCATTTGGATGTACAACTGAAATTATGCAAGTTGTGCATCTATTTATACTCAATAGGTGCCTAAGAAAATACATATGTGTAGGTCAATATGTGTTGCGTCTCATGAAATTTCAGTGTGAAAGTAATGAATCCTGTTCTATATTTGTCCTGATTTGTTGCATTATCTCTTTGATATATGAAAAATAAAACATCAAAATATATTTTGTTCTATTACTTTCAAATTGTCTTGAAAATATTTGGAAAATTTTACATGATTGTAGATTCATTTCAGATAGATACACACTGGCGGCCAAAAGTTTGGAATAATGTAGAGATTTTGGTGTTTTGGAAGGAAATTGGTACTTTAATTCACAAAAGTGGCATTCAACTGATGTTAAAAAAACAGCACCATCACTATTTGAAAAAGTCATTTTTTATCAAATCTAGACAGGCACCATTTCCAGCAGCCATCACTCAAACACCATATCCTTGAATAATCATGCTAAATTGCTAATTTGGTACTAGAAAATCACTTGCCATCATATCTAACATGGCTGAAAGCTATTTGGTTCACTGAATATGAATGGTTCAATGTTAAATGAAGCTTAACATTGTCTTTGTGTTTGTTTTTGAGTTGCCACAGTATGCAATAGACTGGCAAGTCTTAAGGTCAATATTAGGTCAAAACTGGCAAAAAAAGAAACTCATCAGTCAGTCATTGTTTTGAGGAATGATGCTTGAAATTGCCAAAAATATTTTTTTGACAAAAAGACAACTGCCTCTAACAAGGACAGAAAAAGATGTGGAAGGCCAGATGTACAACTAAACAAGAGGATAAATACACCAGAGACTCTAGTTTGAGAAATAGATGTTTTTTGCTGATATATATAATTATTTGTTTTTTACAAATTGTAATAGTAATTTTTCACATTATTAATGTCCTGTCTATACATTGTGATCAGTTGAATGCCACTTTTGTGAATAAAAGTACCAATTTCTTTCTATAAGAACAAAATTTGTACATTATTCCAAACTTTTGGCTGCTAATGTATGTGCTGTGTCTCTAAAGACCCAAACATGCAAGAGTATTTGGTGAAATTCCCATGCATTTAAGGGTTAAAAGTGAATCTATACCATATTATGCTGTGTTACATACCTGTCAAAAGAGCATGTGTGGTCTACCATTTTCTTGCTCATGCTTGCACATATGCTGCTAAAGGACAAGAAATAATGGAGATACAGAGTAACAAAAGTCAAATATACTTAAATGTAAAGGTTCTAATAGTCAGGCCTACAATGTGCATATATATATATATATATATAATATAATATAATATAATATAATATAATATAATTCGACGGGTTAAAATTAAGTTAAAAATTTTCACTTTATTAGTATTTAGAAACTTCTCTGTGTAGTTTGCACCTGTTGAATCTTGAAGCAAAAGCTTCTCTTTAAGATGCATGTTCTGATGCCTGATATCCGAAGCAAATCCAGCTTCCGGAGAATATCGAATAGTAAACAAAGTGTTTGAACATATATTCACAATGACATCAACCAGTTAGAGGCAACAACACAAAAAAGCAGTATAGGAGGCTAAAAGTGCCACAAAAGAGTAAACATCCGTGCAGAAGAAAATGACAAAATCAAGCTGTCGGAAATATGACTGAATTCCTTTATTAGGACGGGTGACTACACGCATAGAGCCGAAGAGCCGTTTCCGGAGCAACGTCAAAACAAACTCATTCAAAACATCCAAAGGTGGAGCAGATATCTATGACCACAGTCTCTCTGAACAAGTAAAAATTGTGGAAATATAGAACAATACAAGTTTTTTTTTTTTTTTTTTTTTTTTTTTTTACATGCCCTTTTCCAGTTATTTTGTTAATGAAAAGAATGAAGTTTTTTTCAAACAGCCATAGTTGCGCAAGCTTCCACATGCAGCATTAGTTAAAAGATAAACACAAAAGAGCGCCAAGCCAAGGGCTGCGATTTCGAGGTATATCACTGTACTGCGTGTAATTACATTTAATGTTAAGAAACATAAATATAGAATAACACGCAACACTGTCAGGCTGACTTAATCAGCTGTAATGCAGTTTCTGTGTAATCGAAGGACATACAAGTTTACCAAGGCATAGCAGCTAATGGCTGTGTTAGGGATTAACTCTACAGTTTCACCTGAGTCACGGTCAAATGCGTTTTAAATGCGTTAAAGTTACTCATTTTATTTACAATATATAACTATATAAACATTTTTATACAGTGATCAATTTTTGCAATGATCATCAATATTCTTTTATAACGTTGTTTCCGTTTCAACATAACATTAATATTAGTCAATATATTAAGCCTATGATCTTTTTTTAAATTTTTAAATATGACAATTTCCTGTTAGTAATCAAGACATTCTTGAAATGACCTTACAAAAAACACACAACACAAACCACGTTTGTTGTTCAGTTTCTTAGTTGGCAGCTACTATGTATATGTATGTCTGTCTGAAAGAATAATGGTTTGTGTCTGACACGCTGTGCTTTCAAATACCTGTATGGAACAGCTTATGACCTACAGGAGGAAGCCCACTACAAAAGAAACATGACGTGAGAATTCACCATGTTAAGGCCACAGTAGGCCTATACAGTAAGTATCAAAACACCTCATAAAACAAAAATTACTTTGCATTGAAAATACATTCCTAATTAAATCAAATATTGTTATTCTCAAGTAGCAGAGATTTTACAAGCCCTTAATAATAATAATATATTTTTTTGTATTACATAGAAAAGATATTAGCAAAAAAGAAGATAATTCCTTTTATTAAATGAGCTGTATGGCAATTACTAGATTCTCGTATAATTTAAGTTTGCTCTTGACTGAGAAATAATATTTCTGTGGTTTTAATAGATTTGCCATAGAAATCCCATTGCACAGAAAATAGCCAATTTTGAAACATCCAACAACAATTAGAACGCATAATACTTTTCACTAAAGTTCTGTTCCTTCCTCATCACCATCATCAAGGTAGTATTCATCATCAGTTGTGGTGTCAGAACTAGACTCCTCAAAGACAGTCAAGCTGGTTGTCCTCCAACTCCTTGATGGCAGGATTCCACGAGGAGATCGATTGTCTGGAGTTGTTCGGATGGGGGAGGAGTTAGCAGGTGCCTGGGACATGCGACGAGATGAAGGGGAAAAAGGTGGTGAGGGAGGTGGGGTTGGGTCTGCATCATCCCAAAAGCCGGAGGAGATTTCCTGTTTATCTGGATACCAAAAATGATCATCTGGCAATGTACATCCAGGTTGGGTTTGGATACCGGTAACATATTTGGCACCATAGCTAGGGGAATGGCTATTATTAATTGGAGAGTAAGATTTTGAATAGCTCCCCTTACTGTCAAAGTCATCTAAACTTGAAAGGTCACTGATGCTACTTGTTGAGATTCTTTTAGGACATGATGGGCGGCTTGAAAACACACTGCTGACCGAAAAAGACCGCCCATTCTCCAGACCGTACTTTACATCAGCAGAAGACGAGGACAATCGAGATCCTGTGATGTTTTGCGGTTCAGTCCTCTTGGTAGTGCTCAGCTGAGGGATGTTGTCAAACTCACAAAGCAAATTACTTTTTTTGCTCACTGGACTATAAAACACATTGTCATTCTGAATATCATCTGAATCAAAATCAAACAGATAAAAGGGTGACGAAGGACCAACAGAGGACTTTTTGTAATGTGGCAAGGAGGCGGAATGGTTCATACCATGGGGCTTTAGCGTGTGTGGACTATAGCTGCTGCTGCTAGACTGGTTTCCATTTTCATCACTACACCTCTTTTGTGGTAGTTTTAATAGTGACATGTAATCCAAAAAGGGTAATGCTTCATCCATGGTCAAAGATGAGTTGGAGTGCTCCCACTGACTCCAAGAACACTTTTTTTCATCCTTAAACCTCTTTTGCTGATCCACATTTAGTGTATTTTCAGATTTCAATAATGTAAGTGTTGACAATGACTTCAAAGAGGGAAAATATGCTTTATCAGTGGTCAAAGCTGAGTTGGAGGGCTCCCATTGAATCCCAGGACACTTTTTATAATTCTTACTCCTGTTTTGCTTGTTCACATTTAGTACATTCTCAGATTTCTTTAATGTTAATGGTGACAGTGATTCAAGAGAGGGACAAGGTGATTTATCAGTTGTCAAAGGTGAGGTGGGGGGCTCCCATTGGATCCCAGAACAGTTTTTGTCATCCTTACTCCTGTTTTGCTTGTTCACATTTAGTGCATTCTCAGATTTCTTTAATGTTAATGGTGACAGTGACTCAAGACAGGGCAAATATGCTTTATCAGTGGTCAAAGTTGCATTGGGGGGCTTCCATTGGATCCCAGAACAGTTTTTGTCATCTTTACACTGGTGTTGTTGATCTGCATTTTGTATATTCCAAGATTTCTTTAATGTTGATGGTGACAATGTCTCCAAAGATGAAAAAGATGCTTTATCAGTGACCAAAGATGTATTGGGGGACTCCCAATGGATCCCAGAAGACAATTTCTCCACTGTCATGTTTTTTCCCCAAGTCTCAGTGTGAGAGGGTTGCTGAGTGGCGTTCCCACTTTTTTTTATGACTGTTTCAAGAGTTCCTTCTGAACTTTTGACACTAAATGTCATTTTCAAGCGGCTTAACATCTGTTCAATCCTACTGCTTGTTTTAATTACAGGTGAATTTCTTTTGGTTTTTAAATACTGAGTGGGAACAACCTCTTTATCTGTCATGGGATCTAAAGTGACAATGTCTTTCTTAACCCGTAATGCAAAGAGTGCTGTCTTTGAATTGGCGCTCTGCATTTCTGGCAATCTCTCATGTATATGCATAGTGGTAGTCTCCTTCTTGGCAGAAAGTGGGGTCTCGCTTTTAGCTGTGAGTTTATTAGAGAGTAAATAAGTCTCTTTCTGACTCCTGCACTTGGGATAAGCATTAGCCTTATCAAACTGAAGTGCCATCGAGCCATAATTGTTTTGTTGCTGCCTTGGGTGTGGGGTTGTATTTGGGCATGGGTTTTCCAAGACAAAACTTGCAACAGGTGCAGTTTGTGAGAGGCATGGCTGGACAGGTCTGTGATTATCTAGGGCACATGTATAAGCATGAACTGAAGTTTCTGTTCTCTGTTCTTTATCAGGAGGTGTTATCTGTTCCTTTGAACTCCTTGTCATACTTGTGTATTTGGAGGGAGAAGAGATTTGGTCACCTTTTTTAGGGTCAACACGTATAGTTGTAGTATCAGATGTAGATCGATCATGTCGTTTGGGTGGAGAGGACAGTGCTTGTAAAGTGCTGTTGAGGGCAGGCCTTGAGGAGATTAAGGTAGAATATGGAGACATGCTGAGACAGGGTACTGATCTTCTTCCAAAATCAGGAGGCAGCGATTGAGCTGGAGTTTTATGAGCACTGGAGCCATGAGAGCCTCCTTTTGATCCTTTTACATGTGGCTCGATTGGGCTGAGGTCAAAAGAAAATCTTGATGGAAGAGGTTCTCTGTCACCATGTGGTATTATGGCTTCATCTTGTTTAGGAGAGAAAGAAGTTACAACTCGTTGTAAGTGGAAAGAAGGGGTGGAAGGGGAATTAGGGGTGGATACATTTGGGCTTGACTCTCTTAGGTATGAATAGATGCTCGGAATACAAATGCCTCTGACAGGTCTACTTGGGGAGAGAGGACTTGAAAGGTCCATTGAACTTTGACTTGACCCAGAATGTTTCTTAGAGTCCAGATATATCTGCCTCCCAATTGTTGTGGTGTTTCCATCTACAGGAGAGTTTTCTTTACTGGGTGAGAAGTTAAGACTGTCTGTGAATGTTCGCATGCTTGTTGAATTGCTGACAGGAATATTTTGTGTGCTTTCTGATTCTACGTTGAGGACAGTTTGAGGATAATCTAATTTCACATTTGTTTTTTCTTTGGGAGAAGTTGTGGTGTTCGGATTATGCAGCTTTGTCTTGTTAATGGTATTTAGTTTCACTGGATCACTGTTCTCTGTATAAATTGAATGAGAATGCTGCTGAGCTTTGACAATCCCAGGATGGCTGGATGTGTTTGTGGAGGGAGGGAACGGGTTCTCTTCAGCTCTAGCAACAGAACTCTCTGGTCTCTTTAAACTTTGTTCTGTCTCTGATTTGTTTAGCAACTGCGGTGTCCCTAATGCCACAATCCTCTTAATTCTGGGTGAAAAAGATAAATGATTTGTGTCTGATATTCCCTCTGTTTTTGAATTAGTGTCTGGAAATGGGTATGACACAAGTGTTTCTCTGGTATGGTCATCAGGGGTAACAGAAGGGGTGTATGATTGAGCATTCTTCAAAACACTCCTGTCTGGCAATGTTAGGGACCTGACAGACTTTGTTATCTGAAACTCCATTTGTGTGGGTTCAGCATTGGATCTTCTCAAATTTGACCTTCTCAAGGAGAGAAGTAGGCTGCTTGTTGTTGGCTTGGAGCTCAATGATTTGAAAGGCTTGCTTTGATCTTCAGTCTTTGACATTCTGTACCCTCTACGTTCCTCAGAGTGGGGCAACTTGAGTACCTGACCAGTGTCCAGAGATGTGGGAGAACAGTGTAATTCTGCATTGTTGTACATCGTGCCTCGGTATGTGTCTACAGAGGAACGTTTCAAAATGGGTCTTTTTGACTGAATTGCTGTTGTGACATTTGGGGAATTGTTCTCTTTCTGCCAATCAGGAGAGTTGTTGCTGGTTCCAGCAGTAAACTGCATGTCATAGTCATTGGGCACTTGCAACACATGTTCAGCAGGCTGCCTGCGAGCTGTCATAAACTGTTGTTGTCGACGATCTTGGTGGGATAAGGTAGATGGGTTGACATTCTGTCCACAATTTTTGGGTTCACGCTCTAGCTCACTGCTGCCTTGTTTGGGTCTTCTAAGATGACCACTCCAAGGTGGAGAAAGAACTGAGGTTGTGGCAGATGTTAACATATCAGAGGCAGGATTGATGAGACTCAGTTCTGGCTCAGGGGTACTTCCAGAATGAGTTCTGTGAAAAGTTAATGTTTGGTTTAGTACTTTTAGACCACTGTCTTCTCCAAAGGAGGTCAGATTATTGTAGTACTGTTGAGTTGTTGGAGTATCCTCTCTATGAAGGTCACTGGCTCCAGATTCCTTGTTTGCATTCGAGTGAATTCTGCTGAATTCTGTTTGTATCTCAAAATCAGGTTGAGTAAAATGTTTGTGTGTGTCACTCTGGACTGTTTGCAAATCTTCATGAAGGCTTATGTTGTGCTGTATTCCTGTATCTCGTCTCTGGATAGGTATGTTAAGTCCATGTTGATTTTGCAGAGTGGAAATGCTGTCTTCATCAAAGGGTGCTTTTGGCCCATCTCCAGCCTTTAACAATTCACCACACGATTTGTTACAGGTTGGTGAAATTAGGTCCCTTCGCTGTCAAAAAAACAAATAAGCTTTTGATTAGTGTCAGTAAGTTTTTTTTTTGTTGTTGTTGTTTTTGCATATAAACAACTACAGTGACATTTTTAAAAAAACATTTGTAGAATGCTTCTCACATACATTGAACTATTTGAACAAATCACCACTCCCATTCCATAACTCTCTTTAAACAAACAGTTCAACTTCACAGTTGAGCTTTGCATTCCACTGACAAAACATACTCTGAGCATATTCTAGTAGAGCCAAAACACATTCAAATTGTAGTGCAATAAAGAAAGTTAATTAAATAAAAAATATTCAAAAGATTAACAAGGCAAATATGCTTTGATTTTATATTTACATTAGATTTACATACTTACGTTATCTTTTTATAATTATAAATGTTCTCATTCTCATGTTTCCATGTTTTCTTGGATGCTTACCTCTGTGTGGTGTTGATTAGCTGTTTTCTTTTTGGCTCCATCACTATCAAATCGAGAAGAAAATGTTTAATAAGCATACATATGTTTATACAAAAACCTTTCAGATAACTGGAAAAAAGTTTGTAGATTAAATTTTACCTTCATGTTAAATTTGATATGCCAAAACACACATATTCACAAAGATAAGTTCCCTCAGGCAGATAAACAAAGATAAATAAGCATTGTGGAAAACGAAGCTCTTGCCTAACTCAATGTTTCACACGCTATGCTCAAAAAAAAAAAAAAAAAATTCTACTTAAACACCTTTCAAATATTCATCATGACAATGCAGGGAAACAAGATCAACGGCATTCCATCCTTCCACTCTGTTTAAGGGGTCCATGGTTAAACTGTTTTCTAATTATTAATTAATTATTACAGTGTCTCACATACATTAACACATGCAGTCAGAAGCACACACATTCAGAAAACAAACATACCTTTAAAATTTAGTTAATCAAAAATTTTGACCACAATTACAAGCATCTGGCTGGTTTTTGTAATCACATTTAACTACCAAAAAAAAAAAGGCATTGCAGTCAGACGATGCACAATGATGCACTGTAATACTGCACTCTTTGTATTTTAACAATTTTGTACTTATGTATTATGTTTCCAAGTAAAATGGTAAACCCTCCTGTAACATTTGATCATGTGAACACACCTACTGTCAAGCAGCAAATCTATGGATACACAACCATTAACATGCTCTCTTTCATGCCCATTAAAACATGACTTATATAAAGCCTGTTACTGCCAGTTATGCGTCTAAAGGACATTTAGGCTCCTCTTGCTAGCAAATGACACAGAACACAAAGTGCATGGCATAATCCATAGGAAAAGAGATATTATAATGTAAATTGTCTGTATTTTCAGTGGAAGCTAATTTTCACAAAACTAATAGCGAGAGGTAAACTAACAGTTTAGGTGTGAATAATATGAGGTGCCAAGCTTATCCTTCACATTGTTTACTCAACACATACATTCTATCAGCTAAACTGCTGAATGGATATGAAGTGGCATGTGTACCCATACCGGTGTGAAAATGTTGAAAAGACCATGGCACTCACATGTCAATCTCAACCGGCAATGTATCTTCAGTGTCCTCCTTTGTGTCTTTTTTGTTTCTTTTGGTGGGAAAACTGATAGAGTTGAAGGTAGTGAATCTGGAAGATTCGTTTTGATCCTTTGATGTCTTGATGGGGTCTTTCTTAGACTCGAGTAGTATTATCTTCCTGATCTGCACATCTGATAAGCAACAACCCCAAACAAAAAGGACTTACATTTATAGTGGTCTCAAAAGTATTTAGTCACTTTTGGACACTTCAGCCACATTTAAAAAAAATATGAATTTCATTACATTAGAATCAAAATATCAAAACCAAGTGGCATCTGAAAAGAAATGATGCTTCACTAACTAACTTTGTTTGCCATTTTTTCAAAAGAAAGAGTCCGAAGGTCAAGTTCAAACAAGTGTACTATCCTAGCAGCGTATCCACAGATGTAGTTCATCACATTAACATTGACAATTTATATATTGTTTTATAATCTGAAACCTAAAACATACTTCTCTGTGTGTCTGAAAGTATATGTATAATCTGGATTCATAAACATACCTCTGCTGCTTTTCTGTTGGCCTGCGATGTGCAGTGACGGTGAAGAAGTCGCAGCAGCTTCGGATTCCTTCTTATTGTGGATGTGTTGAGCAGATGGTTCAGGATGTAACTTCCCGTTCCCACTTACATTCTGAAAACTAATCAAGCATTGGCATTACAATGGTGCAACAGTACAAACTGCAGAGAGACAGAGAGACTCTCTCAACGGACACATCAACATGTCTGGAACTATTTAGTGAAAACATGATTTCAAGGTTCACTCCCTTCAGGAAATATATACAGGGTTGGGAGGGTTACTTTGAAATGTATTCCATTACAGATTACAGAATACATGCTGTAAAATGTAATTTGTAACATTCCGTTAGATTACTCAAGGTCAGTAACATATTCTAAATAGGTTGGATTACTTCTTCAGCACTGGTAGATTTTTTCACTTGTTTTGACTATAAAAACTCTGATAGTACAGTAAGACAAAATACAATATATGTTAAATAGACATTCTCTGAAAAACCTAAATATCTTAAGCAGTGTTGTTTCTAAAACAAGTTAAATCAAACTGATCTTTTGATTTTTACAGGAAAATAATAAAAAAAAATTACTATTAAAAATATTTTTTTTGCCCTAATATCAAAGGTCTTACTAGAAAAAAGAAATTATGATCCAACGTGAAACTTCTGAATGGCTAGAAATAGCATTATAGCGTAGCATAACGCTGACAATTTACACAAGGTTTATTTCTATTCTGCACCAAATTTACTTCAAACGTACTTCTCTGTCTGCTCGTATGAATGTAACACATCATAAGAAAGTGTTTCACCACTGTTCAAATGCACTTTTGATCGCATCATTAATATGTTTAAATGTTTTCCATCTGAAAGGACAAAATATTAAATGAAACAAATGACAATAAAAGGCAAAGTAATCTCTTCAGTAATCAAAATACATTTTGAATGTAACTGTATTCTAATTACCAATGATTTAAATTGTAACTGTAGTGGAATACAGTTACTTATATTTTGTATTTTAAATACGTAATCCTGTTACATGTATTCCATTACTCCACAACCCTGAAAATATATTGAGAGGAACACCCAGAGATGTTATGGCACTGCCAGTGATCTATCATTTAATTGTGTGCAAATACTTAAGTAGTATAAGATAATTCGTTACCAAGTAGATGGCAAAGATTTTATTAATTTCTCTCTGTATTGATATTAATATTGAGAATTATTATTACTATTTTTTTAATGAACTAATTAGACAACATGCAAAGGTTTTTACAAACTGCATAATAGCTTAAGAATAACCATATACATGTTAGCACATGCTGAGCAGCAGCTCTGTGCCTAAACATTCAGCAAGAGATAACAAATGCTCGCGAGATGTATTGAAGTTGTGAAGTTGTGTAGGTAAATAACTCGAGACTAATCCAAGCAAACATGGTTTTAATCTGTAATCCCCTCTTTAATCATTGTTATGTAAATAGGCATTTCTGCGTGTGTGCTGGCAACAGGTAGGCTACTTATTACATAATTGGGGTGGTGCCAGACAAGGGATCAACACCAATACGCAGAAGAAATTAAAGATTTACATTATCCATCAGAATCTTATAATTATTGACCTATTGAAATATAATCAATTATTAACTACGACAAACCCTATTTACTTTAAGGTAATTAACGTTAATGAACATTTACACAGGCTTTTGTAAAGACATCAAATCTTCTGTCTGTCCAGTTAAACCTAAGGGGGTCCATAACTTTCTGCTTAACAATGTTATTATTTGCAAAGGATCAGTGTCATCTACTAATTACCTCCTGATTAGAATTAGAGAAAAAGAAGGAAAAGTGATACATGAACAGGAGTTGAAAACATCTTCAAAGTGAAAGTAAAAACTTTGAAACTTGTACCTACCGTGTTTTGTCAGTATGTGTGTTAAATCTCTCGCAATTTGAGACAACAACGCAAGGCACGCTGGTTGCCTCTCCGCTTTGACAAGTTGAGCGCTGCAACTTCAGTTCATGTGTTGTCATTATTGATTGTAGCTGTCTCAGCTAGTTTGGTTACCTCCCCTTATTCCCTGCGGGCATTCACTGTACCTTTAAGTACTCTCATAGACAGCATAACTGTATGCTGTATCCCATAATAATGGGTCGCTCATAGTGAGACAGACCCATTATAACGACGACCGAATGACCCGACGCCGCATGTCTGATGCGTTGTTCCCCCACTCAAGTGCGTGTGATCAAGAACAGATCCACGGAAGTTGAACGAGGTTGTTTTATTGACAATCTGTGTACTTTGAAATATCAACTTTATTGCGGGACCCAGACAACGATAAGCATAGACAGTTTGCTAAAAACGGGAAATTCTTGGTAATTTTCTCTTTTATTTTTACCTTTGGGTATCGAAATTGCAATACTTATTAATATAAGGTAGCCTGTGCACTAATAAATAAAAGATTAAAGACAGTATATTTTTAAAAATGCATTTCAATAAGCTATATAATTCATAGGCCTATAAAACAATTTTTCTCTTGGGGCTTATCTTTCTCAAAGATAACAAGTGATAACTGAATAATAGTGTGTGCGTTTCCACCAATATCAGAAAGATGGGGTCATAAGAAACAGTGGTTTGCAGTGGTGCAAACACAAAATGTGTCACCTGAGTTCTAAAGTTCTTATCAAACATACCGAAGGGGAAATAATGCAGCTCTGAATTCTTGCAGCCTATTTATACACTCTGGGTTATGACTGAAGATTGCATTAAAACAATGAAACAGATGTACCATACCCTTAATCACTCTGACAATGTGCAGCTAAATTTTACCATGGAGCAAAATGTTTCATAAGTGGCGAATAAAATGGAAGTAAAATCAATCTTAATTATTAAGGTTTTTGTATCAGTAATCAAGGGTGATTGTTGATCTGGCGATTTGGCAAAGATTAATAGGCCTAGTTGAGGTTTTCTAATTATTTTACTCTATGTACTATGTAGAAATACTAGATGCCATCAGTTAGACTCAATATTAGCCCCATTGGCAAAATGCAAGAAGTCTAAACTCCAGATCACAAATGCTGCACTGATTAAGGGTGTGCCTGCTGCACTGGCATGGATAAAAAACATAATTGTGATAAATAATTCTTGTTTGAGCTTGGAGGCAGGGCGTCATTAGCAGTGTTCTTTAAAGCTGTGATGTTTATTTCCAGACACAACCAAAATATTCAGACACCATGATTATAAATCTGGTCATGGAGTGATGCAACTGTTGATCCATTATAGCAATGCAATTTAATTCTGTAATAAAATCTAAAGTTTAAATGAACTCTGTTGATTAAAACAGAAGCCAGTATAGTTCATTATAGGACATAACAAGTATGATAAATTAATCTGTACCCTAATGTATATCTGTCTCTCGAATTTGTTGGCATAGGCTCAGTTTGATCATAGCGGTGGTTGGTTTTAGTAGTCTATTAGTTGGAAGGGTTACATATTTCATTGGTGGGTTGTCATCTGCTGTATAAATCAACAACCATTGCTGGAAAATGGATTATCTCCTGGAGAGATTATGACAAGGCCAATTCATAACTGTGAATTGATTTTCTTAAATGCTGGCTGCAATATGGCAGTGCATTCAGAGCACGTATTGTGGTGGTTCGCATAATCAAGTTTTTATATGCTCCTAAAATAGTAATCACAAAACATAATCAGCCAATCAGGCTCAGTATATTGAAGAGAACACATTTTCCTCTAGGTAATCTGTCAGTCAGTGCTTAACAATAAAATGGGTTTACACAATCCAACTCCAAACAAACACATTTGTGTATCTAATGTAGATTTGTGAGTGTAATATGTGTTTTGGCTAGGTTGCAGATTTTATCAAGATTATATTATTTGAGGATGACAGAAGTGGATAACGTGGTTCATTACTCATCAAACTCTACCATTGTCTTGATGGCGGTTGTGGTGTACCATGCTTTCAGTAACCTTTAATGAAAATCAGGGCACCTGGCACCAGCAGAGCCATTCTTAAGCTGCATGAAAATGCAATAATACTAAACTAATAGACATTAGATAATAGTTTAATGGTCACTGAACTGGATGACACAAAGATTATCACATTACTTCAAGTATGGTTCATACTGAGAATGATTTTGCCAGATAAAACTAACTATAAACTAAGCTTCATGGAGGACATAGGATAATTAAAGCAGAGTCAAGAGAGGGCATGAATTAGATGATACACTAATTGATGCTGATTTTTCTACAGCTAAATCACAACAATCTGCAGTAAATGCAGTTCCCATGTGGCTTCAAATCTCCAGCTGACTAAAGCAAATTTTAAAGATGCCTTGAACTCATTAAGTACCCAGAACATCTTTGTCAATTGATGAGACAATCGTTTAATTAAAAATCCAGAACCGTGTCATTCTGCCCGACTGAGAAGACATTTGAGTGGGGATGCTTGTCACTGGTGACTCAGAGGTTAACTGTGGCAGCAGCCTGGCAGTATATTGACTTGGGTAATTATACTTAAGTGGTGACTAGAGGAGGTAAATGGAAGTTACAGATGATCTGTTTTGAGGGGATGCATTTTTAGAATCAATAAGAGTCCATTTGTGAAAATTGTGGCAATTTAGGGAAAAATACACCCCTATTCCTGGCCCTAACAGAAGTCACTCTCCCATACTACCATACTGTAGCTCTCTACTTCCTTTTACTCTCTCGCATAGTTAAATTAGGAAAGACAACATGGAAGTTTAAAAGGGAAAAAAGCAGCCATTACAACTACCTTTTTTTGGATCTTTGCCAGTTTTCATTAATTTTTTCACTCTGTGTCTCAAAATGACTTAAAAGGATAGTTTCCTGATTTTGAGGTAGGATTTTCTTTCTTCTGTGGAACACAAAAGTAGATGTTAGGCAGAACGTTAACCTTTGTCACCATTCACATTCATTGCATCTTTTTTCAGTGAAAGTGAATGGTGACTAAGGCTAACATTCTGGCAAACATCTTCTTTCGTGTACTACTGAATATAAAGTGTACTGATGTAAAGTCATAGAGGTTTGGCACAGCATAAGGGTGAATAAATGATGACAGCAATTTTTATTTTTGGGTGAATTATACCTTTAATAAGAACTATGTGACTATGGTGACATTTTTGCTTATTACGAGGTTCATTACAACTATCACGGAAGTTGGGAGGTGAAATGTCCACTGTGTGCAGGCAAATGCAGAGGGGGTGGCTCTAGGGGCTTGAGCCCCTGCCCTTTTTCCAGAGGTGCCCCTCTGAGCAGTTCCAGGGTGTGTAAATGCCACCCAAAATGAAAGCTTGCACACCCAAATTAAATATCGTTTTTTTTACACCTAATAATAGTATGTTGTAGGCATGTACATTTTACTAATATTATGCTGAAAAGGTGATGCACCGATTGCTGAATTCAAAAATCGGTTATAATGACCCAATAATACTCAGATTACACGTGCACTCTCACAACAAACGCACACTTTACATCAAGAAAGATTAGTTTGTATTTCTGAATCATTGTTCATAATCGAACGCATCTATATTAGCAAAATAAGTTAACTGTTGTTATTTTCTTGACCCAATTAAGATTTATTAAGCATAATGTGGAACACTTGAAGAATACACTTGGAAAGGTAAGCAAGACTATACTGCTCCTTTACTCGGGGTAATTATTTGTCCTTAACGTCTTACATGCCATTACATTTTTAAGTCTGTGAGACTGCTTGGTTTAAAGCTCAGACTTTGATGCTTCTATAGATTACAGTTCTCATTTATATTTAAAGTATTGTTTCTGTTAATGTTCCCAGGACGTTTTACAAATCTATTAACAGGTTTACAAATCTATTATGCATAATTAGCAGTCTACTGACCGTCTGTTTGTGTTAGTGCCCATAAAGTCAGACATGATATTATCCTTTTTCTCATTGGTTTATTCATTAACATAACAACAGTTTTATTTTTGGTTTATTCATTAATGTAACAACAGTTTTATTTTTGGTTTATTCATTAATGTAACAACAGTTTTATTTTTGGTTTATTCATTAATGTAACAACAGTTTTATTTTTGGTTTATTCATTAATGTAACAACAGTTTTATTTTTGGTTTATTCATTAATGTAACAACAGTTTTATTTTTGGCTTATTGAGTAATGTAACAACAGTTTTATTTTTATTTTTGTATGAACCAAACCTACCTGTACTCCATAAATACAAAAAATTTTGAAAAGATTGAGAATTTTCTTACAGTTTTGCAAATTACGTTTTTGAACCAGTGAATGTAACCTAAACCTAGTTGTTTGTTTGTTTGTTTTGCCAATTATCCTGTATATTGCAAATTATCCTATTCATTTTATAATAAATATAAAATACAGAAAAATTATGAATACAAAATAATTTTTATTAAGGCTAATATTTCGATACATTAACAGGCCTACCTACTCCATTGGTAAAACGTTTAAATAATTAGTTTAGTTAAGCATTAAAACGTAACAGAGCTTTAAAAAAATAATTACAGCTATATAGAAATTGAGATTGTGCATGTGCACCCACCCAGTCCAATGGAAATCATACAAAACACCTCTCCCTGTAGATAGACAATTTTGAATTGACTGCCCCTCAAAAACGTTTAGAGCCCCTGCCCCTCAAAATATCTATGCGCACGTCCCTGACTGTGTGTTGCTATAGGCAAGTAACATTTTCTCCCAAATGGATGAGGTTTTGTAAGGTTCATGCTCTGTCAAGTTTTAACTTGACAACCTCTCTACCCTAAACCTTAACTTAACCACATCATTTTGTGGTGCTTCTATGACGTTTTTGGCTCATGTGCTGAATCGCATACTCTTCAGGACTCGTACCATGGTCCTCTGCATCACAAGTGCAATGCTCTCTCACTTGTGCTACCACATCATTTGAATACATTTGAACAAGTTCATAAATGTAGTTGTTTATGTAATGCAAATGATGAAGCATATTGCCTTGCAAGTCATTCACCATAGTAAAAGTGTTTAGGTGTCATAATATAGCATTGTGTGATCCATGGGTGACTTGTTTGTTTTTGTTGTTGCAGGTTTTCATGAGCTAGCTTCTGGCTCATGCAGTAATTACTGATTTCATTAATTCTGGTATGAGCACCCAGTCACCAGCTGATGTCAGCCCAGAGAGCCAGTGCCTTTTTGGACAGGAAGGCTGTTGGGGAATTCATTGGCCTCTTTAAGTGATGAGGAAGAGCAGAACGAGATTGCTGCATGGTCCATTCAGGTCTCATATGGTTGTAAATGGGTTTGCTTTTTCTGGCTGATTTTTCTGCACTTTCATTTTTTTCAAGTCTTTCTTCCTCTAGTTCTCTCAGGCTCTCTCCTGAATTTTCGCAAATTTTCACAAACACCCTACAAGATGAAAGAATAAAAGCAATTTCTTGTGACGGATGTGAACTGCTTCTCTCAGATGTACCCAACACTTGGCTTGCAAGATTTATAGGGCCAAATCACTTAGACCAACTCTTACAATCAATTGCATTTACATCTATTGTGACTCGGCCAACAAGACTCTCCCTTGGAGACAGCCATTAAATGGCTTGTGCAGTGGTATGGACCACTGATCAATCCCAATCAACTCATGTGAAATGTTAATAATAGAGCACTAATACTTATGCAAGGCAAGCCAAACTCACACTTACGATATCCAAGAAGTGAATTATTGGAAAAGATGATACAGGTCAATTATCAGTTGGATATGTGAGCTATTGGATTTGGAAGAACATTTAGACTCAACATGTATATAGATCTGAAACCAGGGACTCTAAAATGGATCTCAGGCACTCACTCTCCTTAATGTTCCCTTAATCTCACATTTCCAAACTGTAGACTTTAATCCAATCAGCAAAGAGCCTGTTCTCATTTAAACAGAAGGCTTGAGGGGCCAATCATACATCCTTGGTGGGGTTAGCCATGACAGGACAGTATCTCTCACCCTACATGTCTTACCGTGTAATTTTTCAGCCTGCAGAGTTTTCCCTTATGTCCTCTTTAGAGACCTTTATTCCACAGAACCAGCAAAGAAAGGTGATGGAATAATACAGTATGAGTCATCAATGGATTTTTTTTCTTTCTGTCAGCCTTTATATATTTCCAAGAGTGCAAGTTTGTGTAAGAGTGTAAAACTGAAAGGTATTTGATGCTAAAGCAAAGACACAATTCTCAATGTCTCAATGTCAGTGTCAAAATCCAGATGAAAGATAAATAATTCGGTTAAGATCAAGCTTTTAACTTTATATTTTTGTTTGAACCATTTGAACCAAATATGCTTTGGGACCTACTATTCAATTATGGCTGAAAACATCTTTTCCATAAGCACTTGACCATACACCCATTCTGTCTTTGTGTGTGTGTGTGTGTGTGTGTGTGTGTGCACTCTTACTCTTGTTGCACTCTAATCTGTCTTCGATAATATTTTTCTGATGCAATTGAAAATGTATAGTGTAGCACTTTTCGTACTACTGTCTCCTTTAGATGAATCACTTATGTTGAATTATTATGTTGGCTTTGGTTATGTTATATTATGCCAAATGAATAAATGTAATGTAAATGTAAATTAATAGCAAACTTTAACTTTTTTGTTTTTTTTGCAACAATGCTCAACCAAATATGCAGTGGGGTCAAATTTCCTAGTATAGGTTTTAAATTAGAATTATGCTCCTCTTGACAATACGAGTACATACTAATGGGGAGTTATGTTTACAGGGTCAAAGTTCATAGGTCAGGGCATCCTAAGGTGGCACAAATGAACAGTAAATCCTATTACATGTGTTCTATTAAAGGATATGGCTTTTTGTCAGATTTCCACCGGGTTTCCATCTTACTAATATCTTAAAATGTGTCTGTGTCTCAGACTGGTGTCTCCAGTGTCAACAAATTTGAATACATTTAAAGCCAATCTTTTAAAAAGTGTCACAGCATCTGTCAACATAAAGTACAGCATTACATCCCTTTGGATCCATCTTTTCAGAGTAAAGCACAGTTCATTCCTTTAATGTGAATCAAGGAGGCCCTAAACCTGTTGTCACTGATTACTCCTGGGCAATTAAACACCGTGACAGAAGGAGCTCAGAGCTTGATCTGAAAAACGAAAAGACAGAGATAGCAAGAAGCAGATGACAAGAATAAAAAGAGTTATGTGATGTTTTGGCAGAGCTTGCAGACTGGGCCCATTGTCCAGGCTTGCAAAATCAGCGCTATCCCACTCATGTGGCCCAGTTAAGGGATTCTTTCTGCAAGCTGTCTGCTACCGCACTCAGCTTCCATATTTTTCGTGATTACCCAACATTTCTCTGCTGTCAGTGCTTCCTGCCAGATCTCCTTATTACCTCTGCAGACAAGGGTCCCGGTAATAACACCACTGCTTTTTTATTGATAATATGTCACAGAATTTCTCTGTGTCGTTATCGAACACTTGAGGAACAAAATGGCATTTGCAGTGGGAAATAAGTGATCGATAGAGAACAGCAAATAAGTAATAACATTTTTGTGTTGATGCATATTGGAGCTCAGTTAACAGCCTTTAGATGGGCTTGGCTCCATGGTACAAGATGAGCAAGATGTTTTTATCATTCTCAAAATGTGGCTCCCTCTGGGCACCCCGCCCCATCATATCAATTGTGTCAATGAAGGCCCCCCTTCATTGACACAAAACAGTTTATTTTTTCATACTCTAAAAAGTGAGGTGTAGACTTGTAGATATTTGCATTGAGCTACTTTTGATTATTGCAATAAGTAATAATGAACTATTGGAATTGCATTTCTGGTATGTTTTGATGCAATTTGAGAAATAATGAATCTGTTATTGTTATTAAGCTGCCTTTAATGATATTGGTTTCTTTGCTTTGAGACGTGATGGGAGGGAATAACGTTAAAAGTGTTGTAAAGGAGAGAGACGTGCGAGTGAAACAAGTAAAGAACACTGTAGAAATATAACTCTGCCTGTCTATGCACATGCTGTATTTTCAACTATGAGAGTTTTGATTTTATTTTTATTTTTTAAAAATGTAAGCAGGTGTACCTGAAAAAAATCATACCATTAATCATTATGTTATTTTAATCTATTGATAGCCCTGCTGTTTTTGGTTTGCTTTTCTGTTTTAGACAACAACAAAAAAAGCTAAATTGAAATCTTTCAAGTACCCCCTGGAATCTGCTTTAAGTACCCCCTTGGGTACAACTGTAGGCTAGGTAATCCAGACAAAAACAGACAGGAAGTCTACTTGAGCATACATTGGGATTAATTTGTAACAATACAACCAATAGTAAATTTGCAGTCTAGTGTTTACAAGATAGTAGTGATAAACACAATGGCCTATGCAAAAGGCTACAATGACCAAGAACAAGAATATAATCCTGAATAAGAGTAAAATATGTACACTTATACTCAGTCCACCTGTGTTGAAGTTTATACTAGAGCATAATTGTGTCACTGACCAATCTAACCAAATCCATCATGCAATCTACAAACCTGTTTATCATTAGCCTTATTTCACACCTGTGAACCTAGGAACCCATATAAAAGACATAATAAATTATACTACACGACTACGCCTTTTTGGTCATCTAAACTAGACGCATTTTAGTCAAGAGCGTTATCAACACCTCACTCTCATAAACATTGACCCAATTATGTTTAAATCATTTCACACTCTCAAACACCATGTGTTTTTGACCTGTCCCATCGAGACGTGTGTTGCGCTTAATAAAGGAGATGATGAACATCTGCGCCCTGTTCGATTACCTGCAGTACAGCCCATCCTGGCGCGAGGGAAAGATTGTGGAGCCGCCGCGCGCTCTCGCGCGGTTTAGTACACTTCGCGCAGCAACATCTCACTCGAGTGGAGGAGCGATTTCATTCTCTTCACAATTCAGAGGCGTTTTACAAAGTGTCAGCCAAGCTTGGAGGGGAAAAACATGTCTTTTAAAACTACCAAGATGAGTTTTTTCAAATAAACGGTAGAAATATTCGACTGAAGACGTCTGTGTGCACTTCTATCCATCATCTAGCATCTAGCACCTCAGTCAAATGCGCCAGTGAAGCACGCGAAGATGCGCGCGGCACTCCGGACCCTTTGTGCTTTGACTGTCTTGGTCTCGTGCTGCCATGGCGCGAGAGTTGTGAGTGGTAAGTTTGAATATATTTGGAATGAATATATTTTTATTAATCTCAAATGACTCTGTAATTGAGAGCTACACATAAGAACCTTTTCCAGTTTTCTAGAAGTTCAGATTGTGAGGATAAATGTGTCCAGATGTTACTTTATTTCTAAATGAGCAAAAGCTGTTTATTTATGTTTACTTTGTTTTTATGATCATCTTTAGACCTATTGACACGCAATAGTTTGCTAAAGTATTTGTTAATGCTTGTTTCCTAGACTTTTGGATGAATTAATATTCATTAATTTTTTTGTCTTTATGATTTTTTAAAAATGTGTTTCTGTGCTCAGATGATAATAATAATTGTAAAGTGTGAAATAATCACCACTAGTTGCTGTCCCAAAATGTAAAGTGTTTATATTCTGATATCATCCTTTGGGTTAATGGACTGGTTTAAAACATGTCAATAAGTCTTTCATCATTCAGTTCATTCATTCTTCATTAGACTTTGTAACTTTATTTCTGAGAAATCTCTCGGAACATGACAAAATAATTTTTCCCACTCAAAGATTATTGGTCCTGTAGGTTTGTAAAGCTTTAGTCTGATTTTATAAAATAAATAAATAAATAAAGATAAAAGTTGCTTTTAATGAAATTGGCTCTCTTGAATGATCTCTATAGATAATTCTGGGCTGAAAGTACTAGAAAAGAGACAGATCAACAGAAAGATTACAGGTTATATGCACTTAAACTAAAATTATATACTGGGTGTAATAGAAATGTTAAGCAATTTTAAGTGATGTGCTCCGTTTAATGTAGGTGGAAAGGAAATGGCAGTGTTAGAGTAGAAGTGACAGAACATTCCAAGCTGGAAGGAGAAAAACTGTGCAAGAATGGCAATAACTGAGGAAGAAAGCTAAGGAAGCTGGTTGGAAAATGCTGAGTCTAATTTTCCCTAGTTAAACCCAGCCCATTACAGGGCTTAAATTGATGATAAAGCAGATCTGGACTAAGCAATTATTTAAAGTACCTCCCGGGCAGGGAGCTAATGTTATTATTAGACTTTTAACAGTCTGTGTATTAATCACAGTTACCATTTAGGCTCACTAGTGTACTTACAAATTTTGTATGATGGAGATGCTTTATGATTTCTCCCAAAAATTAATTCCTTGCTTTTTCCCTTTCACTATGTAACTCACAAGCCATTTTGACCTCAACTAAGCATCCTTTAAACATCTAAGTGTGGGAAGTTGTAATGATTGTGGGAGCACTTACATTTTCATGTTAGTAAATGTTGTGATGTAAAACATCCACTTCTAAACACAAGGATATTCATACTATCACCTGTGTTTATTCATTACTTAATAGCCACTCGGGCTAATTTTAGATAAAAAAAACAAAACAATGCATCACAAAGTTGTGCAGAAAATATCATTACATTATTACAGCAACATCATTACATGAATACAATGTTTTGTGAGTCTTTCACATTATATATGAGAAACTCTACCATACAACTAGAAACAATTACAGTTGAACAGAAAGAGCTTTTGTTGTGAGGTTTACTTATCAGTAAGCATGCCATCCATTAGAGATGTGCTGTAGTGAATACTGTATCATGCATGATGTTCAGTACATTATTATGAAATCAGGAAAAATATAGTATGGATTTTGTCTCATCAGGTCAGACAGTGTGTCAGGGCAGTCCTGAGCATCCATGCTATAAGATTGCATACTTCAGGGATGTGACTAGTCGTGTTGCCTTCTGGGAGGCTCTACAGGCATGTGAAATGGACGGCGGTTCATTGCTGAGCATTGAGAATGTGGCAGAGCAGAGACACATCGAACACCTCCTAAAGGAACTCAGCATTTCCTCTTCCACCGGAACTTCCAGTGGGCCGAGCATCACAGACGGAGATTTCTGGATCGGCCTGACTCGAGCAGAGAATGAGAATGCTCAGGAGCCTGGCAGCTTTGCCTCATGTCCCAACCTTTACAGATGGACTGATGGAAGTGTCTCACAGTTCAGGTAAAATAGGACATGGTTTGGCAACTAACACATTCTTGACTCTCCAGAAATTAGGAAGCGGGAGCCAACAAATTTCCAACTTCTCTGGCTTTTATTTTTAAATCACTTTTCAGTGATACGCCAAAATTTCCACATGATCACACACACATCCAATGAATGTCACCCCTCTCCTTGATGGCAATCTGGACTGCTCTTATATCTCTCTCCAGCTCTCACTGCAATACAATACAGCTGTTAGAGATAATTTTCCCCAGGTGTAAATCCTTACACTTTCCTCTCCCAGCCTCTATTTCCACAGAACGTTGCTCGACCATGCCCCCATCTCCACATTTACTTTTTGTGCATGTTTCATGTTCACAGATGAATCACTTTTATGGATATAACAGTTTTACTTTTGTGGTTTAAGGGAATATTCTTGGTTCAGTACAAGTTAAGATTGGGGAAACCTGGAAACCAGACTGCCGGCAGGGAGAGGGGTGACACGTGTTGGATGTGTGTGTGTATTTATGTGGACATTTTGGTGTCCTTCCTTTTCTACAAAAATAAATTAATTAATGTAAGTGCTTTTGTAAAAATATTTTTTTGTGGTATTTAACATTGTGTCACAAATGCTGTCGATTTAGCTTAACTTGATTTGAACCAGAATATTCTTTTGAGTGTTAGCACTTTTTATTATGTTGGCTTGACAAACATACAGTTATTGTACAAACTTGATTTAGTTTTTTTCCAAAATCCCTAACCTAAGACCCTAACCAGTTTGAGACATAAAACAGCTGTCAACCAATCTCGCACAAACCTTCAGCATTTTCTGACTGTGGTTGCTATATCTTTTCTATCTGATCAGATGTACCTTATTCCTGTTGTAGCAAATTATCAAAAACCCCATTGACTAACATTGACAGAATGCCTGGGTCGCTCAGTGGCAATGGACGCTGGCTACCACCCCTGGAGTTCGCTAATTCAAATCCCAGGGTGTGCTGAGTGACTCCAGCCAGGTCTTCTAAGCAACCAAATTGGCCCAGTTGCTAGGGAGGGTAGAGTCACATGGGGTAACCTCCTCATGGTCGCTATAATGTGGTTAGTTCTCGGTGGGGCGCGTGATGAGTTGAGTTTGGATGCCGCGGTGGATGGCGTGGAGCCTCCACTTGCACTATGTCTCCATAGCAACGTGCTCAACAAGCCGCGGGTTGACGGTCACAGACGTGGAGGCATCTGGGATTCGTCCTCTGCCATGAGTCACCACACGACTTAAAAAGCACATTGGGAATTGGGCATTCCAAATTGCGTGAAAAAGGGGGGAAAAACACCTTAAAGGTGCTGTGAGTGATTTTGCCATTCTGGAACTTCCAAGAGACTGGGCTGTTAAATTAGACACGCCTCCTCTTTCACAGACAGCTGACAACTGCAGTGAATCTGAATATGGCATTAAACCTGAATGATCCACTACAACTACTTCACAATGAGAACATGCAAAATGATTGACAGGCAGAAAGCAAATCAAAGTCTTCCGATTGGCTGATGAAAGAATGTATCCGCGACCTGTGATCACATTTTTGTTTGCTTTTTACACAATCTAGTCTTGTCACAAAGATTGGTGAGATATCTCAGGACACTTATTTCAGTGATATCTTCCAGAGAGTAGGATTATCTGCATATCATTCCATAATGAATTGCTTATCGCACCTTTTAATGCAGTATATTTGCTTCATTCCATAAAAATTCATATTTGTCAAATTCTTTTAAAAATGTTTTTTAAACTTTCAAACATGACTTTGTCAATCCTACATTCAAAGTTTGTCATGACAAGTTTTTCTTATCTGGTTTTACATTTTTATTATTAATCTTGGTTCTACAGAAACTGGTATGCTGATGAGCCATCCTGTGGAGGAGAAGCTTGTGTGGTGATGTATCATCAGCCTACTGCTTTCGCCGGGCCTGGTGGGCCATACCTCTATCAATGGAATGATGACAGGTGCAATATGAAGCACAATTTCATCTGCAAGTATGAACCAGGTACTCTATTTGTATAGTATTTTAATTTACATATGTGGATTAGATAAGAGCTTTACAATGTTTATGTTGTTCTGAGCAGAGAGCTATCTGGTTAAAGAGCAGGGAGACAGACCTGTAGAGGGTGATGCTGGTAAGCAGCCAAGTATTAAATCAATCATCATTTGACTAAACTACTGAATTGAAGATTTACAGATGTTTGACACTGATAACCAAATGATGTAATATTCTCTCCAGATCTTTCCACAGAAGAACAAGAGGAAAGGAGAACACCTCCTGGCAATGTGGACGAAAGCCCCCGACCTATAGTGCCAGGGCCTTCAAGTAACTTTAATTTAAAGCTTTAAGCACTCAATGTTAACAAATTTTCTCTTAAAACAGGATGTTTGGGTAGGACATATTGAAGGTATTGTCCCTTTTCTGAAAATGGCTTAAATACTTTAGTTTCGTCACAGCCATGAACCATTATTTGCTATTTGTTGGTATTATTAATACGGTGGCTCACTGGGTAGCACTGCCATCTCACAGCAAGAAGGTCCCCGGTTTGAGTCCTGGCTCACCCAGGGTCTTTGTGGAGTTTGCATGTTCTCCTTGTGTTTTTGTGGGTTTCCTCCAGGTGCTCTGGTTTCCCCCACAATGCAAAACATGGTGGACTAGCCACCTGTCCAAGATGTTTCCCTGCCTTCGGCCTGAGACTCCAGCATGGATGGATGGATGGATGGATAGATAGTAATATTAGGGAGAGGGACATTCTCATTCTAGAGTGCATTTGATTGGTTAAAAATCTTTAGTGCTAGATAAGTTCCCAGGAGAGAACAAACTACAATTTAAATATGTATATCTGCTTAAGACTCATTTTGTCAACTTTTAGGATTAAACTTAAATATAGATTACAGCAAAGCTAATAGACAGGGACTAAAAGCAAACAAATAAAAAAAATACATATCACATTTTGATTTCATTTGATTTAACTTTTTTAAAAAACAAGCCGAATAACTGCTAGATGATTTTTTTCCCCCTTCACAGGTATGCTGCTAATCTATGTGATTATTCCCACCATTCCCCTACTTTTGCTGATATTGGTTGCTTCAGGGACATGCTGTTTCCAGATGTTGAGCAAGAGGTGAGCCATCAAGACCAAATCACTGTAAATGCTGCTAAGACTAATGCTAATGTGCTGTCCTATTAAGCAGTCTGCTCCAAATACTGCAACACATCAGGGAGTCAGTGTCGCACAAGCATCTTTAGACACTAACAGCCTTTAAATGACTTCCTGATTAATCTGAATGTTTGCTCACTAACAGAGATCTGACACTGACCTCTTATTCCCCTGCAAATCCAAAGAATTTACCATGATTAATTAGATTCAGCTGTTTGTAACTGTGCCCGGCAAAATAGCTTAGTCTGTACTAATCACCATCAACACACTTATTATAGTGTGCATTTGGCATATCTTGAAGGGGGGGGAGGCTTAGCCGCCGCATTATGTCACATTGCGCTGGAGACAGAGTCCAACTCAACTTCTCTTCCCATCAATATCCGGATCGGCAGGGCAGGGGCCAACAGAACTGCTGAAGCAAGCCATTCACATCCTTCACTCCCCCCGCCAGCACCCCCTCAAGACAGAGCATGAAACACAGTTCATCTCCCTTTAACCTCTGGCCCAGGCTTGGCAAGACATAACATAGTGCCTTATTTTGGCAATTCTTTATGTTTATACGACTCCTGTTGCCACAGAGTGATGTCGTTTTAACATATTTTCAATCACTGGGAAAGACTGTGGATGCGCAGACAATGCATTTAATCACTGGCAATGACTGAGTGTGCTCCATTTAGTAAAAGGCTTCCTGGAGCAAGTTCAAAGCTTTTGGATGAATGTCTTGCCTCCTTAACAGATGATGCTTCTCAGTTTTACGATGTTTGCTACTTGTTCTCATAATTAAATACAATCTTGGATGCATAAAACCAGGAGGCAAATATCAGCTGCTCTGGTCAAGTCTGTTAACATTTGCATTTCATACCTAACTACATTTACAAGCTTGTTCGAAAAATGATGAAAATAGCTCAAATAATAGAGTGTTGCATTTGCGATGCAAAAGACATATTCCAGTTTGCAAATTGGGTGGTAGACCTGCTCTTTAGTCCTACTGAAATCCAATTAGTCCAATAGCAATTGTATCCCTAAATATAGTACTTACTAACATTAACAGGTTCACTGCAAAACCACATGAAACGCCAGGGTCACCACATTAAATATATGTGAAAAAAGTGGAAATAATAATCTTTTCTAACACTCTTAATATTTACTTTGTTTTGTACAGCAAACCACGGACCAAAACAAGCATTAACCAATCAACTCTCTGGATCTCCAACACGCCAAAGTTAGACAGCGGCATGGAGGTTTAAAGATCCACAAATCATTTCCACGATTTAAGCAGCTTGCTGGATTTTTCAACCGTGTTGCTTAATCAGCAACATGATCATCTGGTTGGTAGTTGTGTGTGAGATTTCATAATACAAGTTCAAATGTGCAGTGTTGTTACATGTATATCACTTTTTTGTACAAATGTTGTACTTAAAGATTCTCCTCAGCATCTCACAATCTACTCAAATCTATGATATTACCTCTCATTTTCCAAGAACTGTTCTGAGTTTCCAATTCATTCCCATGACCTTCTTCTCAATTTCATGTTTCCTGTTAAGATATTCTGACCTGATGGTGCTGAGGATTGCTTATAGGGAGGGTGAATACTAATTGGCGCCGAACACAGTGAGCAATTAAATTACTGTAATTAAGACAAGTGCAAGCGGGAACCACATAAAAAGGGGAATTAAGAGTTCCCGCTGACAGCGAATAGGGTCACAAAAACCGAATCAAGTGAAGAAGATAATCTCTAAAAGAGCATAAAAAATAAAACCACATAAGACAGTTTCAAAAGGTTAATCAAGTATTAGAAAAAGGGGACTTTATTTTTAACTGCGTAAGAAGGTTGAGGCCTATTTAATAACTTTCGAGCATTTCTTCTCATACAGTATGATGCACATACAATGTTGCCACGAAATAATGTAGTTACATACAACTGATCATTTAAAGGCCCGAAATTTATGTTAAAACAGGATCATTCTTAAAATTATGAAAGTATTGGCTTATAGTGACTGTTATTTAGCTTTGTAGCTCATGGGGAAGTAAAGAACATTAAGATTAAGCAATCAGAAATGTACATAATTTTGGTAAGATGCAACACCTAAGCTGCTTTTAGCTGTCACTGTTATAGTTTTTCGCATGGGAATATTTAATAATTTTGACCTTTAACAGTATCGCATAAAATAAGCAGTTACTTGTGCTTTCACAGCTAAAATATTGTAAATACATGGTTTGCATCAGTAATAGTAATAGTATCATATACCAAAATTAGTCAGTTTAAAAGTCTGACTGTAGAGGAAGATAAACAGTATTCCGTTTTCAGTTTCTGTGTGTGAGTGGGGGGGCATCTATTGTGCATTTAAATTTTGAATGTGCTATTAATACTTTTTTATATCATTGAGACAGGTGAAAAGTTAAATGGATTAAAAATCTATAATTCTGAAGATGTTTTCGTATGTTTTTATGGCTTTAAAATGGTTACCTTTGTTTGTAGTCTCCCTGCATACACACCTGAACCAAAAAGAGTTGAGTACAGATATTTTTAATGGGAATGACAACGAGGCTGTGAGGGATAGACTTACCATCTCTTCAATGGGCTGTACTGCATTTTAAAGTGCCTTTGGATCATTCTGTGGACAAAACATTGCTAAAATATCTGTCCAAGAACATTCAGTATACAAAGAACTCCTGACAACATGAGTTATGGAAAATCAGATGTGATCTAGGAGCTTTATACAGCTTTATACCGTTCATGCCATTGAAGAGAAGGTAAGTCTATCACTCACTGCCTCATTGTCGTTTTCATTAAAAATCGAAGATGGTGCTAGTGTGAATAAGGTCTATATGAGATAAATATCCTATTTCTGCAGAATATTATGTTTTGTGAATTGTTGCAGAATAAAAAGCTATGTTGTTGTTGATATACTTTAACTGTGAATAGCAATGTCCTTATCTCTGCTTTTCATTTCCTCAAACAAATGTTTCTTTTGTGAAAATAACTTCGCTCTGTCCGACCCATACATCAAGGCTAAATTTCCACACCATTCCCAATGGCAACTGCATCATTAATATTGAAGTTTATGAGACACAAAGTCAGAACGTTCATGGCCATGAATTTAATTAGGGCAGAGATCAAAAATATTTAGGGGGTCCAGCTGGCAGGCAGAGTTAGAGTGAGACATAAGACAAATGAACTGGACCACATTAACACCAAAAAGATGTAGTACTTGGTATGCGATTTACCCTGGTCTGCAATTAGTGACAGCACAGACTTTAAAGCACACTGCTAATTACGGAGCCAATTAAACTAATCAGTCCTCGGCTTCGACAGGAGAACTCGCGTCACACACTCAGGATCTGGTAATTATAGATATGACTGTAATCACTAGTCTGATGGCACAGGGTACAATTAAAGAAACAAACCTTTTCCCATCTGGAGAGGGGGGGGGGGGGTGATTTTTAGCCCAATAGAGACAACACAAGCATCTCACTCTCCACCCGACCAAAATACAAACACAGCTCTTCACATCTCTCTGTTAAAACTGGAATACAGTAAGTCAATGATGAAACTGGGAATGAGGTCACCCCCATTCCCCCCATCCTGCAAGCTGTAAATCTTAACTGTGCTCTAAATGTCAAAGCCATCAAATGCTAATCAATGTAGTTACAGTAATATAATCAGTGTACATAATTGCACTCAGTTGGGTCTTTGCTTTTTTGTGATGGTGGATGTATTTAATTGATTGTGGATGTGTACACAATTCATTGGTGTATGGGAATAACCCAGATGCCAATGAAAGTGGGGCAGAGAATCAAATCCTACTTTTAACAATGATTCATCTATTGGTACCAAACCTAATCATACATTTACCAATAGTGGCAATTAGTTGTAGACAGCGTATTTGATTCTGACTAAAGGACAAGGAATGGATAACTACAAATATTCATTAGTCAAGTCAGAAAGAAAAGCATTACCAGCACAGATGGTTTACAATTTGGGAAGATCCTTTAATATACACTCAAACACCTGAAAAAAGCATTGTTACAAATATTTTTTTTTTTCGTTTCAAAATATTACATCTATCAAGAGGGTAAAATACATTTATCACATTCAGAGGGCATTATAGTGAATTAAAGTTTTCCCTGGCAATCAAGGCCATGTTTCTGCTCATCACAACCTTTCACCCAGCGTGTCATTTTACGGCCATTACAGTAACTATCCCAGGTGTCCCTGTGAAAACAAAGATCAGTAAAACGATTGTCAATATCATAAATGCATGACAGGATCAATATAGGCAGATATTGTGGAATTGTTAGCAGAGCTTGAAGCTAAAATCCTCAAGAAGCAAGTATACTTTGCTATAAGCTTTGCTAGGATTAATACCCATAATCTGCAATGTGTATCCAGTTAATACCTACCATGCTTTCAGGCCTTCAGTTTTCACAATGAGCTTTACACATTCAACTGTAGGCTTCAGGTCATCCTTGAGCAAATCTATCGAAGGAGAAACATTTATGTATAATCTAAACAAAAGATTTATACATAAACACCAGAAATACAGTAGGGTTCAAAAGGTTGAGATCACTAGTGAAAATGCTTCCATTTAGCATCTTTCTAATGTAATGCATTTTTTTTTTTTTTTGCAAATTATATTACTATCATAAAAATGTATATTTCAGTATTTCTTTGTATTTCGTATGTCTCCTTTTTGCTTGAAGCAAGGAAATTTCGCCTTTACACACTTTAACATGATCAATGCCACAGATTTTCTTATTAATCATGTGTTTGTTTTAATAATAATAATAATAATCCTAAATATTTCCATTTATTTCAGGTTTAAATACATTTTTAAAGCCCAGACTTTCAATATGGTTTCAGACTTTTGGACCCCACTGTGTTTTACACATTAATAAGCAAACATCACAAGAAAAAAGCTAACAAAAACAGTATCCATTTTTAACTGCTAATCATGTGTGACATGGAATTTATTAGGGAGTAAAGTACCTGTACAGGGCATTCTGCACAAGTTTTTTCCTCCTGGAGTGCCATCATCACACCATTTGAAACTGTTAATCTGGAAGATGCCATAGTCTTTTCCAGTGTCAGCTGTTCGCACTTTGTGTGTCTTATACTTGCTTTCCCAGAAGGCTGTGCACACATCTGTTGAAATGAAGTGAATGGTTTAAATAAAAGTTAAAACAGATATCATGTCAAAAAATATATCAAGTTAAAGCTGTTTGCTTTGCATTGTATTTTACTTTTGATGTGGATCCAGCTTATTAATACAATCATATCAGATATTTAACAAACACTGATGCAAATCAGTTGCATAGAAAAGACAAAAGTCATGGATGTACCCACAGTTGCCAAGTGAGAATCCTTCATAGCCATCAAGTCCCTCTTTCTTGAATATACGGACAACATCACAGCGACCCAACCTGCGGCTCTCACATGAGGACAGCCACATCAGAAACAAGAGCATTAAAGCCACCCGCATGATATCTGCACTTCTGCTCTGAAAGACACTATCTGCTCTCTAAAGGAGTACTGATGGAGGGTACAGGCTGTCAAGTGGGATCATTTATAGGTGATTTGAAAGGCTGCTGTTGCAACCTGTTTTGCAACCAGTGCATGCAGTTTGATTTCTAGATGCTGTTGCTCCAGTTATTGCTGCTGATGCCATAACTGACTTCTGGATCTTTTTTTGACATCTTGACATCTGTAAAACAAACTAACTTTTACTTACTTTCACAAATAAGAACTCAAAAGTTGTCTCTTAAGCATTCAAGAGCTTTGAATCTTGATGATAATGAGAAACCCAAACGTTAGAAAACCATAATTTCCAAAAGCATAGGCTATCAGAGAATATATATATATATATATAAAAACAAATATCTTGATTTTTAAAAAGTAATTTCATTCAGAAATGTAATTTTTCAGTTAGAGCAGACAGTTTAATTAAAATGTGCAAATAAAATGTTACATTGTCATGCAAATGTTTGGGCACCCCTGGCCAAAATTTCTGTTGCGGTGAATAGATAAGTGAGTAGAAGATGAATTGATCTCCAAAATGCTTAAGTTAAAGATGAAACATTCTTTTCAACATTTGAAGCAAGATAAGTGTATTATTTTTGTTTTGTGCAATTTTAAAGTGAAAAATAAATAAATGGAGCACTATGCAAAAGTTTGAGCACCCCCAAGAGATTTGAGCTCTCAGATAACTTTTAACAAGGTCTCAGACCTTAATTAGCTTATTAGACTAATGCTTGTTCACATTCATCATTAGGTGATGCAAATTTCAAAGCTTTATAAATACTCTGACTCCTCATACCTTGTCCCAACAATCAGCAGCCATGGGCTCCTCTAAGCAGCTGCCTAGCACTCTGAAAATTAAAATAATTGATGCCCACAAAGCAGGAGAAGGCTATAAGAAGATAGCAACGCATTTTCAGGTAGCCATTACCTCAGTTCGTAATGTAATTATGAAATGGTAGTTAACAGGATTGGTAAAGTTCAAATTGAGGTCTGGAAGACTAAGAAAACGTTCCTTTTTGACAGCAATAGACCTTAAGGAAGATTTAGCAGACTCAGGAGTAGCGGTGCACTGTTCTACTGTGCTGTGACACCTGCACAAATATGAAATTCATCAAAGAGTCATGAGGAGAAAACCTTTCTTTCATCCTTGCCACATAATTCAGCATCAGAAGTTTGAAAATGAACATCTAAACAAGCCTGATGCATTTTGGAAACATGAAGTTAAAATCTAACTTTTTGATCACAATGAGCAAAGCAAGGTATGCTTGGAGAAAAAAGGGTGCAGAATTTCATAAAAAGAACACCTCTCCAACTGTTAAGTACAAATTAAATACCAGCAAATTCTGGAAGCAAACATCAAACCATCTGTAAAAAATCTGAAGATGAAAAGAGAATGGATTCTACTACAGTGTAACGATCCTAAACACACCTCAAAATCCACAATGGACAACCTCAAGAGGTGCAAGCTAAAGGTTTTGCCATGACCCTCACAGTCCCCAAACCAAAACATCATCGAAAATCTTTGATTAGACCTCAAAATAGCAGTGCATGAAAGACGGTCTAAGAATCTCACAGAACCAGAAGCCTTTTGCAAGGAAGAATGGGTGAAATGAACTAAGCTGGCTACGAAAAGCATTTACAAGATGTAATACTTGCCAAAGGGGGTGTTAATAAATACTGACCATGCAACGTGCCCAAAATTTAGCTTTGAGCCCTTTTCCTTTTTTTGTTATTTTGAAACTGTAAAAGAAACTGGGCCAAAATAAAAAAAAGAGAGGTGTCATCTTTAACTTTCTTATGCTATCTTATGCCTTTTGGAAATCAGCCCGTCTTTTGCTCGCTTGGCTATTCACAGCAACAGAAATTTTGATATACCAAAGAAAGTGCTTTTGTAAAATAAGGGCCAAGTGTTTTCATTTGTCATTTGAGTGGCTGGAGCTGACATGAACTGAGCACAAACAAAGATCCAGAGACAGTTAAATGTGGAAAATTGTGAAACGAAAACTGCCACTTATTGCAATTCAAAGTGCAATTAACTGACTAAAACTGCAAAGGAAATGCAAAGGCATGTGTCGACAGACAACTGATGTTGGTCACTGGCCATAACCACAACCAGCCCTTAGAAGGAAGTCCCACAAGACCTGCTGCATGGTTCTTGTTTATTTATTTAGCATTTAACTTCATATGCAAATTCTGTTTCATTGTAAAACACTCCAATATGTATCAAACGTGTGTGTGCTTATTTTTGTATGTTTTTTCATCAGATAAGTGGCAATAATACAAGTTGTGAAATTAAGATTAAAATAGTTAACATTTAAAATAACCTCCCCCATAACTTAACTCAAATATTTCTAAGAGTTTGGGGAAGTTTTGCATTTGTGTTCCATTTTTTCCCCCCAAAACTTTACTCTGTGTAATCTGTCTAAAAGAATTACAAATATTAGTAATAAAATGCTTACTATAAGTCAATAAACTGTGCTTTAAGGAACCCATGAATGATGTTGATGAAGTAATCAGCATTAGATGTTTGAATCCCTTCCCTGAAACAAGTATTAATGAGGTTAAGTTAGAGCTGAAAAGACTTATTAATTTTTACTTCATTCAGCTGCAATTGGGAATTGTTCAAATTTGAAATTGGGAAATACTTAAATTCAGTTCTAATTTGGCTAAATCAAAACGTCTTGAAGAGATGAAAGTAGTGAGTGAAATTTCATCTATTACCAATATCTTACCTGAGAATCAGTCAGTTGGACAGAGAGTGAATTTAGTTGACCTGCAAATTAAGTTTGATGATTTGTATAAATTAAGAGCAGAAGGTGCCTTCATTAGGTCAAGGCAAAGCTGGTTAGAATATGGAGAACAGATGTCTACTTATTTATGTAAACTTGAGAAAAATAGTGCTAAACAATTCTATTTGTCAATTCAATATTGTCTTTCTCTGAAATCTCCAAAGAAATTTCACAATTTTGTCATAACTTTTATTTGAATTTGTATAAATCTAATTTTAATGTAGCTGATTTGTATACTTTCTGTAAGCACCTTGGTACTGTTAATTCTATTAATCACAATGTAAAAAAAAAGTGTGACCTATTACGGTTGAAGTAGTTAAGTTAGTTTTTCTCTTAAAAAATAATAAGTCACCTGGTAATGATGGGATAACGGCTGAATTTTATACGCTTTTTTCTGAACTCCTTTCCCCTTTCCTTTTAAAATTGTATTCAGAAAGCCTAAATTGTTCTGAGCTCAAAAGTATGAAGCAAGATGTCATTTGTATAATACCTAAACCTAAAAATGATACTCTTTTCCTAGACAACTGGAGACCTATCAGCCTTCTTAATAACGACTATAAATTGTTTGCCCTTATTTTCTCAAGGCGATTTAAGTTCGATTTGCACTCCATTATTGATGAGAATCAGACAGGCTTTATGAAAAACCATCATATTTTTAATAATATTAGACTTGTCTTCAACCTTATCGATTAGTCAGATCTTATTGTGAATGATAGTTTAATTATTTTTTTCGACTTTTTCAAGGCCTTGGACACTATTGAGCATCCTTTCATATATATATATATATATATATATATATATATATATATATATATATATATATATATTCTTTTTTTTTTTTTTAGAGTGTTTTGGTTTGAGCCCTACTTTTGTAATGCTCTGAAAACTCTGTTTGATGGAGGAAAAGTTCAGTGAAATTAGGACATGGTACAACACAGAGATTTGTTTTAGAAAGAGGAATTCGGCAAGGCGGCCCAGTCTCTGTATATCTCTTTCTTATTGTAGCTCAGGCCTTTTGTCATTTTATTAAGGATAGTAAGTTAGGAGGAATTCATACTGTTGCTAGAAGTATTCTGATTAGTCAACTAGCAGATGACAGCCTTGTTTTTAAAAAACTCTAGCCAGATTCATCAGGGAAGAAAAACTATTCATTTATTTTCAAATGCTTCAGGTTTGTACCTTAATATAAAAAAAAATTGAAATATTAGCCTTGTAAAGCTCCTCCCTTTTATTTGTGGATGGTATTCCTATTAAAGATGCTGTTAATTATTTAGGCGTTGTTGTCTCGAAAAGCGAACCAGATAGAGTTTCTTTGAATTTTAATTCTGTTATTGAATAGATTAAAAACTTGGGGGCTTTTTTTTATTAATGTGTGATTATAAGATGCAAAATGCCAGTAAAATTATCAGCCTTTCGTGCACAAGCTTTACTGGATTGGAAGCTGAACTACAAGCACAATTTTTCTCCGCAACGTTATTTTATTTGGAATAACCCTTGTATTTTGTATAAGCACAAAATATTTTTTTCATAAGCTGGTTTGATAGAGGTATGGTTTTAGTCTGTCAGTTGTTCAACTCTAAGGGATACCTTATGACCTTTGACAAATTTCTTTTGCACTTTAATCTTCCTGTGACTCTCTTGTATTTTCTGCCATTAATTCTGGGGTAATTTCTTTATGTATAGAAGTATTGAAGCCGGCTGATATGCCCATAATTAACCCAACTGATACAGTATGTAGTAAAATTATTTTTTTACAATCCAAAAACAACAACAAATCTAATGTTCTTTGTTTTTAAAGGAGTTTGCCACCAAGTCTGACACTACTGCTTATTGGGCCAAATTTGTTAATGACCTTCATTGGGAAAGTGTTTGCTTTTTGCCTCTTGGTTGTGTTGCTCTTTGCACTTAAAAACAGTACGCCACATTTTCTGGCATTGTAGTTATGTGAAAAAGTTATGGAAAGATGTGTCCACATTCATTAATGAAAAGACACTCTTTAATTTTGATTTGCATTTTGAAAATGTATTTTTTGGTTATTTAAAGTATGACAACAGTGTTAATAGTGAAGCTTATTTAATAAATCTGTTAATATTACTAGTCAGATTTCACATTCATAAATGTGCATTTTCTAAAACAAAAAGCCCCTTTTTTCAGTAGTTTTTAAAGAAATTGATAATTATATTTCTACTATTCCATATAGTACTAATAGGAAAGCTATAAAAACTGTTCACTTGTGCTCGGTCTTCAAAATCTTCAAAGTCTTTGTGAATGTATGTACCTCTTTTCTTTTCTTTATTCTCCTTGCTCCGCTGGCACACAAATATATGTTGTATTGTAGTAGTGTTTTGTTGTTCAAAGCATAAAAAAAAAAAAAAAAAAAATCCCTTCCTTAAATCAGGTCTCCTCTCATTGACTTAGCAGCCTCTGCTGGAGGAGAGTGGAAGGGGCGTCAAACTTCAAAGCTTGTCCCTTATTCAGTACCAGCACCCTGGGGGAGTAACAACAGGTAACCATATAGAAGTTGCTTGGATCCTTGACATTGATCAAATAACTGAATGACTCATAGGTTGAATGAACAATAAAATAAATAAATGAATTAAAATAAAGGCTGATCCTGACCTGTCTGTGTGCATGACAGTGAGTGGATTCTGAGTGAGCCACAGTACAGTGCAGTCTTTAAACTCTGTGTGGATCAATTGTTGTTCCAGGTGCTCAGTTGCCAAGTCCACACAAGGAGGAGCCTCTTGCACAAGCAGGATTTTAACCCTTTCCAGCATGGCTCTAGCCAAACATAGCAACCGCCTCTGCCCAAGGCTTATACAATACAGAAAAGAGAAACTATTAACCCTTAACAATTATTTGTCTGTTTGCCAATACATAAAGGTCGCCATAGAGAAAACAATATTGCATTATAATGCAACACAATCATCCACATAAGACAACTTATTCAAGACAACTTTACAATAAGGTTGTGTTAAAATAGATAAAGACTTTTATAGCATCTTATTGTTAATTTCGACATTTGCCAATATTTTAATTTTTTTATTAAAAGTGAATAGATTAATATGTATGCATTATGGGCCAACATGAACTAAGGATGAACAGTAGTATACTGTATATCCAAATTTACATTTAGCAGGATGAATAAATGCTGTAAAAACATTTTCATTGTTAGTGCATGATACCTAATGCATTAACTAATGTTAAGGTATAGAACCTCATTGTAATGTGTTACAGATAACTACACCCAAATGGAATCTGGTGACCATTTTCCACATTGCCTTCACTTGTTAAATGGGAAAATGTGCGGGTTGGATTCAAGTGTGGTAAAATGTGTCAAGTAGAACCGAGTGTGCTAAAATATTCCTTAAATTATTATTTAATAAATTAAACATGCCAGGGGCAGGGGATATGTAGAATTTCACGAACGACTGAAGTTCCAGTTCTGTTGAAATGTGAGGAATTTTCTGCGGGTGCAAATTCCATATGGGCATACATTTTAGTACAATATAATACTTTGAATGTTACATAAACATGTATATTGGCTCGAGGCATCAAAATATCTACCAGAATTCCCACACACCTGAGAACAAAAGATGTCCTCTGTGTTGGGTGCAGCAGCTGAGCAGGCAATTGTCGAACCTGCTCCTTTAAATGGCAGAGTTCCAGAGCCAGCCACACCTGTGCATCAGTATGCCGAGTGAACGGGTCCAAATTAGCCCTGAGGGGACCCGAGAACAGTACAGGAACCTGTAGCGCATAAGACACTGCTGTAAGATTTTGAAGGATCTTGAGGATACTGAAGAAGATTGGATACTGTTGATCATGCTATACTGCTCTCCAGACTAGAATCTTGTGTGGGCTTAAAAGGGGGATGTTCTTAAATGGTTCTGATCCTATTTGACTGATATAACCTTCCAGGTTAAGCTCGGCAAATGTACCTCTTCTATTGCCTGCTTCACCTGTGGTGTGCTTCAGGGCTCTATTCTTGCACCTGCACTTTTTTCTCTTTACATGCTTCCTCTGAATTCCATTATCAGAAAGCAGGGTATCTCCTACCACTTCTACGCTGATGATACTCAAAACTACTTACCGGCTAAACAAAATGATCACGTTGCATTACAAACACTTCTAGCTTGTCTGGAGGAAATAAAAGGTTGACTAGCCAAAAACCTTTTGTTTTGGAATAAAGATAAGACAGAAGTGATTGTCTTTGTTCCTACAGATAATTTTGATGTCAGTAATGTTGATTGCGGAAATCTCAACGCTTTCCTCTCTCCTCAAGTACGGAACCTGGGTGTCCAGTTTGATAGCCAGCTGAAATTTGTCAAACATATTAGTGCTATCATAGGTTCCAGTTTTACTACTCTAAGAGTCTACTCTCTAAAGTTAAACCCTTTTTGTCTGAGAAAATGTTAGAGATAGCAGTTCATGCTTTCATCAATTCTCGTCTGGACTACTGTAATTCTCTTTATTGTGGAATTTCCAAATCTCTTATCGCTCGACTTCAATTAGTTCAAAATGCAGCAGCATCCTCTAAAAGGAGTTTGGAAGAACGATCAGGTTACCCCCATTTTAAAATCACTTAACTGGCTGCCGGTTCAAGCTAGAATTGATTTTAAAATTCTATTGTTTGTTTATAAATCATTACACAACCAAGCTCCCAGTTACTTATCAGACTTACTTCATCCTTACAATCCACCTAAAAGTCTGAGATCCGGTGATCAATATCTCCTCGATGTCCCACGCTCGAGGCTAAATTGTAGAGGAGGGAGAGCCTATTCGGTTGTGGGTCCTATTTTATGGAATGGTCTGCCTATCAGTATCAGATTGTCACCTTCAATATCTGTTTTTAAATCTTCTCATAAAACTCATCTCTTTTCACTGGCTTTTAATAGCATGTAATGTCCTGGTCTTGTTGTGTGTTTTTATAATTTTGTATTGTACAGCACTTTGGTCAGCCTTGATGCCGTTTTTAAATGTGCTACATAAATAAAAGAACTTGATTTTTTAATAACATTCTTTCTACCACACTCAATTAAATTGTTCTGCTACCTGCCAACACTCCTTCCCCTCAAGTCTTTAATCGGTTTGGCTCTGGCTGGATCTAGCAAGTTCCATCTCTGCACCTTTTCTCTTGTATGAAAATGTAATATTGTTTAACTTGCCTGAGAAATTATTTGCAGGCGGCTGCGCAGGTCGTGTAGACCCACACAGGCAATGTTTACACCGTCAATCAGAACAGCACCACTGCTGGCCTCCACTGCCCGGAACAGACAGTTCACTAAGTTGTCAGTGTCTGCCTTTTCCGTGCTCACAACCCCAATCTATGCACACACCCAAACATCAGCCTGAAATTTACATAATTACAATATATGCTCTCTCTCTCTCATATATATATATATATATATATATATATATATATATATATATATATATATATATATATATATATATATATATATATATATATATACACACATACACACATACACACACACACACACACACACACACACACACACACATACATACATACATACATATGCACACATACAATATGTAAAATTCATGCATTTTTAATTGTGGCATAAGTGTCCAAATAGTTTTGGGTAATTTTACTGTATATGCATCCTCACATTTAACATTCAAAGTACCTTCTCTCCTTTTAAAATGATGAGATTAAGTCCCCTAATAGCTGGTGTAAAGATAAAGGGGGCTTCACATTCATAGTTCCTGAACTTCACCTCTCCCTGTTGCGGCCAGTCAAACGGTGCTCTGTAGGTGACTGTCCATGCTGCCTGAGTTAAAGAGGGGAAAACCATTATTTCAGTACCTTTCCTACAAGGTTATGAAATCCAATGGCTCTATTGAAAACTAATGAGTGACAAGGCATCCTCTTTGGAATGTAGTTCACAATGAATTTGTTCATTTATGGTTAGGGGTGGGGTGGCGTGAAAGGAAAAACAAATGGAGATGCATATATGCGTTAACAAGCATTATGTTACCCTGTACCTCCTTCTCCACTTTGGCGAATTCACTGACTCTTTGTATGCTCAACAGGTCAATGTCGACATCAGAAGCAACCTGAGAGTATCGATGAAGAGGTTCTCTCACCTGTAACAAAAACCAAATCATTATCATAAGCTTTAGAATCTGATTGAATAAAACTTAGGAGATGTATTAGGCTGGTTGAACTTACTTTGAAAGCAGAGATTAAGACCAAAGCCACAAGTCCAGAGTTCGGCTGAGTCTGAAGCAGGACCAAACTGACCAAGAAAAGCACAATCCCAGCAACACCATCTAATTGCAACACAAACCAACTGCACACAGAGAGATACAACGATTGCATATCAGAAAGCGAATGCATTATCCAAACACTGCTGTAAATTCTGCCATAAATGTGATATATTTATGACATGTTTAGTACACTGCAAACATTATGGGCTATTATGGGATTATGGGATTATGGGCTATTCTTGGCTTCAGTAAAAAATCAAAAATAAATTGTGTATCTTTCAGAGAATAGTAACTTATGCTTATAACAAGAAAAAATAAAATAAACAATTTGCTAATAGAAACGAAAAAAAAAAAATAATTCAAAGGGAAATCAAGTTTATTTTAAATACCCCATTGGCACAGTCATTTTAAAGCATTAACACCACAAAATTTTCTGACACATTTCATTGTGTCATTCTGTTTCTCATGTAATTCTTTTCTTATTTAGAATTTTTTTTTTTTGTGAAAACTCTGAAATAAAGAAAATTGTTGCAGTGTAGATGTTTCTGTTTACATTTTAATTTAGTGCAAAGCAAATAGAGTCAGGTTTAACAAGTCCACATTAAAAAGATGGGATTCAAAATCTCTTTTAAACATGGAAATAAAACAAAGTTTTAGGAAAAATATGCAAAACAAAGAAACAGTATAATAAATATTTAAGATTCTGCACAATTGTTGGTCATTAACCAAATTTAAGCAAACTTGTGACATTGACCAAGTTAACTCCTTTCTACAAAAGGTCAGATTTCCTTCCATAAAAGCACACAAGATGCTCTTGGAACATTCGCAAATCATGACGAGAGATAGTATGGAGGTTATCAGTTTTTGCACAAACTTGTGGAGCCCATGCCAGCTCGAGTGCATAAAGAAAATTAGGACAAACCATATAGTAAAAAATTCTGAAATTAAAGTTAAATAAACATTCAACAAAATGTATGAAAAAACAAACCAAAATGCAAAATAGATGCATTTTCACAAGTTTATTTATTTATTTAGTTTTAATGCATTGTCAACAACTAGGCTATTCACATGGCAAACAAGGGTTCGTCACTTCATATTTGCAATATTAGATAAGACAAGTTTATACAAGATAAAAACGGTAAAACATGTTCAGAGGGTACTTTTAAAAAAATATTTATTAAACAAGTCTCTGTATGCATTTTCACAAGTGGATTTTTGAGCCCCATTGTATGTAAAATGAGAGTAGGTTGAGCTGAATATTTACACACACACACACACACACACACACACACACACACACACACACACACACGTGCCCTCTAGGGTACAATTATAGTGCTGCAACAGAATTGTCGCATTGAGGGCAAATAGCACAAATTGTTAACCTTTCTGTGATGGTTCTGTTGTACTTGACCAGCAGGTTTTGATTCATGGGTTGGAGCCAGTGCTGCTGACACACCTCCTTGTGAGAAGTGACTGAAACAATTGGGTTTGTCTCCATGTGTCTGATTTGGATGTGGGCCGATGAGAAATGAGACTGAAAGATGCACAAGGAATGCAAAAAAGGCATTTAAATATAATAAGCATTTATAAACACATGCCTAAAACATGAATAGAGTTAGATGTTAGGTGGTGTTAGGGCAATCGCCCATACCTGAATATGAAGGAAGAGGATTATCAGTGGACACACAGCCAGGCTGAAAATTGGCATGATGAAGCAGATCACAGAAATGGTGCTCAATATCTCCAAAAGACTCCACAACCAGCTGTGCAGGTGTATTGGAAGTTTTTCATCAATTACGTGCATATCCTGAGTCATCAAGAGAACACAGTGAGACCTTATTATGGTTTAGTTACAACAGTTCACTCAAAAATTCTGTCATAATGCAGGAATCACCTGAATGAAGGTGTGTAATAGATGTTTGGTATCTGTTGTCTGAGCTGTATGCACAGGCAGGTGAAGAATATCTGACAGCAGTTCAGAGTGTAGAGTATCAGATGCCCTGAGAGAACCACAGGTCTGACAGCAGGCGGAACAGCACACAAGCATGGCTGAAACACAAAAACACAAAAAAAATGTAAAACACACATAGCCTCTCATTTATCAGTCTTAAGAGTGATAATTACCTTGCAGGAAACCTAGCAGTCCACACACAGATAGTCGAGAGTTTCTAAGCTCTCTCCACTCCTCCAAGCCCTGCACTTCTTTGGCTTCACCTGTCCATACACTCAGAACCCCGTCCTGTGCTATACACACAGCACACACACATAGGAAGACTACAGAATAAAAAGCCACCCAGTGCCACCCAAAAGCACTCAGATACAGCCTGCGGGCCTCTCCGCTGCCCTGGAATGACAAAATCACATTATATCACTATTAGATAATGAGACATTTTTCACAGCAAAAAATAAATAAATAAATGGGATACTCCGCTTATAAACAAAATCATTAAAAAATTATTATTGGTCAGTACCTTTTGGAATAGCTGGTGATCTCTTTCCTCATCAGAATCACTGTGCTTATCTCTTTTACACCTGAAAATCACAGAACATTTAGGCTGTTTGTATACAGGTATTTAATATAAAATATTGTTGGGAAGTCAATGTGTCCTGGGTGTGACCTAAAACTATATAAAGGGGTCATGACATGCTTTTTTTTATTTAATATGTTCCTTGAGGTTCACTTATGATGTAAGAAAAGTTTTTGCACAAAAAATCATATATTTGTAAAACATCATAATTTTCCACCGTTATTCTGACCCTCTGTCAGAAACGCTCAGTTCTGGTGCTGCTTCTCCCTTAAGACTTGACAGTAACACCCACTGTTCTGATTGGCTCTCTGCTCTTCACTAACCTGCTCTTTCCTTGCCATCTCACTGCTCACCACTACTGGGCGGGGCTACGGAAGTCATAAAATAAAAACATTGATATTTTGTTGTGGAGACGGTCAGATGCAAATGTCTACAGTGACATCACAATGTGGAGGAAGTAGAGAACGAGTTGTTTTGGCAGAAACGTTTCAACAAATGCTCTTTTTGCAGTGAGGAGGAAGTTTTGAGTTATGAAACTTACAGTATGTTTTCATAGTACAAAGAACTCTTATGTAAAAAAAATAAAATAAATAATTGTACATTTAATTCCTAATAAAATTATGCTAGTTTTCTTTTCTTTTTTATAATTATTATGCATGCAGATTTTGACCAATGATAAGAGACTACATAGAATATTTGTACACTAAAAAATGCATTAGTCACACCACAGGGCCATTTAAAATGAACTAGTGAAGGAACAAAAGTGATTAAAAATTGTGTAAAATTTAAATTCAATTGTGTCAGCATCCAAATATACACGATCCCTTATAAAATTCTATACATTTTAATCTAAAATCTTGATTAAAAAAGCTCATTGACATGTTCTGGCCAACAAATCATATGCTAAATGTAAGTTTGCGTCGCAGCATAAAACAAATGCAGGTAGGGTGGAGAAACATGTTGTTGTAGCTTGTTGATGCATCTCCCAGCTCATTAATGTGGAGATCAAAGGGAATTTCAGCAGCCCTGTTTGGTCAATAGGAAGAGGAGATACAAGTTCATGATTTTATTTTTATTTTTAGATTGTATCAGGGCACCATCATCCTGTGAGTCACAAGCCCCGCCTTTTCTTCTTTCAACTACATGTTTTCTTTTCCTGCACTTACAGTCATGAATAAAACAGGGATTAAATTGGGATTGGGGAGTAAATTTGGAATGGCATTCCGCAACCTTATATTATCAACTATAATAAATAGATGCCATTTTGTTTTACAATCCATTCAATTATCTATGTACATACTCCAGTGCAATGTATTATTTGTTTCAATACAAACATTTCAGGATCACCACCAGATTTCCACCTCTGAAAACCCAAATTAACCCCTGACAAGCCTCCATAGTACAGATAAAACAGTATAAAAAAAATCATGATTAATTCTTCCAGGGATATCAAAAGGATCTTAATAATAAGAAGCATGGGTAATGCTCTTAACTGCATGCATGTTTGTCTTGGATTAAACCTTTTGTAATACATTAATGCTGGACCCCAGTGCACAGGACAACGCTGACCCATGGGTCAGCTCACACAGAGTGCTTAACCCATTGTTCTGGGCTGTCTCCAATCAAATGACAAAGAGTAACACACACACACACGTGCACACACAGAGTCTTCATCAGAGTAAAGACTGGAGATTATGCTGTCAGGATCATGTTGTTTCATGCAGTTTCACTCCATGTTAGTAATGACAGGAGATGGAGTCATGTAGGACTAATTTTACATTGACCTTTTAACCTATTCTCGAATATGAAGTCACTATAGAAGGGCTAAACATCTTTATTGGCATCTTCAAAGACAATTCTTTCTTTCCCAAACAGAACATAAACAACTAACCTGTGGCACTGCTGTTGGGAGCTGTCAGGTGGAAGCTCTTCTGTAGTACCTTGGAAAGGAAAGTACATTTTTCAACAAGAAGACAATTATTCCCAGAGCAATATTATATTGCACCAAGGTTTCTCATTTATGGCCCAGGATCATTTGTTTCATTTATGTATCAGTCTCAGAAATTACAACAAATACAAATGAGAAGAGTTGGCTATAGAAAATTATGTTTACAGAATAGCTCAGATAATTTGGTTTCATATTGAATTTTCTGGCATTTGATATATTTTGGTAGTGGCAAATCTGAGCACAGTTTGCAACACTGTTCTCTCCTGAAACTCTAGAGGTTACACATTTGAGATCACTAGGGTCTTTTTTAGGAGGAAATTCAGAGAATCAATTCATTTTCTCACTTTTTAATCTCAATAGACTAAGAGAAGCATTTGATAAATTAGAGAGATCTCATTTGTGATTTTTCTTTCCAATGGGTTTGCAATTCAAGCCATAAAAATCAAACTACATTATTTGTGCATTTGCGACTATAGATATAGTGTGACTATACCTTCTGTAGTAACTAATTGAGCAGTGCCCAGATCCTTACTGAGAAAGACTTTTTCCAGATTGCAAAGAGACTGCTGTGCCTGTGTAAATCATGCAAAACATGAATGTTTTGTAAGTTTTATTAAATCTAATAATATATGTTTTCATGTTATGCCAAATGCACATCACCTGTTTGAGGCCAGAGAAGTGTGTAGGGAGCTCCAGCAGAGGGAGACGCAGCAATCTGAAGTAACAGAGGCATGAAAAGATCTGAGATGGGGTGAGGACGTTCCCATCATCCACCAGGACAAATAAAACAAGACCAGAGAAAGAAACCTGCATGGAGAGACAAAATAATAGTATGGGAAATAAAGGACAAAGAATAGATGTACAGTCCATCTGGTCTTTACAGAATAATGGGGACTGTGGCAGAGGATAATAGGTTATGACTAAAGCCTGTTCTGATGTTCTGAAAGAGTAGCATCACTGGGACCTCAATGTTCTGACCTCAGATTGTAATCTATAATAAACTTTGGTTTAGGTTTAATCTCGGAGCTCTGTGGATTTATTTTGTTAGTAAGCCTCTCTGCATCTGGAGAAGAGAAGCATGGTAATTTGAAGTCATAGTCATTGAGAGGGTATTGCAGTGGTAACTAAAAAATAGATTTTTCAAAATGATCACAGGGGACATGTTGCTAACAAATGTCCTGATACACTGATATCAACCCCATACGGCTGAGTTACAGAAAAGTGCAATCTCCCATAGGACATCTTTGCATCAATAAATGCACACATAGTGTAGTCTCTAGACAGTCTCTAGAATTTACTCAGAATGGTACCAAAAACAAAAAACATCCAGTGAGCGGCAGTTCTGTGGATGGAAATGTCTTGTTGATGAGAGAAGTCAACAGAGAATGGCCAGACAGGTTCCAACTGACAAAGTCTACGGTAACTCAGAAAACCGCTCTGTACAATTGTGGTGAGAAGAATAACATCTCAGAATGCTATTCCGAGAAGCAGGCTGATGCTATTTTGGAGAGCTACACAATATTAGGCAGGTGGTTTTAATGTTGTGGCTGACTGATGTATGGGCTTACCTTTTCCTGTGACGCTACTGATTGCATGTTGCATGAGCAGCCTCTGAGACACAGGCTCTGGAGTTGTGTGGATCAATGAATCACGCTCACATAATCAATGAGGAGTACGATTCAGAGGCATTTTCACTCTAAGGTAAAATTTCTACTCCACTGATGGTTAGGTTTAAGTTTGGGGTTTGGGCATATGGTTAATAAAATATGCATTCCTGTTGACTGTGTTACATCATTTACAACCAAAAACTCGCTTTACAAACTGCTTTTTGCGCCACTCTGTGGACATTTCACCCATAAACCAGAATCCACATGCGTGCGTACAATCAACACCACTCCCATTTTGGCCACTGAGGGCAGTGATTCAAATATTCAGTAAGCACAGACCGATTTCAACTGGAGAACTTTCGACCTGCTGTTGCTGAATTCACTGTTGGACCATTCTGGATTTTTTTTTACCAATCACTCACCAGGAAAGGCATACAGATTGAATCAAGCATAGAGAAGGCTGTCAGATATCTCCGAATTTGTAGTATCTCCAGCTCACTGGCCCGTGACTCTGAAACTCTCTGATGGAACCATGGCTCCCATGCAAGAAATTTCAGTGCCTAAACAGATTAAAACAGCAGTTTCAAAACCATGAAATATAGATGCTGGAAAGAGATAGGTTGAAAACAGTACAATATAACACTATTTAGCAAGTGTTTGATCTATAAATCTATCAAAATATTTACATGAATTCTAGTACCATGACAGGATCACATGCAAGGATTAACAACTGAAAAGACCTGAAGTTTATGCAGCATTTCCGTAATAAGCTGTTCACTCCTTTCCCTGATGATTTCCTGGGATCTCTGAGGATCAACAAAGATCATAAAACATAGCAGCATCAAACATATACATTATAATATCCTTGTCTAATTTTAGGTTCATAAACACACACACACAGTCCTGGCAACTTATGAGCAGTGTCCCCTTACTAACCCGAAGCTGTTTGACTTTGCGCTCCACTGCTGAACGGACAGAGATGAGGACTATCAGTAATACCGCCCCCACCAGCACACCTGGGCCTAGTTCCCTCCACAGTAAGCTCAGATACAGAGCGACCCTCAAGGGGGAGGACCAGAGACAGGCCAGTGTGACTCCCAGTCCTGCCACACACTCAACCTCCACTGACAGTAGAGTGTCAGCATCAGTGGTATTGGATTGCATTTGAGATCTATGGGAAAGAGACAATGTCTTTCAAATGTATAGGAGGAGGGAGAAATGGACGGAACATGAAACATGGATGAAAAAGAGAAAAATTTCAGCAAATAAATAAGCTTTGGGTAGAAATTAAGAAATGTATTGCTAGCACTCTCAAAAGAGGTTTTGGTGGGAGAGAGAGAGAAAAAAAACACAATCAGCCTCAAGAGTGCTCATCTTCAGGAGTGAGATAATTATCCTTACCTTCCTGTAGAGGGCGTCAGCCAGAACAGCTTGTGCATTGGCTATTGTTACCCTGCTGTGTCTCTCAAGCTGATATTTAGAAACAGCAGAGCAGAAAACTGCCCCCAGCACCACCAGTGAATATGTGTATCCCACCCAGTCAAACACAGGCTGCCTCTCACAGAACAGGATAACCCATCTGAGGTTAAAAGCCACAGATTAGGTTAAAAGTCTGAATATTAAACACCCAAATTCAAACGTAAGGTTTTAATTGTGGCTTGAAATAGTGTCATGGTCATACCTGAGAGTCAAAGGCCCGAGAATGCCAAGAAGATCAGTTGACAGTCTCAGAAGCACAACTTTGATTAAGTTTGGACGGAAAGTCTTCAAAATTGCATAGAGGAGTGAGTAACCAGAACAAGAGTTACTGGAGAACAGCAATGTCTCTCTCCCCGATTCCTCTTCTGGGTTAAATCTCTGTATTATCCAAATAATGACAAAGTTACATACTGTTTACATCATGCTTTCCATAAAAAGAATCACTCTGATACAAACAACATCGAAAGCCCAGTGCCTGGAGCTGTGAAATATTCCAGGTCAACTGTCTAATTAACACTGTGATAAATCAAGATGCACATAAACACAACACTACACTTGTTTTGTATCTTCACAGTTACCTCATAGTAATTCTGTTGTTTTTTCCACTCATGCTCAAACAGAGAGCACAGGGTGTGGACAGAGTCCTCATTATACAGCTTACAAAGGTCAGCCAACTGCAGTGGTCCCCTGTGTCCCATGACAACCAGCCTGAAAAGAGAATTTTTTATTTTTTTTGTTAAAGGCTCCTGGATAGAGAGCATAGATACCCATGACAGAATTACCTTATTCACCAGCAGATTATTTGGCTAAGGTGGCGAGACACTTTTGGCACTGAACACAAATAACTGGACATATCTCACAGGGGGCATAAGAGTCTCTAGTATGCATTTACAGTAACATATTTGACACTAAATGAATCAAGCTAATATGCATTTATTAGATAAATATTATAAAGCTAGTATTAGGTGTATGTATATGATCTTTCATTAAAAAAAATAAGTAAAAAAATACATTATTAATTTATTTATGCTTACAATCATTGAACTGAAATATTTCAGTTAAAATAAATCTAAATAAAACATTAATTAAATACAAATTATTTCATTTAAAAAATAAAGTATTTATTTATATAAATGGCAACAATTTCAAACAAACACTTTTTTCAATGTATTGCGAGTACCTATATTTATTTTTCTACCACAATGCGAACTTCTCCAATGGTCTTGACTCAGTCAAACATAAATTCCGTTTCTGTTTGAGAAAGCATCAGTGAAAAATTTAAATGACAAATGAAAGTTGTGCTTACCTCAATTCAATAAGTCTTCTAGGGAGCTGGCAGTGTGTAAAAACAATAGCAGCAGTGAAACCCTGCAAGGCTGCATGCGTGTCTCGTGAAGCGTGCCACTCTCAACTAGAACAATAGCACGTTATTGGAAAATAGATAAAGTAGCCAACATTTCACGAATTTTAAACTTCCCGACGTCATTCACGATTTACACGTACTCTAATGTGTATTGCAATCGTATTTTGCGTTTTATTTGCAGAATAAAAGCGTTTCAAGAGAATAAATTGAGGGGAGCGTGGAGCGTGCGCACATACCCAATGAGCGAAGCGCATTTGGATGAGGGCGTGTCTCACAGCTGTCAACAGCACGGTGAGGTGTAGGTTCATTTTGAGTCGGGATAGATAACATATTTCTAAAACACTCATTTAAAATACTATTTGAAAAATATGGTAGGGTTAGTGTTTGGTTTATAGTATGTTTAGATATACCTTCTGCTATATAGACCATATTCAGAGTAGCCGTGATTTAATTATTGACAGGAATGAAAACGAGGCTGTGATGAGGGATTCATTTTCTTCTGTCTGGGATAGACTGTCTTCTATGGGTTCTATGGCCTTCTGTTGTATACATTGGTGTTGAACGTTCAACTGACGAAATCACTGAATCTTAACATTGTTTAAATAAAACATTTATACAATAGACAAAAAAAAACTGTAAACAAAAAACAAACAAATACAGAAAGAAACTAGTTAGATGTAAAAAATAAATAAATAAATAAATAGATGCGCTCTCTTGGATCTTCATGGGCAGTTCTCACAAAAACTGTCAAGAAAATGCCATGGTGATATTTAATGTGGTGTGTGTGTGTGTGTGTGTGTGTGTGTGTGTGTGTGTGTGTGTGTTTACCATGATGTATTTAGGATTGTGACTATTTTCAGAACAAATTTTCTGGAATAAAAATACTTTTACCATCCCAACTTAATATGCAGAGACATTTGCAATTCTTCAGTTAATTTTCTCAAAAACCGGAAACACTAAGGCTCTGATGGGGCAAAAAATACCTTCTTTTTTTGGACGTTCAGCTAACACAATAAAACTGACTTTAAAAATGAATAAATAAAATTAAAAAACCTTTGATTTATTTCCATTGTTTTCAGTGATTCTCGTTATTGTAACACATTTGTTTTAACTATATTATTGTAAAAAAAAAAAAAAAAAAAACATGCTGTTGAACAGTATGATTTTTATTTCATTCAAATCTGTGAAATGGAGAGGCAGAATCTAGGGAGTACTGCTACTTCACATTTAAAAAAATAATAATTTTGTTGTTACAATGAGAATATCATATTGACTATATTTTCTGCATTAGTAATGAGAATTGGAGGTAGGTCTGTAAAATGAAAGGCAAAGTATACAATTATAAAATATAGACATCAACATTAATGAGAGTTAGTTTGCTAGCTAAAAAAATATTAATAATTAAACATTTAATGAGGCATAGTTATGACATATTAAGAATTCATCCTTCATTAATTCAAAATCCTATTGTACCAAGCACATTAATTAACCCACAAAAGATGGATTTGTTGTGGATAATTTGATTGCAGCAGGGCCTAAATCAAAAATAAAATGTGGATGCATTTTGAAAACATCCAGGTGAAAAAGAAACCTGCATGGACAAAGATCGTAACCTTAAAATAATATATTTTGAAGAATAAAACAGTTTATTTTCACATTAGAAGAGAGAGAGAGAGAGAGAGAGAGAGAGAGAGAGAGAGAGAGAGAGAGAGAGAGAGAGAGAGAGAGAGAGAGAGAGAGAGAGTAAAAGCAAAAGATAATTTGTTTATTTAGGCCTGTCTAAATCTCTCTCACTCTCCTGGCTAAATGTATTTGTAGAAACAAAAAAACAAAAGAATTTGTTCATGGTATGTGTAAACAAATGGATGATATTTCATTATGTATAAAGGGCGTGGGGGGGGGGGGGGGGGGGGGGGGAGAGAGACAAGAATGAGCAAATAATGAATTGACTCTCTGGTTTAACATAAGCCTAGTTTTGTTGCTGAGCAACTTGACACACAAAGGCCCATGTCGTCTTGTGTGTGAAAAGGGGCGGTAATGGAAAAATAGTGTATTTATTTCACCTTAAATATCTCATGCAAAGTAGATTTTTACAATCTGTTAAACAGAAAACAACTACCAACATGTCTGTAATGCTGTCTCCTCAGAATGAGAGATCCAGAAACAAAATTGAACCTGCAACAAATGAAGAGAGTGATACAAACAACATGATCCAGTCAGGTGATTACCAAATTTCTCTTGCAGTATGTTTATTTAGATTAATTTTATGTTGAGATCATTGAACAGGGACTAACCTTTTACCGTTGGGTTTTATCAGATGGCGATCAATCCAGCGCTGGGGTTTGTGGATACCTCCTTACTTTTTTCTCGATTCTTCTTGTCATTTTTACATTTCCTTTCTCGGTGTGGGGTTGTATGAAGGTAAGTTAAGAATAACTTTTATTGAATTACTGCAGATATTAATTGTAAGGTACTTATCTGGGAATTGTATACTTAGGTCACTTCAAATAATGAACTGATCTTCAATTTAAGTAGCTGAGAAGGATTAAATGAGATATTTTAAATCCATAGATTAACTTTTCCCAAATATAAAAAAAAACTTAATTCCCTAAATAACTCAAGTAAGAATTTAATGCAAACAGACAGCTGCAATTATGAAGACAAAAATTATACAAGCAAATGTGAAATCAGATCACACCAGATAAATATGCACATAATAAATCCTCATAGTTTTTCTCGTTCATTAAAAGATCGTCCAGGAATATGAGAGAGCAGTTATTTTCCGTTTAGGAAGACTCCGCGGCGGTGCTAAAGGACCTGGTGAGTAATTATTACTTAAAGGTATTGTTCACCCAAACATGAAAATTCCCTCATCATTTACTCACCCTTATGCGTCCAAGATATGTATGACTTTCTTTCATCTGCTAAACTCAAATGTAGATTCTTAGATTTTCTCAGCTCTTCTGGTCCATACAATGCAAGTGAATGGGTGCCAACATTTTGAAGCTCCAAAAAAAATCACACAAGTCAGCATAAAAGTAATCCATAAGACTCCAGTGGTTGAATCAATATCTTCAGAAGCAATATGATAGGTGTGGGTGAGAAACTGATCACTTTCACATACCTTTTCTTGTGTTTTTGGTGATTCACATGCTTCATGCATACCGCCCCCCCAACTGGATAGGGAGAAGAATTTCAAGCAAAAAATGATTTAAATATTGATCTGTTTCTCTCCCACACCTATCAAATCACTTCTGAAGATATGGTTTAAAACAGTGGAGTCATATGGGTTAATTTTATGATACCTTTATGTGCTTTTTGGATCATCAAAATTTTGGCACCCATTCGCTTGGTCATTGGTATGGACCAATAGAGCTGACATTTCTTATAAAAATCATAATTTGTGTTCTGCAGAAGAAAGAAAGTCATGCACATCTAGGATGGCATGAGGGTGAGTAGAGGAGAGAATTTTCATTTTTGGGTGATCTGTTCCTTTAAGGAAAATTTTCACCTTTCTTCACTTATCTTCTGAAACTTATAAATTATTTTTAAGTGTATGTTTACAGTACAACTGCGCTGTGCTGACAGTTGACATATCATTTTTAAGGGTTGTTCTGGATTATTCCATGTGTGGACACATTTCGGAAGGTAGATATGCGGACAGTGTCTTTCGACATCCCTCCTCAAGAGGTGAGTATTGCACCTGCAGTTCTAAAGGGCCAAATATGTCAAAATATAGTTAAAGATTTCACAGTTACATGCCTCCTCAGGTGCTGACCAAAGACTCTGTGACTATCATGGTGGATGGTGTGGTCTACTACCGAGTCTTCAACCCCACTGTCTCTATTACCAAAGTAGAGAATGCTAATCGTGCCACACAGATGCTGGCACAGACCACTTTAAGAAACATGCTGGGTACCAAGAGCCTGGCAGACATCTTAAAAGACCGTGAGGAGATGTCAGAACAGATGGAGGTGTGAAAACTCTCACAAACCACAACATAACGTGTCTAAAAAATCTCAGTATCTTTGTTGTCTCCACCATTTTCTAAATATACCAGATTAATTTTTTTATCACTATCTTTGCATTTTGGACCAGCAATGCAAAAGCAAATAATTGAATGCTCTGTGACAAACACCCTGGCAATCAAAATACTCATGGAGCCTGCCACATATCCTTTGCCTAACAGGCAGTGCTGTATGCCGCATCCAAGAACTGGGGTATCAGAGTGGAACGGGTAGAGCTTAAAGATGTCAAACTGCCCACTGCTTTGCAGAGAGCAATGGCAGCTGAAGCTGAGGCCACCAGAGATGCCCGGGCCAAGGTAAGAGTCACTGAAAGACAATTACCTGCTTCACACACAAACACAGCACGTCTGTTCTCCAGAGTCTGCCAAGTTTAGTCTTATCAGCTTTGCAGCTTTGTGTTGTGTCTGTCTGGGGAGACACAGTGTACTCTGATTGGTGGATGAACACCTGCAGCCCCCTGCACGCGCTCAAAGGGAAAGATGAACTGTAACCCCCCTAAGCCAATCAATTTCCATAACAAGAGCTGCAGATCAGTAAAGCATTGCAAAAGCTTTGATGTTCTAGACACTTACCCTGTTTTTTTGTCATTGGTTTATTGTTACATTATCTAATGACTTGGCAAGACGAAAGAAAATTGTTAATCTTTTCACTCATTTATCTAACATTCATTCAGTTATTCTTTAAAGCATCCCTCTGCTGCAGTGATTATGTTGCTTATGTTTGTCTGATTTCTCATACACAGCAAAAATAGATAAATCAATATTTTTTTTAGTACTATTTTTGACCTGTTTTCCAGAGAAAAATTCTTTAAAAGATAAATTTACTTGAGAAGCAAATTTACACAAAATCCTGTTAAAGTTACGGTAAAAACTGGCAGCTGTAGTTGACAGAAATTCACTGTAAAAAAATACGGTAACCACATTTCAGGCTTTACGGGATGTAATTTTAATGCCTGAATATTTTACGGTGCATTCTTGTCGTTTATTGTATTAAATGGTAAACTTGATATTAACCTTCTGAATGAACCTCTTTATAATGTATTTTTAATCACTGTATAATTACAGAAGGGCACATGATGACATGAAGTTAATCAATAGTGGCCCTTCCAGGAGCAATGACCAATAAACACGCAGAGACAGTGATCAGTATCACTCACACAAACATTAAACACCATTAGGATAACACATGTGATATTTAAATAATGCAGTAAACATTAAACTACATCAAATATAAAACAGAACACCCCAATGTACATAACTGATATTAAAAATAAGAAGAATCATAACTATTCCCATAAAAAATATAAGTAAATATAATGGGTCACACAGGGAAATCTGGGAATGATTATTGATTTTAACTGTAAATTTAACAATAATTTACCATAAAAAGTATGTAAACATACACTGTCATGTTAAACATGACATTCATTTTTAAAATTAATTATATGGGGAATTCAGATTTTTACATCTAAAAAATTTAATTTTTAAAAGAAATTTCCGTAAAACTACACGTATTCTCTTTTTAAATATATAAAAATGTTGTACCATATATTTTAAGGTAACTACACATTTACCAATTAAGGTTTTTTTTATTGTAGCATGTTTACAGACTTTTACCGTAAAATTATGGATTTTATTTTTCACAGTGTATAGAAGTTCAAATCAAACCCTTTGGCTTGTTTGAGGTCTATATCTAACAAAATGTATTGAGGTTTATGCTTAAAACAAGAAAAAATACATTATTAATATCCAATGGGGTAAGAATAGAAAACTTAATTCAAAATATATATTTTCTAAAAACAAGTCTTATTATCTAACTTAAATTAGCTTCTCATTTTCATTTTCATTTAAAGGGTGTTTAGACATTTTACTAGGAAACAAGACAAAACTGATAAAGAAATTATTTTTGCTGTGTGAAATACATTTTAAGGGCTCATTCAATGAAGACTATAATAATGGACATCATATTGTTGACTGGAAACCTGAGCCTGTACGTCCTCACACTGTGGCACAATACAATGGAAAAATAAACTGGATTTGCTCAATGGAAATTTCAGAGTAATTAGAGGTGTGTGCCAGAGGCACTGTGAATTGGGACTGTGTTCATATGATAAGTGCATTCATGATGTTGTTGTCCAGTGAACGTCATATGTTACCTTTGTAAGATTAGCTCTTTTAAATTTGTTCACAACCTCAAAAGAGTTCGAGAGATTCCCCTATATTAGAGTGTGTGTGTTTTGTCCTGAACAGGTAATAGCTGCAGAGGGAGAGGTGAACGCTTCACGTGCTCTGAAAGAGGCGGCAGATGTGATGTCAGAGTCACCATCAGCTCTTCAGCTGCGTTATTTGCAAACACTGACGGAGATAGCATCAGAAAGGAATTCCACCGTGATCTTCCCTGTTCCTATGGACCTTATTTCTCATTTCATGCATAGGTGACTTCCTAAAATTAATTTAAACCATAAAATAAACAGAAAGTGTTAGGCTTTTCAATACTTTAAAACAACAGCAATTTAAATACGTTATGATGTAAAATGAATAAGACATTTTTAGGTTTAGCACTATTTCTAGGTCACTAATCAATTAAGCACATTTGTGACATCGACCTGTGTGACATGTTTTGTACTCCTTGGTGTGAAAGTTCAGATCCTTGGTTCCATTGAAGCACACATGATGCTCTTTGGAACATTCTCAAATCATGCTGGTGTAATATGGGTTATCAGGTTTTGCACTAGTGGAGTCAATGCCAGCTTCAGTGCATGCTGTCATTATAAAAGCTTAACACTCAACCAAATGTTGTGATCTGCTGCTTTATAAAATTTAGAAGCAACATAATAGTGAATTCTGTTAGGGTACATATGTTGGTAATATGTATAGTAGATTACTTTGCCTTACATATCTTATAGCCTACCTCTAACCTGATCTGCCTGGGCAATTTATGTAGAAGAGTAATCTTGTAAGGATGTATCAGGATATAATAGAAGTATACTCATGTGATTCTCATTGTGTATGTCTGTGTGTTAGTATACCTACCTAAAAACCTTTAGATATAAGAGCATATAAGTTACATGACAATATGGTGGTTACATTTCTTGACACTGTCATGGCAAAATACTTACTGTCAATCTGTTGGCCTGAAACTGGAAAAATGGGCCCAGTGAGCCTTTATCAGTGAGCCCTATAATTGGATTGACTACATCAGATGCAAGAATGGGTGAACAGTTTAGTAAAATTACTGTAATCTGCTATCTAATCTGTTTCAACCTCACATGTGAATAGCTTCTTTTCTGACCCTGAACCCTAAAGACACACTCTCATTTCTACTGTCCCCATGACACAAAATACTATAACTCGTAGCCCATTTAAATCTCAATTTGAATAGCTGTCTTTCCCAGGACATTATGGAATTTACTAATTCATAGTCTTTCAGTCATGGTTTTAATATTAATAACAATACAGTACTGTAGAGCATTGTTGCGTAGGAGTTACAGTAATCGCACAGCAAGATCCATTAGCTATAATAAGTAATTTTTTTAATCATGTCATGGGAAGTGATCTGCATTTGACCTGTTGGAGGACTGAGCCAGATATCAGCCAACTTGAGCCATGAAGCATTACTTTATATAGAGTTAACTAGTTCCTGAATCTATATACCAGCCACAGCCACCACCATTGTGTCCTTGAGCAAGGCACTTAACTCCAGGTTGCTCTGGGGGGGATTGTCCCTGTAATAAGGGCTCTGTAAGTCGCTTTGGATAAAAAGCGTCTGCCAAATGCATAAATGTATATACCCATATCACTGTTACATTCCAAATGTTTAGGGGCTGAATGTTATGGGTTTGAAGATCAGTCCGGAAATTTGTTATAATGGCCTTAGATAGTAAATATGATCACACCACATTATTGTACTTACAGTTCATGATCTTTGTGCCATAACAGGGTTTAACTTGAAAAGGCCAAGTGTAAACGCAACGACATACTAATAAAGACTGTTAGAGAAACATACCACTGTTTTAACCAGAGTCACAGTCATTTCTGTTTCTGCAACTACTGTGAATTTCTGCACAACCTCTCCACAAACACACACACACACAAATGCTCTTAAGTTATTTGGTGAGATTACAAACCATTTGGTAGTGTTAATTTCATGCAGGCCATAATTTGAGAGGAAACAAGGTTTCAAAGCACTCAGCAGAGAAGAATGACAGGTAGTTACACCAACTTGCATATAGCATTCTTCTCACCACAATTGTACAGGGTGGTTACTGTAGACTTTGTCTGTTCTAACCAGTCTGGTCATTCTCTGTTGTCCTCTCTCATCAACAAGACATTTCCATCCTTGCCTCTCACTGGATGGTTTTTGTTTTTGGCACCATTCGTGGAGTAACTCAGCAGTTACAGAAATACTCAAACCAGCCCATCTGGCACCAACAATCATCCATTATCTAATCAGTCAATTCTGTGGCAAGAGTGCAGTGCATACAAGCATGCAGATGCAGGTCAGGAGCTTCAGTTAATGTTCACATCAACCATCAAAATGGGGAAAAAAATGTGATCTCAGTGATTTGTACCGTGGCATGATTGTTCTTGCCAGATGGGCTGGTTTGAGTATTTCTGTAACTGCTGATCTCATGGGGACAGAGAATGGTCAGACTGGTTTGAACTGACAAAGTCTACAGTAACTCAGATAACTGCTCTGTACAATTGTGGTGAGAAGAATAGAAAGCTATTCTGAGATGCAGGTTGGTGCTGTTTTGGCGGCACGAGGGGGACGTGCACAATATTAGGCAGGTGGTTTTAATGTTGTGGCTGATCGGTGTATATGTTCGCAATGTGAAAATTACATACACGTATTGTTGGCAGGGCATGCTATACTAAGCCATATCTTGTGCCTGCAATGCTATAAATATACTGTATACATTTGCTGATGTGGCCCTCTCACTGGAGTTTGAAAAGAGAACCATTCCTCATCTATGAGTGACCTTGTGCCCCTTGATGCGGAGCAGAAGGATTGGAAAGCAACACGAGTATGTTGTGCTTTCAATATTGGCTGCTGAGAGCATGAAACCATTATAATTCAAGAGACATATGGAAACCAAACATGTTAATAGTTTTTACATATTGTAGGGCTTATGCAGTTTATGGTAATATAAATACATTTCAATGTTCCATTTTTGTATGTGCATTCTTATTACAGAGCTCAGATCTCCACGGTAAACCCTGAGAAGTAGCGTGTAATGTTGACAAATCAGATATGATTTACTGTATATGGTAATATAATTACATTTGTTTTCTTTTAAGGATGTTTTTAATTTTGTACAATAAACAATTCTGCTGCATTGCTGGGTGGCCATTTGATATCCTGTGTAAAATCTGGGTCCTGAAACAAAACCAGTTTTCAGCCACTGCTAGAGCACTAGAGCTTTATAGTACAAGTGTCCTGATTAAGTTTCTTTTTTAAGGTCTTGTTAGTCTTCACCAAATCTTTCTTTTGATTTTCTATACTCTTCTGGAAAAGTTTCTAAGCTGCCCTGCTGACTTACCACACTATTGCACTAACCACAGAGCAAGTATTCTGAGATCTTGTCCAATCTCCTTCAACCCGCCCATTACCCCTCCTCCATGGCTATCCCTAGTTCTTTTCTCTTCTTTACTACATGCACTCCTCACATCCTTCCCTCTGTTGACCTCTCTCTCACTTCCTGGTAAGGATGTCACTGAGGCGTTTCCTGAGTTTGGTGAGCATCTGTATGCTTTGTAAAGGTAAGAGACAGAATGGGTCTCAATAGATTGCGCAGATTTAAGTTGGTTAGCTGTCCGATTCCTTGACTCTCCTTGTCTGTTGGAGATGACTTAAAAATTTAAAATTACTTGTGTTCAGGTGAATATGCTTTTTAAATAAGGGTAAAGACTGCTCCATGAGAGGATTTAATTTTTTAACATATTTCATTTATTATCTTGTGTGATGAACTTAAACAAGGACTGTGTTTGTGGTCAGAGAGACCATTTTAATAGCTCGGAAAATATACGTAACATTAAAATCAGGCTGACTTTTCACAATCTTATGAGAACTGATAATACACAAAATTTAAACTTGATTTTACATTTCAACTGTCCACCAAATATTGTTACTTTGATTGTGTTTGAGGTCCCAGAAACCTCAGACATAAAACATTTTCAGAGGCTAAGATTCTCTGACTGGTATACACATTGAAGAGATACATTACTGCCAGTTGTTTGGTTTTTTTCTACAATGTGTTTTTACTGGGGAAAAATTTATCCCAAACAGAAACAATGTTAAAATGTAAAGACAAGATTTCATAATATCTACGTACTGGGTTTTAATTAGGTCAAAGGATCTAATCAAAAGAATTTGAAGGGAAAACAAAAGGTTTGTAGAAACATGTGGAACAAGAGGTGGGATGATCTGCTTTTTTTATAGAAGCCTGATCCAATTGTGCCTTCAACGTGCAAGCTAATTACAGAGCTCAGATCACCTCCAGGGCCGGGAATCTCCACGGCAAACCCTGAGAGGTAATGTGTAATGTTTTTCAAAATAATGTCAGCTAGACAAATGAGATACTATCTAAGGATCTGCAGGACTGGGAGGATGTTATGTAGGTAAAAGCATCAATCTTTAATATGCGGGAATAACAGAGACGGACTATGAGGAATGGAAAACTGGGTCACTAAAACCCAGGCTTAGTTCACATTAGGTCAGTGAGCTAAGATTTCGGATGAATGCTATTCTGAGATGCGGGTTGATGCTGTTTTGGTGGCATGAGAGGGACCAACACAATATTAGGCAGGTGGTTTTTCAGCATATATGCAGACCAGTTTCATACACTCACTAGAAAACACGTCATCACTTTGTTCATTCTTGAAGAAGTACAAAAACCTTCATAACATTTGTGTGAATGGTGACTAGATCCACAACTTTGGACTGCCAACTCCACCACATTGAATCGTCCAGTCCTAACCGTGCTTCTCGTCCGGTGTGCGACTGCCTTAAGGCAAAACTCTTAAAAAAGACAGCACAGAACAGAACAGAATGAAGGTCTAAGCCAAGTTTTGTGGATGTAGGATGGGGGATTTATTTTCTGATAATTACATGTAATAAGATATAAAATAAAGATTCTAGATGAAATTGTTGTATTACGTATGTGACAAGAAAAAGACTGCACAGTGATACAAGAGACAATGAACTAGTACAGCTACATAGGAAATCATTTGCCAGGCACAGTGATTAATTGATTGAAATCAGAGTGCTTCAGCTGACCAATCAGAATGAAGTATTCCAGAGAGCTGTGTAAAAAAGATGGATAGATTATTCTCCTGAATTAGCTGTTGATCCTAACATAAATCTGTATCTAAAAACAAAAAATACAACTAGCCATAACAATTATATTTTTCAATAATTAACAGCATAATCCCTCTCATACACAACAGAGAAGTAAATGTTTCTTCTGTCTCTAGGTCAGGACAGTGAGTGCGACAACTTCACTGATCTGTATTTCCATGAGTCATTCATGGGGACATATCTGGATGTGCGTCTACTCCTCTACACCCGCGCCATCCTAGAGTGTGGTCAAGAGCTTCCCCACCATAACTTCACTCAACAGCCCCTGTTTGACGTGACCAGACCCACAACTTTTGTCATACATGGGTATCGACCCACAGGTGCACCACCCATCTGGATCAACCACATTGTGCACCTGCTAGCAGCACAGAAAGACATGAACATCCTCGTAGTGGACTGGAACAGAGGTGCTGCCAACCTTAACTACTTCACAGCTGTGGCCAATACACGTCGTACAGCTGCAAACATCACTGGTTTCATAGAGGGCATGGTGGTGAGCGTTATGTGACTTAAAGAATTTGGGGGTTACCAATATTGTGCTCATAGTGTTATGTGTGCTTGGCAAAGAAAAATACATCCGTCCATCCATGAATAGCTTGCCTGAAATAAAGTTTAAAAGGCCTTGAAGTTTGGGTGTTTTTCATAGCAAACATTCAAGCTTGCTTTCTTGTTGTAAATTGTTTGCTTAGTTATGTCTGCCAAATGGACAGATGTGGTGAAAAGTCTATATTTCTTTCAGAAAGAGGGAGCATCTCTTGACTCCATCCACCTGATTGGGGTCAGCCTTGGTGCACATGTGGCTGGGTTTATTGGGGCGATGCTGGGTGGAAGAGTGGGCAGAATCACAGGTGAGGCTCATGAGAGGAAATTAAACAAAACCTGTTCTAATATCTTTCAAGAGTTTTGTTTAATAAAACGTACAAAATACTTTTTTTCCACTTAAATAACTCTAGGTCTTGACCCAGCGGGGCCAATGTTTGCTGGTGTTTCCCCTGAGGAACGCCTTGATCCAACTGATGCTCAGTTTGTTGATGTGCTGCACACAGATATGAACTGTAAGCGCATTACACATACTGCAAAAATTGTACCAAAAGTGAGCTATTTTAAATTTAAACCGCCTAATACTCTCACACTTAAAACTCTGTTATGTTTCCTGTGGCAGCCTTTGGCCTTAGAGGAATCCATGGCCATATTGATTTCTATGCCAATGGAGGATTAGATCAGCCCGGTTGTCCCAAGACCATCTTCTCAGGTCAGTCTTTATAAGATCTGGAAGACATCAGGATCTAAACATGTAAATGAGTTGTAAATTATGAATGAGCCTCAAACAGAATGCTATCAAAATAAAAACAAAACAGAAAGCTATAAGGATAAATGAAATTATTCTACCAAAGCATGTTTCCATATAAATGTACCTAGCTTTGAAATTAAGATTGTCTTAATTATGTAATCAATACCATGGGATTGATTTTATAACAAGGATGTACATTTACGCTATGGCTAAGAGCTAATCTCAATTGTGCTCTTCTCCACAGGGAAATCTTATTTCATGTGTGATCACCAGAGGTCTGTTTTCCTGTACCTGTGTGCTCTGAACCACACCTGTAACCTTACAGCATACCCCTGTTCCTCATACTCTGATTTCCTGATTGGCCAGTGCTTGCAGTGTGAGACCTTCAAGCCTGCTTCCTGTCCTATTCTAGGTAAAAGCATTCCCAAATAATTAGCCTACACACACAAATATGATTACTATGACTGATTATTGTAAAAGTACCCATCGAAGAGCTTTTTAATATCACTTGTAAGAGGCATCTCCCAAAGTCTGAATCTTTAAAAACAAAATCACATCAGATACTGTAATATTAACAACTATGTTGTATATCTTCAGGCTATGACATGAGTCAGTGGAGAGATACACTCTTGAGGTTGGGGCAAACAAGAGCCTTTTTCTCAACTACGGCAGAACTCCCCTACAGCAGTGAGTTACCAGGACAATAATGTTTATTTGCATAAGAGTTTTCTCAAAGGTAGTTTACAATATTTCTGATTTCTCTTTTTTTTTTAAAAGAGACAAGCTACAGAGTGGACCTAGTAACCTGGAACCAGTTTCTTCGCTGGGGAGTGGTCATACTCCGACTACACAATGGAAAAAATGTATTAGAAACAAGGATTGATCAGTAAGTATAACGAGTTTATAAAACTTATTTCTTTCAAATGTACATTAAAACAAAGTTCTCTTACTGTCTTTATTTAGTAAGCTGTTGCGATTTGAGCAGTATACATCCACTCGACTACTTGCACAGTTTGATGAAGACCTAGATCCAATTCATAAAATCTCTTTGCGGATTGTCACTGGGAATATTATCGGACCCTGTTACAAGATAAGGCTGCTTCGTATTCGGATATCACCATTGGAAAAGCTGAACAGGTGAACAACACTGTTACATCTTGTCTCCCTAAACATTGCAATTGAGACTCGTAAGAATCAAATGCTGCATGCTGAATTTCTCCATTTGCACAATGCTGACAGTTATCTAACCGCATCCTCTGTTCATGTCCCCAACAGGTCACCAATGTGTCGATATGACATTATTCTAGAGGAGAATGCGGAGGTGTCCTTCAAACCGTTGCCCTGTAATTAACCTAATTTGTGAGAAATCACTTCAAAATGCCTCTCTTAACTCCAAGAGCCATTTTATGTAGGATTAATAAATTCCAGGCCATAATTTCAAAGTTGGTCAGCCCGTGACTGTCTGTGTTTAAATAGGACAAACACGCCTAGAAAGTTATAGGTATTGGTTCAAATTATCTTTAAGTGAGGATAACTACAACATCTCACCATTTATAAGGGTTAAACTACACTCACCTAAAGGATTATTAGGAACACCATACTAATACTGTGTCTGACCCCCTTTCGCCTTCAGAACTGCCTTAATTCTATGTGGCATTGATTCAACAAGGTGCTGAAAGCATTCTTTAGAAATGTTGGCCCATATTGATAGGATAGCATCTTGCAGTTGATGGAGATTTGTGGGATGCACATCCAGGGCACGAAGCTCCCGTTCCACCACATCCCAAAGATGCTCTATTGGGTTGAGATCTGGTGACTGTGGGGGCCATTTTAGTACAGTGAACTCATTGTCATGTTCAAGAAACCAATTTGAAATGATTCAAGCTTTGTGACATGGTGCATTATCCTGCTGGAAGTAGCCATCAGAGGATGGGTACATGGTGGCCATAAAGGGATGGACATGGTCAGAAACAATGCTCAGGTAGGCCGTGGCATTTAAACGATGCCCAATTGGCACTAAGGGGCCTAAAGTGTGCCAAGAAAACATCCCCCACACCATTACACCACCACCACCAGCCTGCACAGTGGTAACAAGGCATGATGGATCCATGTTCTCATTCTGTTTACGCCAAATTCTGACTCTACCATCTGAATGTCTCAACAGAAATCAAGACTCATCAGACCAGGCAACATTTTTCCAGTCTTCAACTGTCCAATTTTGGTGAGCTCTTGCAAATTGTAGCCTCTTTTTCCTATTTGTAGTGGAGATGAGTGGTACCCGGTGGGGTCTTCTGCTGTTGTAGCCCATCCGCCTCAAGGTTGTGCGTGTTGTGGCTTCACAAATGCTTTGCTGCATACCTCGGTTGTAACGAGTGGTTATTTCAGTCAAAGTTGCTCTTCTATCAGCTTGAATCAGTCGGCCCATTCTCCTCTGACCTCTAGCATCAACAAGGCATTTTCACCCACAGGACTGCCGCATACTGGATGTTTTTCCCTTTTCACGCCATTCTTTGTAAACCCTTGAAATGGTTGTGCGTGAAAATCCCAGTAACTGAGCAGATTGTGAAATACTCAGACCGGCCCGTCTGGCACCAACAACCATGCCACGTTCAAAATTGCTTAAATCACCTTTCTTTCCCATTCTGACATTCAGTTTGGAGTTCAGGAGATTGTCTTGACCAGGACCACACCCCTAAATGCATTGAAGCAACTGCCATGTAATTGGTTGATTAGATAATTGCATTAATGAGAAATTGAACAGGTGTTCCTAATAATCCTTTAGGTGAGTGTATATGAGACACTTAATACACTTGATATATTTAGTGCCTTGTGTGTGTACGATATTACCGCCGTGATTTTCCAGAGCAGTTGTGTAGTTGTATTCGATCTGTTATTCCAGATGCTGCATTCAGGGAAGTTTTGCACTGTCAGATTATATTTTCCTAACAAATGTAATTAATACAATTTTGCATTTTTTGAATACATTTGGAATAAATAAATTGTATCTGTTGAAATATATATTTTTTTACTGTACAGTCAGTGTATGGTTTGTCATTACTGATATAAACCAAATATTTCACTGTAAAGACGTTTAACATGTACAGCTTTGCATTATCTATTTTGCAAAATAAATGTGGACTTAAATGTACAGTAAAACTATCTGAAGCATCCATTTTTAACATTTAGGCACAAACAGATTTCCTTTACAGAAGAAATTCGAATACCCAAGTTTACACAGAAATTCAGAGAATATGCATTTATTTTGTGTCATATGTAGGTACAACAAAAAGTCTGCATTTTAGTAGAAAAGCAAAACTGACTGTGTTGCATACTGCTATGAAACGGAATATGTAAAGTACAGCAAAGATACATCTCTACAAACAAATACAACATTTTTTCTAAATATCAGGTGATAAGCCGGACAATATAAGTGAAAATATTTCAGCCAATTTTTTCAACTATAACAGTTGAATCCATATGATAAAAAAAACACATTTCTACACTAGTTCAACTGAAAACTAAGTGTAAAATCAAGATAAATTTTTCAGGTTGACTGCGGGGTAAAATTATTAAGGTTAGAGTACATTTTTGTTACGTCCGCCATTCTGTCTGGCGTGCAGTCGAGCACTCGTGTATATTTTTGACAGAGCCTGTTCGGATGTGTTCAATGCATGTGCACTACAACTGCTTTGCAATACTATTTAGTACAGTAAACTCCACACACATGCACAGATGCAGACACAGCACGTGGAATATGCTGATGACGTCAGAGATGTAGCAGCACACAAAAAGATGAAATATACTTTAGCCTTAAAGCTTAGGACTTTACAGATAACAGGTGATCATTAATCTCCATGATCTCCCGTATGACATTTCCTATTTTGTTCCTTTTGATCCTAAGAGAATACAATGTATATTAAATTGACAACTTCAAAATCGGGAGGGAGTCAAAAACAGATGAAAAAGGTATCTGGAAAAATCCCCATTAGTGTCATCTCGGTGAAGGTGCAAAAAAAGTAAATGTGTACCATGGTACAGAAAACTAATCAAGGTCTTTGTGGTTTTAACTAAACCACCAACAAAACAGAAACAGCAAAAGAACAATGTGCTTTAAGCGACATCAGATTTGAAATGTCATTTTTTTCCTTCATGAAGTGCCATCTGCAAAAGAAAATACATTTTTATTAGCAATATAAAGTGAAAAAACATGCAATGGAGAAAATAATTCTAAATATATATATTTTAAAACAATATGTAACATTTACTGTTAAAAGGTTTGCAAAGTCACTTCAAGTAACTCTTCAATAAATATATCATTAAGGAATAAGACAAAAAAATACAATATTCTCTACCACTGTTTTAAGTCCTCCTTCCATGTGGTCTGCTGTTGCGATTGGAATTTCCCCTCGGATTGAAGTTCTGTCTGTTTGGTGTAGCCATTCTTTGACGAGGACCATTCTGATGAACCAGAGGGTCACGAGATGAACATCCAACGATTCTTGAAATATTTTTATTCTACATGCACAAGAAACAGACACAACTCACCCATTGCCTTGGTCGTTCAGGTGCCTGTTCAGACCAGCCAAAGTTCCCTTCCAACTCCTCTGGATCCTCACTCAAGTAGAGGGGCTCACTCTCTTGACTTAAATATATTAAATATCTTGAAATAATAATTCATATGACATCATATCATAATGTCATGCTTTTTTTGAGAGATGCGGATGACTAATAATTTAGCATTTGCTAAGACAGTACATTCTGAAAACTCATTAAAACAGATTTTAATACCGCTGCATGAAAACAATTCACCTGATGCTTGAAAATGTCATTTTGAAACAATATAAAAACACAACAAGCAAATCAAGATAATGAAAATGGAAACACTTTTAAAGTCCATACCTCTCAGGTGCCATTTGAGTAAAGTTGCCCCCAGCAATGGTGATCTTCACATCTTCCAGTCGCTGCTGTCTTCTTCTCTCCAGGTCATATCGGAGGTCACCAGGGTCAGGGACAAGCTGTCGACTATGCAGCTGGCAGAAATATTCACATATGTGCCAACATTAATAATTGTTCTATTTGATTGTTGAAATTATTAAGGCCATGTCTACACCAATACATTTTCGTTTACAACCTGCCTCTCATTTACACTATAATGGCATTTGAGACTTTTGAAACTGTTCTCTGGTACTGCATTCTTTAAAAAAACGATGCAGCTCGCAAACGGAAAAGAGTTTTTAACCGAAAAGGTAATAGTGTGGACAAGGTTTGTTTGTAAAAACGTTCTCTTATTTCCTATGTAGGAATGACAATATGGATCTGACAAAGATGAACTTACCCGTTCTGGCCCTATCTTGCAGAAGATCTGAGTTTCAGATGAAGGCATTCCAAGTGGCCTACAATTAGAAATGAAAAAAAATGTAAACTTATATTATTTTTTTAACTTCTTCCAAACTTATATATACCTCTCCCCAAAATACAATGACTACTTTTACATGGACACCAGAAAGCGGCTTACTACGAGTGGCATTAAAGTGCCATTCCATACGACTCCAGTGTTTCAATTAGTGATGTCAATTTTCAGACATTTTCATAATCAATCGTAATGGAAATTAACAATTAACTCCAAAACATATTTGAATGTAGCATGCTATTGTTTAAATATAATTTACATTAATACACTAAAGGAATGCAAGTATTGACATTTTCCTCCTAAAATATTCTTAGTTCAGTGAATTTTAATACATATAGGCTGTGTTTAGTACAAATTTTTTGAATTGTTTATAGACTGTTAATGAATTAGGGTACTGTTAAAAATAGCTTGTACACAAGATACGTCACTTATGCCTGTCCGAGTTCATTAAAGCTTCATTTTGTGGATCATGGGACATTTTGGACTTGAAATTAAGTCAAATCATAACACACGGCATAAACATGGTATTAACATACCCTAAGGTGACGATAGTGAGATGTCAGCTGAATGTACTTTCGAGCATTCCCGGGGATCACTGACGTAATTGTAGGTTGGGATGAAACAAGGAGATCAACAGAGCTTGTTGTCATGTACTTTAACAAAGTCTCAAGGTGAGTGCAGAAAACATTCATGTTCGTTTAAAGAGAAACGCTCCAACATTGTTTACATTGAGCCCGCTTAATCTGGCAACTGTGCGACTTCTATGAACATAATGACATGCAGCCCACAAGCACCTTCTAGAGGCAGAAGACTGTATAGATAGCCTTATCAACGTCTGCTGACTTTATTTCAGAATACATTTATCCTGAAATGAATTAAATCGACAATCATTAAGCTTTATCAATTAACCGAATTTCGATCAATCGTTAACATCCCTAGTTTCATCCATATTTTCAGAAGTGATATGATAGGTGTAGGTGAGAAACAGATCAATATTTAAAGGGATAGTTCACCCAAACGGCAAATTCTCTCATCATTTATTCACCATTTGTGCTACGCTCAATGTGTACGTTAAATTTTTCGAACACAAAGATATTTAGAAGCAAATTTCAACTCTGTAGAACCTCACAATTCAAGTGAGCGCCTAAATTTTAAAACTGCAAAATCCACATAAAGGGAGCATAAAAGAAATCCATTTGACTCCAGTGGTTAAATGCACGTGTTCAGACATGATACGATAGGTGTGGGTGAGAAACACATCAATGTTCAAGTCATTTTTTGTCAATTTCACTTCCATGTCCATTAGGGGGCGATATGGAAGAATGCAAAGAAGAATGAAAATGTGAAAGTGGAAATTGACTGAGCAGGGAGGAGAATTTATATTAAAACAGGACTTGAATATTGATCTGTTTCTCACCTAAACCTTTCAAATAAATTTAGAGTATATGCACTTAACCACCAGAGTATTCTGGAGCACTTTTTCCCCCCCTTATGTGGATTTTGGAGCTTTAAAATTTTGGCACCCATTCACTTGCATTGTATAGACCTAAAGACTTGAGAAATTCTCCTAAAAAAAACTTCAAATTTGTTCAGCAGAAGAAAGTCATACACATCTGGGATGGCATAGGGTGAATAAATGATGAGAACTTTCATTTTTGGGTGAACTATTCCTTTAACATTCCATCGACACAATTCCGCTGCAATAGAGGGGTTTCACTAACATAAAACTCTGGGATTTCCCCAATGTAAGTGCACATATCCGGAAATGTGAGGGGCCGCTGGTATTTTACACTGGAATAATTTAAATGTATAAAAATGGGTGTAATTTTTAGTGTATGTGCTATTCCCACTGTACTATTCCCAAGAAATGTTTAATTCTTTCCTGTTGAGTTGTTGGTCTCCATCCTATGACAAACAGTATGATTTTAGGTTTAATCAGATCATTGATGTTTTCTAACAAGGCAGAGGCTTGAGAGATTTACCTATTCAGGACTGGTCCCACACATCCCATTTCTTCTTCTTCCTCTTCTTTAAAGTCATCCTGAAGTGAATAATACTGTTCATTTGAGAACCGATCGTTAAGAGTGATCCCTTGACCCTTGAAGCAATTTTCTGCAAAACAAACGCACCCATTAATTTGCAGGATTCAACTACAATATGCAACCAGGCAAATTGATTGGTTACTGACCTTTGACTTGATGCACAAGTGTGATGATTTCTTGGGCAAATGTCCCAGAATGTACTGCCGATTCTCTATAGGTTCCAGAATGCTCCAGCAAAGGCAGGAAGTCGAGGCGCTGTCGACCCACATTGACCAAGTCCAGTGATAACTGCCTATCTGAAGAATATCCTAAATGACTGAATAACAGGCAACATATTATCAAGAACCATTTCAGCTGTAAAATTCTCCACTAAAATTTTAAATTCATGAGAAGACAGAAAAGAGCTGTGTTGTATAAAGTGATTTTTTTAATGAATATTCTAAGACAAACATCTAATTTATTAGTCATTATTAATCTTTCCCTGTTGGAATAAAATCAGGTACATAGCTTTAACATACGTTTAGATCAAAGATCATTATTAACGTTAAATCGCAAACACCATATTTAAACAAAATGTTATTTCCTTTGTTTCTTAACTACATTTTAATTTAATGCAAATCAATAAAGTTTTTACCAGTAATATATACACGTTATCTATCGACAAAATCACCAGCAGCACGCTTTTATGAATGCAAAATATCTGCTCAAGGGAAATTAAAGGTGCTAGGTACTTGGAAAACCTCAACTGAAAAAAACTGCTGATTTAACTGTGGCACAGTAAGGAGCACAAAAACTAAATACAAGATAATTAAAAGTTAAGCAGCACCCTATTTATCTGAAGACTGCAGTCTATTACTTTTTTTATTTATTTAATAATAGCGATTCAAAGTCATAATTGCAATTTGAATATTGAATGCCAAACAACCCTAAAAGAACAAATTTAGGTTGGCTAAACCTTAACTGCTATTGCACATACCATGCCGTTATATAAATAATATAACGGTAAATAACAAATATGGCAGGTCGAAGTTCATGCCTCTCCTCTCTCTAGGTTTCCATCCATCAATGAGGGTCCTTCAGGAAGCTTCTTATTTGTTCCTCATTGTCAACACGTGGCGATCACATCAACAAATCTCAAACAGTACATTCCAACCGAATGGAAGGTATGGGTGCACAATCTTGGTAGGTGAACAAGAGAAATCCAAGGTAAGCATTAGACGCATTGAGTCTCTCAATCAACTCAGGTAATTCCTGAATTCCTTCGGTCTTGAGGATCTCCAGGGTTTAAGAATTATCATGGAGTGCTCCCTTCCTCATACGATGATAATAATTGACATAACGATGCATTACTCTTCACGTTCAGCTGAGATCCTAGACTTTCCCTTGGCATCTGGCAAATCTGTGGTGACATCATTACGACCACTTCCTCCACTGTTTGAACTCCAGTTGTTTTTATTCAGCAATTTGCATTTACCACGTGTCATCAACCTCCTCCTTTACTGTGCCTGTCCCACACATCCTTTTTTTTTTGCCAAACACACACAGTTTTTGTCATGTTTGCCAAATCGGTCAATTTGAAGAGTCTTTCAGGTGCCAGCAGCATTCTTTCAGTGCCAATACACAAAATACAGCCATTTCTACTGACAGAATGTTCATAATTTGTTGAGATGCCTTGACCGATTCCTAGAATCGAAATGCTGAACCAAAATATAGAAAGTGGCTCCAAAACCATCACCATTGTTTCATTTTCTTAAATTTGAGCAGAGTATTTTGATTATGCTTCTCAGCTTTTCGTCTTTGTTGTGAAAGTAAATTTGTGACATCAACACAATGAAAACATAACCTTGTGTATCATCTTCAACCCAAGCATCTTTGCTGCATCCAAATGTAATCCAACACTCACTCAGTTGAAGATTGTTGGTTGATTGCTGGCCGGGTCCATCAATGCAAATTGAAATGCATCAACAAATACATACATATCTGAATAATCCTTTGAGCCTGGGGTGTTCAATGACTTTCTGTGGATCAAATTTCTTCACACCAAGGTCAAGATGTGTATTTCAGTTGTCCATTCACATGTTTGTTTCCATTTACAGATTTCAATTTGTTCTTTCTTTTCTGCTTCATCTTCTTTCTTTACACCAAGCCCATACTCTTTGTCCACATCTGCAGCAAATGACAGCCAGTCTGAAGACTGTAGACATGACAAACATGTGTGCAGACCATTCGACTTTAGATTTCAATCGCGTTTTAATGATGCTAAACGGAGTCTTCAAACTAGTGGTTGATAATTTGTATAGTTGGTGACTTACCTTTAGTCAACACAGTTCTGAAATGAAAACAGAGGTTATTCTGTGGGGTACTGGTATTTTGGTGGAGACATCATCTTGAAGAACCGAAAAATAATTCTCAGCAAGTATGCAGACTGTCCTTTATTTGGGTTAACTGGTGGAGCCGTCCTCAAATCTTCTTCAGAAGCAACTGGAGATCATTCTACCATGTAAAATATTTCCGACATCTAATTCTCCACTGATATGAAGCACTTATCAGCAGGAAGTAGTGGTCTTCATTTAAATCTTACCTTACTTCAAATATGGTGATTCAGTCCTTTGATTTCCATTCTGAATGAAGATTGAAACTGAAAGTCAAATCAAACCACATCCTCTCCAGAAGACAATTCCACAGGTACGTCTGACAGCAAAACAAAGAGGATCCAATCCCTGAAGCTTTGTCTTTTGGGTCAAGGAATAACACACTCTCTTGCAATATCATCTTCGGCAGTCTTACTTCTTATGACATCTGGGATTTTTACATTGTTTGTAGGTGCTCCAAACACATTGGGCATCACCTGTAGTGTAAACATCAAATACGTCCTTCTCCTGTCAGTCTCCTTTGAAGATCTACTAGCCATGGATCATAACATCTGGGCCTTGAAGCTGTCCAGGTTCTGGATATCTTTGAGCTTCGTGGTGGCTTCCAAGACCAAAAGATTTTACATGGGCTGAAATGAAGTTTAGGGCACCAATAGAATAGAACTCACAGAGGAAGATTTATATATATATATATATATATATATATATATATATATATATATATATATATATATATATATATATGAGAAAACTCTGGTCAATCCTCATTCCATCCAATTACTTCGTACTTCTAGTAGCATGGTTCAATTCTTGAAATATGAATCCACAAGGGACAAGACTAAATGTTGATGGATATCGTCAAGTATCCGCACAACACTGTAAATCCTTCTCTTTTTAAAGCTCTTCAGAGGGTAATACAGAATATCCTGGGAGCCTTGACCAAATAAAGGAGAACCATTCAAATGGACATGTAAATGCATAACGTTCCCATCCTTACAGCAAGCTTCTCCTGGTATGATCTTTAATTCAGTCAAAAATCCATGCTCTGACCATTGCTCTTTAAAGGGTTTTCTGGATTCTTCGTGACACATTCCAGAGAATCTTCTTGATGTTCTCTTTCACCATTCATAGACTGTTGCTCATCATGTCTTCAAGACGTTGAGACAACGGACAGGAAGAGGCATGAACTTGCAACCAGACCCAAAAGTGGTACAACAATGATACTATACCTGCTTTGCCCGATGGGGCGACTCATGTCCACTTTGATCTTGAGGGTCTCCTGTTCACTGAAATCCATTCTCGGCACAGGACCAGTGTTGGTGTTTAGATTCCTTTGGTATTGAGGTCTTAGACGAACCTCATTTTTTCCCATCATCAACCTCTCATGATTCTCTTGAGTAGATCTCTCCTTCTCCCATTCATGGACAGAGTCTCTTTCTCTGTCACTCCTGTCTGTTCTCAAATCGATATCATTCATATCGTTAAACTCCATTTCCCTTTGTCCTTCTGGGTCTCTTGAATGTGACTCCATTCTAGCTCGATCCGGGTGTCTTGCTCGGTCTCTTACTTTACTTTCTTTTCCATAAGAAGAGTATTGATTCCTTAAATCCTCTCTGATGTCACTGTTTGGTGGTCCGCTGTGCCTACCTTGTAATGTACGTGTATGTTGACCTTGGTCTCTTCTATCTCGATGAGGTTCCCGGTTCCTTGAGGTCTCACTTCTTCTAGGTGGATCTCTGCTCCTTGGACGTCCACTTGTTCTTGGGTGGTCTCTACTCCTTGAGACTTGTTTTGAAATTCCGTGATCATGTTCCACAATGACAGGTGCACGATGCGAGCTAAAACCCCTGTGATGTTCGCTGTACTCATCCTGAAGACCAAAATCTGTAAATCCTTTAGATGGATGATGCTCAATATAATCTGACTTTGTTGACCTGTATTAAGAAAGCAAGTAACATTTGTCCAAGATTAGAATGAAACTACAGTTAAACGTAGTTACGAGCAAGTAACGTTTGAACCAGATTAGAATGAAACTGCAGTAAGACCAAACTACAAGCAAAGTATAAGATAACAGTACAATTTAACAGGATATTTTATGCATGTATAGAAATAAGATGAGTTCCATTAGATGACAACGATAGTTAACTGAAACGAAGTAATTTCAAATAACAAACAACAAAGTAATGAAGACTAAATTAGTTAAGTTACTGACTGCATAGCGGTAAAAATGTAAATTCAAGGCATAATGAATGTGACATTAAAAAAAATCTATATCCATCACAGAAAGTGATGGAGATAGTGGTTGATTCCTTCAAATCTTCTTGTCTTCGTTGCTCTCCCACCACGTCAGATGCATGAAGAGGGAAAGAGATTTGTTCTTGTACCTCTCAGAAAAGGAGCCTCTTTTATGATATTTATCGCCATGTTCTTCATTATGAAATTCAAATTCCATCCTGTCATGTCGTCTTCCTTCTGAATGTCTTGGATAAGACCTGTCTCTTGATTCTTTGTGGTTCTTTTGTGAACTATGCTCCTGCCTGCCAATATTTTTCTCAATGCCTTCATTTCGGTTCCAGACTGGTGATGGCATCCTGTAATGCTCTTCCATGTCAAAACGTGCATGATCAGGGGAAGGTAACCTCTCCCTAGGCAGCCTCCTTGGAGAATGGGGTGGTCTTTCATCATCATCCTGCACCTGATAGCTGGACGTAGGTGAAGTCCCCTTTTTTTGAGCATGCTCTATCGCATCAATAAATTTGGCCCAGTGATCAACATGTTGCTCTCCTTGATTGGGATCTCGGTTCCAGTGAGTGTTACTTTCTACTTTGTTGTCATATTCTGTGTTTCTCCATGAATCAGACTGTACTGATGAATGTATCTGGCCATCAAAGAATCTGTCTGCTCTCCTCCCATGAAGGGTTGGAATTCTGTTGATATTTGAGAGGTTCAATATGCTGTTAAAAACCAAACCAGCAAATAACAACTAAATTATGATTTAAAGAGTAACTCCAAATCAAAACATCTGGTTTAAATTAAATACCTTGAATATACAGGAGATCTCGATCGCGGACGTGACATTATCTCCTTAAAAAACAAGACACTGTTAGATGAGACCCGATATATGCAAATGTAGTCCCCAGGCTTCCCACACCTAATGATGACCAATTCATTTCCACAACCTTTTCATGATTTATCTGGTTGTTTTTTTATTACTTTTATGAGATTGCACTATGCTCTAATCTAGCCCATGCTGAAAACATTTATATTCACTACAGAAATTTCTGTGGCTTATAAAGATTTTATTAAATTCCATGACTTTCCAGGGGATAGAATGGTGATCAGAAAAAAGATTAGACTTTCCAGGGCATGAATTCACAATTTTATCCGGATTTAATCACAATACCATGATATTTCACAAGCATGGCCGTGGGAAGTAGTTGATTGGTGTCAAACCGTTGTATTCTGTGATCAAACCCAGAACAGGGTTTCAAGGTTTTCCCCATGACCACGGCAGAGTTCCATTTCACAGTTCTTGCACATTAACCAGTGATTTGCCTGTCTCTAATGTGAATATAATTTGTATTTCTCATGAAAAACAGCCTAAACACATTTAGAAATAAAATAAGTAATTTGAAAGTTAATATTAACTAAAAAATTCTGGCAAAACAGCATGGTTTCACTGATATATAATATAAAACTGGATTGCTCATGACGTCACATCATTCAATCACCAATTTAATACATGAAAGCTGCATGTACATCCCTACAACACAAACGTCCTACACCTGTAATTGTTTAAAGTTGGGATTTTCTTTCTGTTTCTAGAAATCATGAGCATGTAAATCTTTATCAAACAGTTTCAACAACGAACAGATCAGCTGAATGTAAACAAGTTAACTGAAACTGAGGTAAGATAGTATCTTATGTATGTTTGTATCTTAAAGATACAAACATACATTTTAGACAATTTTATTTATTGTGATAAGGTGTTTGTTCAGTTGTTTTATGATTTTATTAAAAAGTACCTAGTTCTCGTGACCCCTTGAATAAGTGTGCGCGCTCTCTTCCTCTATCACACGCGCAGAGTGAGGGAGACAAACAAAGCAAAGATGGTTAAAATTAAACTGATACGCTAGGTTTAAATGGCTAATGAACTCGTATTTATGACATGTATCCATGCATGACAACAGAGAGCACTTCAATATGAAAACAAGCAAATCCCGAGCATTTAAGGTGATTTAGAAATCCCGGTCTGACCTTTTTAATGTCGTTCTGGGGTAAGGAATTATTGTCACCCTAAACAGCTTTTCCTACCTTTGGTGATCGTTGTGCTGCATTGATAAGCAGAACACCAAGACAGGTGCACGCTCGGACATCGCGATCCGCGTATATCTTCTCCCTCATAACAGATATTATCCAGAAGGAGCCAATTAAACATTAAAGGTGATTGTCACTAGAGGGCGAAATGCGACTGTTGTATACGGACACGACGAAACGGGGGGGCTTTTCGCCTGTCAGTTATTAACGCTGTATGAGAGTTTGGGCATACCAAAATGGCAGCACGAGCACTTCCTCACGCTGGCTGTATACCATTGCATCAGCGATCCAATTCTATATATCTATCAATGCATAGTATCCAGTAAGTGTTAGTATAGTAAAAGTATGGTAAAAATGTTTGAAGAGGCGAAAATTGTTGAAATCAAACACCCCAACAGAAACGGAAATCAAATTATATTACACCATGGCACTTACATACGACATATTTTTAATAAAATACGGCAAAAGAAATAGACTCCTTTACAAAAACAATACAGGTCCATCAATAATAAGAACATTATTAGCTCTCAGCTAGGCCTGCGCCGAATAAAATGCCAATGGGACATCAATGATGATTCAAGAGAAAGGCGTGATGACATTTAATTAAAACAATACATAAATAAACATTTAAAACCGAATTCGTGAGGTAAAAGATATGATAGAGTAATAATGATTGGTATAAGCTGCACTTACCCGCGCTATGGTTTCCCCACACTGCGAGACGATGCTTCCACCAAAATACCAGTTTCACGCGAAAGAAAGAACAAACTATAACGAGATTAAATATATTACAGATTGGACGGAAGTAAGAATCAGTGAGTTGAATCAAATACAAGGAGATCGAAAATTTCTTTATTTTCTTCAAACGACCAACTTGACCCAGCACTCCGCACACAAGGTTGATCCGGAAGAGAATGACGCTTTTTCTTCATCAGCACTTTCTGCGCCTGCGCTGCCAATGAGCGACTGCGGGCGCCACTGGCCCCTACAGACGGATGTGTAGATTGTCACACATTTCAGTGAAATTATACTGTATATTGTGGCTACTTATATCACACACACACACACACACACACACACACACACATATATATATATATATATATATATATATATATATATATATATATATTATAATTATTATTATTATTTTACATGTATAAGTTATAAATAGCAAATATAAATCAGAATAATATTGCTAAAGCCTTGCATATGTAGGCTATATGCTGGACTGTACATAAAATGTAATACATATATGCATTTTTTAACTGGCTAGTTATTTATTTATTATTCATAACAATGGTAAAACTGCATATATTGTGCATAATGAATGCTCAGGATATGATACAGTTTTTATTACAGTTTTATTTCAATATCTCAAGGTTCTGCAACTTCAAAGCAGCTGATCCATTGATTCATGCACCTTCTCATGTGTCATTATAAAGTGCTGAATTCCAGTATCAACCCATCACCCTCTGTATAATCTAAAATGGGATCAACATCCCACGATTTGCTATAGATAGATGATAGTTAGAATAGAGCAATGGAACACTCAATAGTTTAACTGTTACAGACACAAACATCTTTCAAGATATTTGTTCCTCGTTGGTCCTCCTGAACCAATCCAGTGCATCAGAAGTTTTTTTTTACAACAGCATCGTACTACATACCATTGAGACCACCAAACATTAGTTCAAACACTGGGAATCAAAATAACTGAGCTCACATGCAAATCTCACAAGTCTTTTTTTCCCACCAGGTAAGCAAATTGGCCTTTATCATAGCATGTGCATGTCTTTATACTGTACAGAGTTGCTATTGCACTTTTCTGCATAGAACTGTTTGTAGTGATGTCATATACTTCATAGATAACAAAACAATACAGAAAAAGCCCATGGAGAATTAAAAGCGCAATGCTATGTCAACACAAGGTAGTGGCGCACGTTTAATTCCCTTTTTACACAATAAACTGCATTTGACGTACAGGCTTTTTTTGTGTGCATCCCCAAAACTTCGAACAGCAGCAGACTAATAATACAATGATGCCAGTATAACAGTGTTATAATTGAATAATATCACACTTTACATCTGTACTAAGTATTAATATCCACGTTCAGACTACAAAGCTTGGATTGCTCAGACAATGCGGAGAAGTCATGGCTTTACACAATATACTGTTTGCAAACTCTGGCCATAGAATACAGCACAATGAGTAGACGCTGCACACAACGCCTTGTTTGCTGGTCATTTATGCAACACAAAATAAAAAATTACACAATTGAGCTGCTACAATTGTCACGGTGTATCACTCATCAATGCTACAGTTGTATAACAAAAGATCACTAAGACTTGTTTGGTGATACTACAGTGAAATTGTGCGAAATATTATATCTATAAGGAGCAGGCAAACTTTATTTTTTGTGTGGAGAATCAACTGTCAGGGTGTCCCTTCTTGGCTATTCACACATAGTTTAATATTCAGTGTTTGTTCTCCAGTTCTGATGGTATTGAGGAAGAGGAGGCTCTCATGAAGAAGCTTTATTGGGCAAGGACTGTCAGTTTCAATCCATCATTTCAGTCCAGCCTGATGCTTCAAAAGTGTCTAAAAAAAAAGAGAGGACAAATTACAAAACAAGATCAGATTACAGTAGATTTGAACCCACTTATGGAGGTACTACAAACAACTAAATGGATTGAGTAGGACGGATACACCAAAAATGTAATAATAATCATAATCACCTCATACTGTAATTAGATGTTGAGTTTGTCTGAGGTTGGTCTAAGCCTCTGAAAAAGTGATGAGTCAATGGCAGCGCTGCTGCAATCCTGGATCAGGTTCTTGTTGCAGTCACCAAATGCTGGAGCAGTTGATACTTTGGGATGTGAGACCTGCCCGGTCAGTCTCAGGATATCACCCAAAGCAACAGAACTCATGCTGTTCTGTGAGATCTCGCTGACGGGGGAATATTCTGAAACAGGGAGGAGCTCATCTCTGGAGACTGGGCTGCAAGGGAAAGTATTTTGGTCCATTTTAGGGCATTTAGCCAATGTGGGAAGCATGCTAATTAGGATCTACACATTATAATCTTAGCATTCAACATATGTCTGTGCTTTGAAATAACAATTAAGATGGCATGACATTGTTGGAGACTAGCCTGACATCCATGGACTGGACTCCATCAGAGAGATCATCTGCCCCACTGTTCTTTGCCTCCAGTGGCTCAAGGAATACGGCTGGAGAATTAGACGTTGCCTTTGGTGGACTGTTGTTCTGTGTGCTAACTGTAGTGCAAGATAAATAAAAAATATTTAAAGCTCAAAAAACTCTATGTGGGGTGTGAGTGACCCCAAATACATTTTAATAGCTGTGCAACTATTTTTAACATTGAATGTTGATACTTTGTGACTTTTCTCAATCTTAGGAGAAATTATTAAAACATTTTTTACACATGCTTCAACCATCCTCCATAAAAATAGTTAATTTACTCTTTTGGGGGGGGTCTCAGGGACACCTGATATAAAACATAAAAAAGCTAAGACTCTCTGAAGGGTGGAATACACTCCTGATGGTTTATTATTTTCTACAATGTGTTTCTGCTGCTGTCAAATTGACCCCAAACAGATAAATGTTCCTAGAATAGACACCTGAGAAATTTCTGAAAAGGGCATGCCTAATTTGCGGTATAACAGAACGATGAAGGGTCAAAAATATCTGCCTATTGTGTTTTGATTCAAGTCAATGGGAATTATTAAAATAATTTAAAGGAAAACTAAGAGATTCATTTTTGAAATTGCTATTGTTATTTTTACACATACCTCATTCGTGTCTCTGGGACCCAAAACATAAAAACAGTAAAGTCAATATCAAAAGAACTAAAGTCTTAAAGGTGCACTCAGTAGTCTTTCCCCATAAAAAAGTTTTACTCCTAAAGAATTTAATTGTTATTTTAAATCATGTGTATAAAATCTTGAGCACTCACATGAAATGAGTACTCTAGTAATATCAGTAAACCTAATAAAAGCTGTTTTATTATACATGGTGCAGGGGCACCCACATGGGGGCTGCCATTTTAGAATCACATGACCAGCTGAATCCTACACACTTAATCTAAGAAACTGTCATGTTATTGGACACTTTCACTCTTGTATGAAATTAATCATGGCTGATTGTATGTAGTGAATTACCACAATACATCAGTAACGGAAAACTATTGATTTTGAACAATGCTGCATCCACGCCACTAGGTGTCACTTAATCTAGACCAAGATGGCATGAACCAAAAATTGCTGAATGCACTTTTATATATTCAAGAATAATTTTAAAGCTATTTTACAAGATTATCAAAATTCTATTTTGCTGTTGACGATACACTGGTTACAGTTCATTATTATGCCATATGATGGCACTCTTTCATTAGTACATAATACAGATTTTACCTCATGCTGAGTCACTCAGCCATTCAACAACAAGAAACAGATCAATGAATGTGTTTGTGTGAATTACACGTTCTGATGCTTTTACACAGTGAAATTAAAATGTTAAGTGTTGGTACATTTAAGATATGTCCACTGTAGAACTGCATTGTGATAAGAGTTACATCATGAGTCAATACCTCCAGTTTCCAAGGGAGACGGTGAGGCGGACTGGGAAACAGATATTGAGGATGGGGCTTCCATCTGCGCTTCCTCTTTCTACCCAAACACATGACATGCAAAATTTTTAGCTACAGTTGGTAAATCATTGTCATTTGATAATGTAACCGCTCTTTATGCAGGTTTGAATGAAACAGACTGTTTTGATTTTACCTTTGATTCTCCATCCGGCTTTCTTGTCCTTTTCATTATCTCCTCAATACGCTGCCAAAATCACAGATGCATAAAACAATATTCAGTTAAAAATTCAGTGTAAAAGTGTATAATGCACTTTACATTACATAGTCATTTAAATAGCATCCATTGAATTAACTATTTATTGCATGCTTCTGATTGTAAACAAAGAGTACAACCTTCTTCCTTTGCAGTCTTTCTTGCTCCTCCTGAATTTTCAGAAGCTCTATCTCCTGTCTCTTCCGTTCGGCTTCCCTATGAACCCTCTGCAATGCTTCCTCTCTCTGCCAGATAGCATCACACACCACATATCCATTCATATCACACATATCTGTACAATTATTCACAGCTAAAGAAGGACAGATTGGTGCCGCACATGTTCAGGTAGGTGGATGTGGTAAATGAGTGTGCCAAATGTGTTTTGATGAGTCAGTTTTATTTATGTGTGTCTTGTTTTCTCCGTTTTGTTTTCATGTAATCATTTACTTGTGTAAATGAAAAGATATTTGTATTAAAATATTAAACAATGCAAAATAGAAGCATTTTCACATGTGATTTCAGACTTTTGGACCCTACTGAATCTATGGGTTTCTGAGAGTCCTTCTTTAGATAAAATCAGATTCAAAAATAATAAACCTCTGACCTGTTTATCCAGCTCATCTTGGAGCTCTTTCCAACGTTGCTCCTTATGTTGACTGTCCTCCTGCTCTCTCTGGCAGCGTTCCTCCTCTTGTTTCTGTCTTTTTTCCTCTGCTTGCCGAGCTGCCTGCTTCTGCTGATGTCTTTCTTCCTCTTGCTGTCTCTGGAGCTCCTCAGCCCTGAGCCTAAGAGTCATGGAGAAGATGATAAATCATATGTGATGATATATACAAGCAAACACATCAATGTGACATATAGACCCTAGAGACACACATGTGTACCTCTCCTCTTCTAGGCGTTGCTTTTCCTCCTGTTCTTTCTGTACTCTAGCCAGGCGTCGTCTTTCTGCCAGCAGCCTGGAGGCCTCCTCAGCATCAGTGGTACCCGCTTTCCCAGTGGGAGTCACTGGAGACTCTAATACACACAGATGGAGTGAATAAAGTAGATACTTAGTCCTTGTCACATTATTGGAATCTTATTAGGCACAGATTATAACACTTATTTATCATATTTAAATGTGCAATGTGTCATTTCTGTGACATTTGTGGCACCAAATGCAATTGCAAAAATAATAACTCTTTCAGAAACAGGCTTCTCAAACATTTGTCTGACATTGGTCATACAAACAGGTAGTCCCAACCCAAACCATTGATCGTGCCACTTAAACAAACAGACCAACGTGTAAACAACCACAAAGTCACAGTGTTTAAATGAATTTCTTTCAAATGTATTTTAAATGATATAAATTAAATTAATACGTATTACATTTAAAATAATATTTATCATTCAATAATGTATTTAATAATTATTTCATTCTCACATCTGAAGATTTAGAGTAAAACAGGACTTAAATATTGATCTGTTTCTCACCCACACCTATTATATTGCTTCTGAAGATAAAGATTTAAACAATTTGGATTACTTTTATTTTTCCTTTATGTGCTTTTTGGAGCTACAAAGGCCTGATCATCATTCACTTGCATTGTATGGACCTACAGTGCTGAGATATTCTTTAAAAATCTTCTTTTGTGTTCTGCTGAAGAAAGAAAGTCATACACGTCTGGGATATCATGAGTTTGAGTATATGATGAGAGAATTTCATTTTTGGGTGAACCATCCCTTTAACATAAATAAATCAAACAAAGCAGGTTTATTGTAAAAAAAAAACTGTTAGAAGGTACTACCTAAATTGTGTCCAAATTCCTTGCTTGTGGATTTGGGGATTCTCTCTGTTCTGGATGTCTTTCTCTCCAGAGTGCTGTAGCCTTTACTTTCCTCCCCTCCCCACCTCTTGTTCTCTGTGCTGGGTGTGGTGGCTCTGTGCCTCATTGGTGATTGGGCGTATTGCCCTGGGGAGGCTGGGGACCTTACAGGGCTCTTACAGGACCTTGATCTGAATAACAAGTATCAAGTATCAGTCAGTAGTATCAACCTAAAAAGAGCTTCACTTTCTCAAAGGATGTATGAACAGAAACCTAGCAATCGTCATTAGTTTGAGAATATTACCTTTTGGGAGTGCTGGGGTTTTTGTGGGTAGATGAACTTCGGGTGGGTGTTGTTGGTGACTCAAGTTTTTTCATTGACGGGTCGAGAAAGGTTTGGGCGATGCTCTTGTCTGATTTCTCAGTCTAAGTACCAAAAGCAGAGACTAGAATCATTGTCATGATACAGTATGTTACTGTTTCATTCCTATGAGTTATAAATCCATCACTGGAACTGGACATGCATAGATCAGAGCAGTGTAGTTGCTAGGAGACCAGCTCCTCGGATGGGTGTGTCCCTTCAATACTATGCACTAAATATAAACGCCTGAGCTACAGTATGTGACAAAATTAATATTGACAAAAATGTTGATCACATCTATGCAGATCAGACCTGAGGTGTATTCGGGGTTGTGGCTGCTCCTCTGGAGTCGTCCAGTTGTCCACAGAATGATGAACTAACCTTCTTCCGATCGGCTTTACTGGGAGGAGCTCTGTAAGGAGACCTATGAGGGCTGGAGGAGGCTATTCGGGAACAAAGACAAGACACTGAGGTGCCGGAGGTCAAAAGAAAACAAAGGAATAAAAAGGGTGGGGCAAAAAATGGAACTCAATTAAATAATGAAGCTTAATACAAACACACTTGCCTCTCTCTGTCATGTTGGGCAATGTAGCGGCAGAGGAGGACAGATGTCTGCTAAGGGAATAGTCTGGGGACTCGGGTGGAACCATAACATTTTGGACTGCAGTAAAATGTATAATGAGAGGATGCATGGAGAAAGAAAACAAAGGCACAAACGATCATCAGACAAGATAGTAATGATACTGATTCACTCACAGATGTGCAGTTAAAAGGACAGTTAATCCAAAAATGAAAATTCTCTCATCATTTATTCACCTTCATGTTGTTCAAAACCTGTATGACATTCTTTTTTCCATGGAACACAAAAGGAGATATTAGGCAGAATGTTAGAGACTGAATGCCTCAGTCACCATTCACTTTCACTAAATAGAAAATGAATGGTGACTCAGGCTTACATTCTGTTTAGCATCTCCTTTTGTGTTCCACAGACGACAGAAAGTCATAGGGGTTAAAAGAACACGAGTGATTAAATGATAACAGAATGTAACATTTTTGGGTGAAATAGCCCTTTCATTTTGAGGAAAAATTCCAGAGGCTTGTTTTTCTGATATACGTAATTAACACTCACATGGGTATTAATATTTTCAACGATCAAAGAATTTATGGAGGGCTCTGATTTTTTATGAAGCAGCAGGCACTTAGTTCATATGTAGCCGATCTGTCTACACAGATGAGAGTTTGTGCTGTTTGTGTGTATGGAAGTAGGTGTGTGTGTGTGTGTGTGTTTGTGTGTCTGCTAATACTGCTTGTGGAACTTGCAGGAGAGTTTGCCAAGCTGGGATGTGGGCCTGCATCTCAATTCAGATAATAGATGAGACCCCAATGCATTCTTTCGGGAAGTGTAATGCAGATCCAGGCAGATTCTGATTACAGATACTCCCCTTCGCATCCAGACTCCTTAGTAGGCAGGGGAGAATATGACTAGTGAGAAAATGAATAGACTCCCTAGCTGATGCATTGAGACTGTATGTCCTAGCATGGGTTCAAATTCTGCCTTAAAGTGCTATTGAAATTATTCTACTTCCCAGTCCTGAGGTCATAATTAGGAGTTGCACATTTTGCCCACTCTCATTTTGACACCATAATATTGGCCATGTATATTCCAGGTTCAATACAAGTTAAACTCTATCAAAGCACTTACTTTAATTCTTCTGTTAAAACTCATGTATTATTTGAGCTGTAAAAAATTATTATTGTTTATTATTGTTTAAATTGTCATTTTTACCATCATTTTAGGGTTTGTTAACATTATATCGTCATGGCAGTGAAGCTGTAAAATTGACTATAACTTAATAGAGAAAAGGTTAGTAAGTGATGTTATCACTCTAAAATCATGTTTACATGCATATTGTTTATGTCTTGTGGCAATACTTTGGTAAAAGTGAGTTTTTTTTAACGTTAAGAATGTGGCCCTCATTCGCTTATTTACACATTCATTTATTCATTTTTGTGCTAATCAATATTATGGCAAAAATGCTGTCGATTGGGGTTGACTTGTATTGAACCCAGAATATTCCTTTAATGGAATAAATGGAACATGTTAATCCTGATAATGGAAATTTGGTTAAATACATGCTATTTTCTATGTGTAAAAACAGCACAATAGGCTACGCAATTAAATTGTTAGCGATAACAAGGTAGGTGCATTTAGAAAAATTCATAAAACCTATAATTCACTAGAGAAACCATGCTCTTCTCTGCCATGTTGAAAGTTTATGTCTTCTCCCAACTCGGAAACTTCGTTATTAAAATTATCTTTGAGTTTCCTAGAAGGAAACGATAATTCCGACTCTCAAAAACACAAACACTAAAAAGAAACCAGACATTTACACTGTCTGAAGAAAGCCCATAGTTGACCCATAGTTGGGATTGAAATAGGGTTGCTAAAGTGTCTGAGTGTGTCATTTCTACAGTATGTGGTTACTAGGGTGTTCTAGGTGGTTGCTTACTGCCCCAAGTCAAAGAGTCTACCCCAAGTCTCTCTGATGTTTCTCGTCCCTAGATATGGCTCAAATCCCTCCATCACTGTAAATATATGGATTACTTTCATGTGTTTTACAGGCAGCCAGGATTTTGAAAAATCCCTAACCCTAAGTATGAACAACAGCAATAGTAATGACGTTTGCCTTGGCTTATCAAGGAAAAGAAAAACAAAGGGGTAGATATTTTTTAACATATTAGAAAGAACAAATGTACAATACATCTCAAATCCAATGCACAAGGACAATGTACAATCTCATGCACATACAAGAAGGGGGTGCCACATAAAGCAGTAGGAAGTCAGTACCGTTCCTGGATTTTCTGGCAGTAGGGTGAGCAGCAGGGTCATTGGCTAAGGATGCAGAAGCAGGAGGAGAGGGCGGGGCAATCTTAGGATCACCTGTGCAGCAGGCGATGCAAAGCAGAGAAAGGGTGAGGTGCATGAGCTCAGCTCAGAGTATTTCACAAGATCACAGTATATTGTACTAAATATGCTACAAAATATGAGAAGTCACTTCAGAACATAGTGTCCCTGTGAAATACTGATATACTTTGTCAGCAGTTTTCTGCTGATGGGAGCTGCATTATTTCCAGCAGGAATAATAAAAAAAAAGAATGAAAAAAAAAGTAGAATTGTGCTTTATAAGGCAGGATGGTAATATGAACCACTGCAAGATGGAATAACCCAGAGCACAGCATGCAGCCAATGATTCTGATCATATCAGTATATCAAATAGCCTAATGTTCTCCAAGGGCGACCATAAACTGAGACTCAATATTACGCTCAAACCCACAAAGCAAAACAGACATTATATACACGTTTTCCTAAGATACAATATATATCATCAATCTGCTCTGATAAATGTCTTAGAGCTACCTCTCTGCTCTTGGACACTGTAAATAATTGATGTAGTTATGAATGCACCACAGACTCTGGGTGGTGCTTTTGCATCTGTCTCTTAGCAACAATGTTTTTCTGCTCAAACACAATATGTTTATCTAAACCCCAGATCAGAGTTATAGAATTGTATAACTAAAATCTTCAGGTAAATGGGATTGTATTTGAGAACTCATCTGGCAGAGACAGACCCCAAAGCCCTCAGCTACGCAGAATTAATTTGCCCTGTTTAGGCATAGTGACAGCACAGTTTATAATGTTTATTCTCCAGCAAAAACAGCCCAAATTGGCTGGTAAAGTTAGCAGAGCTATTGCACAGAGGATTTATGGTGCCTCTGTGTATCTGATACTTATCAGTGGTTGTCAGTTCTAACCTTGAGACTCAGCCTCCCTGCAGCTGGAGCGACTCATTGAGATGCTCACTCCAGCCAGCCAGATATCAGCAACAGAATGACGCCTCCGTGAAAATGCAGCTACCTCATAAAACAGCTGCATCTAATACAGCCTGTAAGTGCTGTGTCACAAATCAGCTGATTTACATCCTGTATCATCCCTGCCCCACCACTACTGTATTTGTCAATATCCCAGTTCTTTTTAAAGGTATAGTTCACCCCAAAATGAAAATGTTCTAATCATTTATCTGCGTGCTAGGCATAATGTTAGCCTGTTATACACCATTCACTTTCTTTGCATGAAACATAAAAGCAATGAAAGTGAGCAGTGATGGTGGCTAACACCCCACCTGAAATCTCCTTTTGTGTTCAGCGGAGAAAAGAAAACCATACAGAACAACATGAGGGTAAGTAAAAATTACCAAATTGCATTTTTTGTCTGAACTATACCTTTAAACCAAAAAGGCTGCAGTGCAGTTTCCACACCCTGTTTTTCTATCTCTTCATCTAATTCCCTTCTCTCGTCTTCCCACGGCTCTAAGAGTTTACACAAGGGAGCCTCCACGCCCTCCCAGTCACACTCACCCTCACAGACTCCGGGAGGTCCACCCCAAGTCCAGCGTTTAGGCCTCTGGTCCACCTGGAGGTTGCGTTCCATGGAGCGTCGCATCAAGGCCTCCAACCGCTCCTGTTCATTGCGTTCCAAAACAGGAAAAAAAAGAGACTCTCTGACAGAGCTGTCGCTACGTCGCCATTCAGATGGGGATGAGGCTGGCTGCTCCATGGCGACCACCTCTGCTATCCGTCTCTGACTCTCTCTCTCTGTCTTTTTTCCTTCCTCCCTGAATGCATGCAAAACAAAATGACGAGGGCCTTGCCTTCTGTGTCTGACTCTATCGCCCTCACCCTCCCTTGCACTCAGTGACACTTCCTCTCTCACTCTCTCTCTCGCCCAGGTGACTGTGTGTCTAAAGAGCGTATTGCCAGACAGAGGAGAGAGCAGCCACACTTAACTCCACCCACACCCTTCCCCCCTCAGTGGATGACACAAATGGGTGAGCACACAGAGAGTATTATAATGACACAGGTTGCATCACTGATATCAGGAAGCCGCTCTGCATTTTTTTACATTTCTTTTATCCACTCACTCTCTCTATGATATTTATACGTGAAAATTATGCAGTGCAGCTTGTCAGAATGCACAAACACAAGAGAGTCAAAATCACAAAATATAACCAAAACCCCAAGCAATAAAATCAGAACAGTGAAATTGCATTCATTATAGAGCACAACAGTCCCCATCCACTTTTTCAGCCATCTTGATTCCAGAATAAATTTTTTCCCCCATTAAATTTTTTCCATTGGGATTTCATAAAATTCATCATTCATTAAAGAGTTATAAACCATTAACCGCAGAGCACAGAGGTGAACATTATTACACTTTTTTTTTTTTTGAAGCAAAAAAGTATATGAAAATCAGACAAATGATAAAGGTACAAGACTGTACTAACATCGAACTAAAATTGATTTAAAGATTATAAATATAAGTATTTATTTGCTGCAGTTCACTGATTGGTGGATCTTTCTCTGTATGATCATGGGTAGTGTTGTTGTTCACCACAAATTTTGCTATTAAAAGCACTTTTATAAAAATGAAGATGAAATAACGCAGACAGCTTTAACAGAAGCATATAACATTGATTAACAACTTTGGAGCTCATGGTAGTCTGTCTTTAAAGGTTTATATGTTATAATTAAAAATCTATTATTTTGTGCACTACCACAAGGCTCTCTGCAATACTTGATTCTGATTGGCCAATCGTGCCACTCTAATATTTGCGTAAAATGATCACTTAACTGTATAATTGGCCATTGTCCCAGGAAATGATTTCCGACATAGCTGTGCTAGTTTCATGTCTCGTTTTTCTCACATGATAAAACAATTTTGACATGAAAATTATTTGGTAAGTAGCCGTGTAATATACACATCACCCTTCAGGATGATACAAGACCCCGCTTGGGTCCTATCATACATCCTCATCCTCATCCAATATCAAATTATTTTTCTATTTGGTACATCTAATGAAAAAGACTAAAATGATGAATGCTTTCATAGCTATGAGCATATAATCCATCATAAAACTAGGTGGCTCACACTGCTCATTGTCTGCTGGTGGATAAAAGGAGGACAGGCTACAGATACAGATTTGATTCCTCTGCAGATGCAGAGGAGGCAGAGTTAAATTAAAAACAAGTGCAGGCCAAGAACACAGTCTTCTGAGGTAAGGCAAACCATAAGACAGAGCACTACAATGCAGTCTGAATCAAGAACATGGCAGTTTCAGAAACAGCAGTACCACACCCCGCACACAATGATCCAACAGCTAGCTGCAGATTCTCTCTTCTAGTAATCATTGTATTGACGTGATACAGTATTTTGCATATGAGTTTCCTGTTGGCTTCTCAATACACACTTACTAAGACACACTGCATTTACCAAGTTAAGCATGCATATCGGGAACAGTGAGGTAATTTGAGCATCCCAGAGAGACTGTCATTACAGCATTGGAATGGGGGTAGCCAGATTTCTCTCCCCTGCAATGGCAAAGCTCAATCTTACAAAAGCTGGGAACTTTGGGAGGCTAAATTACAGATGAGTGAAGAAAATGTGTGAAATGGCCAAGCAAATAAGTCAACATGTATGGTGTCCCCTAGTATGATTTCAGCAACACTATTAGGACATCTTGATCCAATATACTGTAAATAGCGATTGCCCTCCTTGTTTTCAGTCTCTGCAAAATCCAAACATATGCCTTTGATGGCCTTTTTTTCAGCCTACTATGCAGCCAATGGTTTGGGTCCCCATTATCTACACCTAATCACATATCTAGTGTACTAGCTTTTCCATATAACAATATGTCAAACCCTCAATAGTGGAATAACTTCCAACAACTAACAAGCTACATTTTGTCCAAGGCTTTAGACTGATCTTGTTCAAATGTATCTTGATAAAACAAATGGGAGATATAAGTACTGATCTTACAATATCTACTCACCAAACTCAATATAATTTTTCTCCTTATTAACTTGGCCTTTACCATCTTTGCCATCATTTTTCCTCCATGTAGTAAAGTAATTGTCGAAGATAAACACACGTAGAAGGAAAATGGTAAGGGCTTAAAATAAAACAAAAACAATTGCAGATGACTTAATTTTATACACCAGAAATAGTGGAAAAATTGGGGGTTCCAGACTAGAATGGAGTTTGCAGTGGATTGCGGAGGACCCAGCCACATTTGAGGAGGTTTTTGACTAGGATGTGGAGACTGAAGGTCAATTTCATCCTTAAGAACATCTCAGTGTACTATTGCGATTACAGCAGTCCTTGCCTTTACTACATTAATGCTAACTGGTATTACACTTCTACGTTAACAATCTGCAATATTTTAGAAAGGCTGCATTAAAGGAATATTCCGGGTTCAATACAATTTAAGCTCAATCGACAGAATTTGTGGCATAATATTATTACCACAAAATTAATTTTCATTTGCCACTCCTTTTCTTTAAAAAAAAAAAAAAAAAGCAAAAATCTGGGTTATATGAGGCACTTACAATGGAGGTGAATGGGGCCAATCCGTAAACATTAAAATACTCACTGCTTCAAAAGTATAACCACAGGAGTAAACAATATGCATGGTGTGTGTGTGTGATACAATCCCTTTCTAACCTTTTCTGTGCAAAGTTATAGCCAATTTTACAACTTTAAAATGACTAACAATGAAGATATAAACAACTTTTCAGCTTAAATTATACATGAGTTTTGACATAAGAATTAATTTAAGTGCTTTTATAAAATGATAAGCTCCACATTTCTGCCTTTAAACCATCCAAAAATTAGCCCCATTCACTTCCATTGTAAGTGCTTCAATGCAACCTCAATTTTTGCTTTTTTTTCTAAATACATTTTTGTGGTAATCAACATTATGCCACAAATGCTGTTGATTGGGTTTATTTTATATTGAACCCGGAATATTCCTTTAAAAGTTTCTTGGAATAACATGTGCTGATGAATCGTTGTATTAAGAAAGTAAATAGCATCAATTTCATTTCATGTTGACTTAAAAGGAATAGTTCACCCAAAAATGAATGTTCTCTCATTATCACTTACCCTGATGTCACCCCAGATGTGAATGACTGTCTTTCAGCAGAACACAAATTAAGATATTTATAAGAAGATAGAGCTCTGTCAGGTCCTTATAATGCAAATACAAGCGTGCCAGCACTTTGACGGTCACATTTGAGCAGTATAGAAGTAATCCACACGACTCCAGTCGTGCACTTACGTCATATGACAGCTACTTGATACATCAACTGCTGCAGGAAGCACTTTTTAAAAGTTAATAATGTTTCAATAATCGATTTGTATTTTACACAAACTGATCGATTTGTTTCAGAAGACATTCAGTGATCAACTGGAGTCGCATGGGTTAACTTTATGCTGCCCAAATGTGACTGCCAAAGTGCTTGCACCTGTTTACTT